>CM077526.1:17208860-17751860 GCA_039654895.1 Mongoloraphidia duomilia
GTGTCGTCCTCGCGGTCGTCCGCCATTTTTTTCTGATAACGCCCTAGCAGTCGTCCGCCATTTTTTTTCTGGTAACGCCCTCGCAGTCGTCCGCCATTTTTTTCTGGTAACGCCCTCGCAGTCGTCCGCCATTTTTTTCTGGTAACGCCCCTCGTCAGCCATTGGTCGGTAGACTCGCAGTCGTTCGCCATTGGTCGGTAGGTAGTGGAGGGGGAGTGAGGGTCCAGGATCGGCATACCCCCACTACTGAGGAGGTGCCAGGAATGGTATAAATATACTACTCATAATAGCACACATCGGGCACATTATAGCACAATTAAAAAGGCGGGACTGACTTTTAAAAAAAAAAAATTTTTGACTCAAAAAAATCGAAATTTTTGAGATTATTTTTTTCCTTTACGGCACATAATAGCACATTTTGGGCACATTACAGCACACCCTTCCTTTTTCAAAAAAAAAAAAAGACGGAGCTAACTTCACGCCAAAAATATATTTTTTGCTTATAAAAATTACATTTTTAAAGAAATTTTTTTTTTATTTCGGCACATAGTAGCACACATCGGGCACATTATAGCACAATTAAAAAGGCGGGACTGACTTTTTTAAAAAAAAATTTTTTGACTCAAAAAAATCGAAATTTTTGAGATTATTTTTTTCCTTTACGGCACATAATAGCACATTTTGGGCGCATTACAGCACACCCTTCCTTTTTCAAAAAAAAAATGGCGGAGCTAACTTCACGCCAAAAATATATTTTTGCTTATAAAAATTACATTTTTAAAGAAATTTTTTTTTATTTCGGCACATAGTAGCACACATCGGGCACATTATAGCACAATTAAAAAGGCAGGACTGACTTTTAAAAAAAAAAAATTTGACTCAAAAAAATCGAAATTTTTGAGATTATTTTTTTTCCTTTACGGCACATAATAGCACATTTTGGGCACATTACAGCACACCTTTTTCTTTCAAAAAAAAAAAAAAATGGCGGAGCTAACTTCACGCCAAAAATATTTTTTTGCTTATAAAAATTACATTTTTAAAGAAATTTTTTTTTTATTTCGACACATAGTAGCACACATCAGGCACATTATAGCACAATTAAAAAGGCGGGACTGACTTTTAAAAAAAAAAAATTTTTGACTCAAAAAAATCGAAATTTTTGAGATTATTTTTTTTCCTTTACGGCACATAATAGCACATCTTGGGCACATTACAGCACACCCTTCCTTTTTCAAAAAAAAAAAAAATGGCGGAGCTAACTTCACGCCAAAAAATGATGTTGCTTATAAAAATCGCAATTTTTGAGATTAATTTTTTTCCTTTACGGCACATAATAGCACATCTTGGGCACATTGCAGCACAACATTTTTTTTCTAAAAAAAAAAAAAATGGCGGAGCTAACTTCACACACATTATGTTTTCCTGGAAATGCCCCTTGGTATCTCCACGGCTACGTTCAAACTTATTTCTCGTTTATCTGTAACGTTCGGTGAGATACACTCATTTGCTATTGTTTACGTTGATGACGCACGCATTAATTCTGACAGTTTTGTACAACATATTATCTATCTGTATAAGTTTCTTAAAAAGGTTCATAATGGAAATTTAACACTTAATTGTGAAAAAAAACGATATCATATCCAAAGATAATAAAGTTTATCTATCCGAAATTATAATAAATCACGTTTACTCCAATCTTCCTCCGCATAATACTTTAACTTTACAGGTCGGAAATATCAGATGTAAGTTACAGCGTATCGGTAAAAGAGAATAATAATTCTATATATCTAATTGTAAATTTCAACTATGATAATACTTGGTAAATGATAAAATCAATCGATTTAAAACCCCTTATATCCACACCATATTATTCACATAACAATTAGAGGTGAAAATAATAAATATCTCAGACAGCTATGCTGCCATGATTTTTGAGCTATATCTAAGAAAAAATCAAATGACCACTGTCGGGATTCGAACCCGAAACCCCCAGTTTCCGGATAGGTGAGTTACCGATTTCTCCACAGTGCCCGAGAGTGGAAACCGATCTCTTCTTATATATAGCAATTTCACGTTGAAAACACACTACATGCGAGAGTCGACTATTTAAATAAACTGCAAAGCATAGTACAGCTATTAAACAGACGTGAAATTGCTATATATAAGAAGAGATCGGTTTCCACTCTCGGGCACTGTGGAGAAATCGGTAACTCACCTAGCCGGAAACTGGGGGTTTCGGGTTCGAATCCCGACAGTGGTCATTTGATTTTTTCTTAGATATAGCTCAAAAATCATGGCAGCATAGCTGTCTGAGATATTTATTATTTTCACCTCTAATTGTTATGTGAATAATATGGTGTGGATATAAGGGGTTTTAAATCGATTGATTTTATCATTTACCAATTAATTACTGTCCACAGAAACTCAAAACGTTGTTTATCTATAGGTAAAACCTAAGGCTTCCCGGCCTAACGAGTTTATTAAGTTGTTAAAACTTATGAAATGTTAACTCTCGCATGTATAATGATTCGACTGTTTAATAGCTGTACTATGCTTTGCAGTTTATTTAAATAGTCGACTCTCGCATGTAGTGTGTTTTCAACGTGAAATTGCTATATATAAGAAGAGATCGGTTTCCACTCTCGGGCACTGTGGAGAAATCGGTAACTCACCTAGCCGGAAACTGGGGGTTTCGGGTTCGAATCCCGGCAGTGGTCATTTGATTTTTTCTTAGATATAGCTCAAAAATCATGGCAGCATAGCTGTCTGAAATATTTATTATTTTCACCTCTAATTGTTATGTGAATAATATGGTGTGGATATAAGGGGTTTTAAATCGATTGATTTTATCATTTACCAATTAATTACTGTCCACAGAAACTCAAAACGTTATGATAATACTGTTGTAATGACAAAAAGTTCATTGATAATATTTTTCAAATATGTTTAGTAATGATCATGAAGATCGATTTTCTTCAACCACTCAAAGAAGATGACGAAACCGTTGACGAGGATTATATTCGCCAACGACCAAACCAATTAGTGACTCTGCGCCAACAATCACACTTCGATACGAAGGCCTCCATTACGCGTGTTCCTGGAGACATGGTGTTCTTGAGTACATACCCGCTCTCATCGGTGAACGAAAGGCGTTCGAAGAAGTTTGATGTGCTCTACATGGGTCCTTTCCGGATCAAAACAATAATGTATCACAAGTGTTTACTTATTGGAAGATCCGCTTTTTCGTAACGAAATTGGCTGTCACCATATAACCAAATTAAATTATTTAAAGGCCGCTTACCACTAAATTATCAAACCGATATTATTTAACTTGTCGATAGAGGGATAAAGACTTTTTTTTCTTTCCAAAAAATTTCTTTATACAAAGAAATTTTTTTTCATCTGCCCGGGGATATTGTCGTGGAAACTGTCTACGACAACTAAAATAAACCAAACCATTGTTTAGAAATTGAGTGCTCCATGCATTATTCAGTCTGTTATTGTTATTTAAATTGGACCAACCCTCCTTGTCAATAGTAATCACTTCACTACGTTATGAATTAGACCGTTCGATTCGGACCTGTTCATAGCTCGTGTCTCCGGCTATCAACGTCGTTGGAAGAGCGATGACACTTCCTCGCAATACGCTGGTTTGCCAAGGTATTTCAGGCTTCAACGGAGTGCAAATATTGAAGAACTGAAATACGGTTTTATTAATAATCATATAATCGCAGTGATCCTCCTGTCACAAGACAGATATATCGTTTGCTACATAATATTATTATAACACTAATTAATTTTCAGTAGTCAATATGTCTATTTGATTCAAAGGTGAAAATTAATAATTGCTTTTATATTAATAGGTGAAGGACGCTAATGACCTAAGTTGTCGACGCGTCTATAATTTACAATAAATAAATAAATTAATAGGTGAACTAACCTATTTGTTGATATTTGATATGCGTATTGTTAATATAAATGCCATGACAATATTTTCCATAGTATTTTGAATGTATCTGTAAGTAAATGAAATGTACAGTTATTTTTTCTTCAAATAAGATAAGTAAACACTTGTAAATAACAATTAGTAATAAATTTAGCATGATTAGAAATAAATTTATAATACATTATAATTATATAGGTTAAAAAAAGGCATTAATATCAAATGGATGCATAACAAGATGGCGCATTAATAATTGATTATATTAAAAAATTTATCACGTGAAATGATTGTTAAATACAATCTAATTAAAAGTATTTAAGATTATAATAAAGATAAAAATTAATCTCATGTAACCCGACTTGTAAATTGAGACCTCTAAGTTCAAATCTTAGAATAAATTAAAGCATGTGCCGAATACAAGTTTCAACCTAGATAACATCAAAATGGCAAGAATTTCGCATCGATTATAAATAAATAGTGTCAATTAATAATTAATAATATTAAAATCGAATATCGATTGGAATCATGAAAATAATATTAAGAATCGAATAACAATTACGCATATATATTCAAAATTAATTAACCATTAAGGATTGATAAAATTTAACTAGTTTCGGAAATCCAAATAAACCACATGTTTATAAAAAATTATAAGAAAAATAATTAACCTTGATTATTTGTGAAATCACATGTGTTTTTCATCTTTTAAATTGCAATTCTAATTAATATCACCGATGATCCTTACTGTTTACAATTATTTTGGATCATCGTAAAAAATATAATTGGTAACTCTTATAGATTCTTCATGGAGAGTACAAATTTGACTTTTAGTGATAATATTACTTTACTTTTCTGTTAATTGACTTTTTTCAACAAATTCCTTCCTTGACGTTTTATTGACAAATACTGTAGCTCCGGCGTTTAAATTATATTACCTAACATTAACAACTAACTGTCATTGGAAATATCCTACTAATCTCTTAATAATAATTGGAATATCAAATAAGTGAACTTGATTTTTACCTTCGGGTCCTATTAATAATCTAACAACTCTTTTCGTTTTCACCTTTGTTTGAGATTTTTGTTCACTTTGTACACTCCATTGAGAAGTCTTTTTCTTGTAAGGTTCACCAGATATTAATTAGATATGCTTAATTAGATATGCTGTGTATAAGATAGCTATCTACACTTTCATAACTATTTTAACTTGTTATAAACTATAAATTGCTTAAAAATTTGTTCTTGTTATTATATCAAATTTCCCATGGGAAATAAAATTAATATTTACACTTAAAATCTCATTTCATTCGTCATTACAACGACAAATTATCCACTGATTAACGAATTTCAAGTTTCATTAAAATACCTAAATTTATACTATTCTTTGGGAGTATCAAATTGCAATTATCCGCTTTTAAAAGGACCTCATATCATAAGATCTTACTAATTAATTTTTGTATTAGACTAAAATACGTCTAATAAATTTATTTGTAGTTTGAAGATAAACCCCTTTTTCGCATGTTGTGAATTCGGTTGTAGTGAAATTATTTATTTCTGTAATAAAGAACGCAACCGACAGCATAAAAAATATTCCATCACACTAGCGATCTTTCAGAACATCTATGAAATCCTCCTTGGAGTTGAAAAAAAATCTACAGTGGCAGGCATATATTGCGATCTATCGAAAGCGTTCGATTGCGTCGATCGCAACCTACTTTTATACAAGCTAGATCATTACGGACTACGTGGTGTTGTTTTTGATTGGTTCAAATCTTATCTTCTGGAGCGAAAACAATGCGTCAAAGTTGGTGCTAACTACTCAAAATAGGTGGATGTGAAAAGAGGGATCCCTCAGGGTTCAATTTTGGGTCCTTTATTATTTCTGTTGTACGTAAATGACCTACCAAGCAATATTCCATATAAGATGACTCAGTTCGCAGATTACACGTCAATTATTTACAAAGGAGATCCGGAAGATGATTTCAATGCGGAAATCAGTTTATTACTGGAAAAACTATATGATTGGTTCAAAGATAACAGCTTGTGCTTAAATTTAGAATAAACCATCGCACTACCTTTTGGTAACTCAAACTTAAACACGATTGACATAGCGTCTTGGGCTTGAGAATAGCCGAGAGTGTAGCGGCGCTGTTGTTTACATGGCGTTGCTATGGTTCCTCTATTACAAGTCTCCAGTTCTCGGGTTCTGGCCCGAGAGCTGGTAAAAGTGTCAATTGGATTTTCAGTTTATTATTAAAAAAAAAAAAATGAATTGAAAGTATGAATTGGTGCTAGGCCCAAATAACCTTAGCGGTTGGTGGTCTTTAAAACACAATTCAATTCAATTCGACATAGCGTCTTATACTTTAAAGGCAAACACTGACTTTGTCAAATTCCTAGGAGTGTATGTTGATAAGAACCTTTCCTGGAATCATCATGTTGAGCATCTACGAAAAAAAATCTCCATATATATTTTTAATAGAACAATTAGCTTTGAATTGTCCAGAAGAAACCGCACTATCGGCATATTATGGATATGTACATTCGAATCTAAGATACGGTATCATTTTTTGGGGTGGAAATTCAAAATTAATACAGTTGTTTAGACTTCAGAAAAAATGTTTGAGAAACATTGTTAAAATTGGTCACAGGGTCTCATGTAAACCATATTTTGTAAAATACAAAATTTTAACTTTACCATCTGTATATTTATTGGAAGCAGCTTGCTTCGTAAAACAAAATTACGAATATTTCGAGAGTTATGAAACTGTTCACAATTATAACACAAGAAAAAAAACAACGCTACAATATGTACCTAACAGTAGAACGGCGATGATGCGAAAAAATATTTTTTTCAATTATTGCATGTTTACAACGCAGTGCCCGACGAAATTAAATGCCTAGATAGCAAAATGTTTAAAAATAAGTTTAAAATATACTTGATAGAACAGTGCTTTTACATTACAAATGATTTTACCAAGTAATATTATTGTATTCGTATTGTTACTATTATTTGTTTTATTTGACATGTTTTATACCTTTGGTTTCACAAAATAAATTTATTATTATTATTATTATTATTATGAAGGACGAATTCCTTAAGAATTTTGCATCCACAAGCACCCTAAACTTCAGGTTCGTCACCGTCACACAAGGGATACTTGCGGAGCAAGTTGAAACTATAACCGCGCCTCAAACCCATGAAATGGGCGTACAGTGAGTTTGGGTCGTGCGCACGGAGCGACCCAATAAGCACAGCCTTTTGCATGCGGCAGACTAGTAACTCAGCATTACGCTGACATGCCGGGATAGCTTTTATATTTGCCAACAGTGAAGGTTTGACTCCACCAAGAACACCAATTATAAGGACAATTATTAATTTAACAGAATAGTCTGGGTACTGCTTCCTAAGCTCAAAGAGAAGATCTTGATATTTTGTCCGCTTCTCAGTCTCCTTCGCGGCTATGTTCGTTTCAGCAGGAGCTGAGAACTCGATGACATATATAAGTCGCGTAGTCTTATCAAGGAGAACTATGTCAGGCTTTGTAGCTAAAAGTTACCTGGTAGTACTGAATGAATAATTCCAGAAAATCTTACATGATTCATTCTCGACAACGGACTCAATATCGCCAGGAACATAAGGCAGAACAGGAGTTTTATCAATACCGTAACTATGCCTTAGATGGTAATATAGGACTTTTAGAGCAGCATTGTGACGATGGATGTAGGCGCAACTTGCATAATAACTGCATGCCGACAAAAGATGCATGAGCGTCTCTGGATGCGATCGACATGCTCTGCAAGAAGTATCTGTTACTTCCGCACCCATAACTATACGGCGGTACACGAGAGTGGAAATAACGCCGTCTTGACACGCCAAAATAAATCCCTCAGTTTCAGACTTCAGTCCAGCTGACCTCAGCAAGGCAAACGTCAGATCCTTCGATAAACCGCACGTATCGATGTTCTTATAATAAATCCCATGCATCGGTTTATCGGTATGCTGTTTGAGCAGGAATTTTTGCTCTGCCTTCTTTATTGCATGCCTTGCTTGATCTGGCGCTAGAGATACACACGCTGCGTCTCTACGTTTTCTAGCGCAACAGAAGTCAAAATCAAGGCTGAGTTCATTTGCTACTCTATTTGCTGCTTGAAATAGAAAAGCCTTAACACCCGCATATTCGTGATCACGCACGAGCTGTAGAAGCGGGTCCGAACGGTTACAAACAACGATAGCAGTACCCAGTACAATTCTATTGTGAAGATACTCCAGGCTGAGTAATCCTCTCCCTCCGAGATGTCGCGGGAGGTACAAACGAGGTACGGACGATTTGGGGTGAAGACTTCTATAGATGGTCATCATTTTTCGGGTGCCCCTATCAAGCTGTTGCAACTCGTTAACCGTCCACTTGAATACTCCAAAAGTGTAGAGCAGAACTGGAACAGCAAGCATGTTCGTAGCAGCGACTTTGTTTTTCCCCGACAACTCTGAACTCGCAGGATCCGTCGATACTTGATGCCAAGAGCCTCTTTAACGACTTTTACGTCCTGAACGTGACTCTCACTCACACCCAGATACGTATAAGACTCTCCGGCGTCAAGATGGTGAATGACGCTTCCATCAACTAGTTGCACGTCATCCCCGGAGACCCCATTTCGTCCTTTTTTGATGTGCAGAACTGCACACTTATCTAATCCGAATGCCATACCGATATACTCACTGTATACTTGCACGATGTTTAACACCATGGAGTTAGATCTGTGGCGCTCGAGGCGTAAAGTTTCAAATCATCCATATAAAATAAATGGGTGACTTTGTGCCTCCGATTGGATGGGACACCGCACATATACCCACGACCACGCCTCAACGAGATGGAGATAGGCAATAATGAGATGCAGAAAAGGAGGGGACTCAAGCTGTCACCTTGAAATACTCTCGGTGGTATGATACCAAATCTGTTGTCACAACGCGCTTACCGGATGTTATGATAAAGCGTCTCCTCTAGAGCGGTAGTAGGTGTTCTATACATCTCACTATGTCGAGGTGGACCTTCAAACACTTAAGTAAAATGATCAAAAGATCATGCGATGTAGTGTCAAACGCTTTTCTATAGTCCACCCAAGCCATTGACAGGTTGCGTTTGTATTGGACAGCATCTTGACAGATGCATCTGTCAATCAACAGATTGTCCCTACAACCTGCAACGCCACGTTTAGAGCCCCTTTGCTCATAAACGTCTCTCCAAATCGGTTCGATATGTCGCAAGATGCGTTCATTAAGGATGAACGCTTTGTATACAGTATTGAGACAGGTTATCGGACGATAATTTTTCGGATCAGATAAGTTTCCTTTCTTGGGGATGAGAACAGTGCGGCCTTCTGTCAGCCAAGTCAGTATATATAGATATATAGATAGATAGATAGATAGATAGATAGATAGATAGATAGATAGATTGCTAAGCGTATACAATAACCTGGCACAAGAAGGAAACTTCCCAAGAGAATGGAAAAAAGCTAGACTACTGCTCCTCAGAAAGGGGAATAAGCCTCTAGAAAACCCGTCGTCTTATAGGCCAATATGTCTACTCGATGCTGAAGGCAAACTCTTTGAGCAGCTACTACTGGTAAGACTACAAGAAGAAGTGAACCGTACAGGAGGTCTTTCGGACGAACAGTACGGGTTCAGAAAGAAGAGACAGACAGTAGATGCCATAAATGAGGTGCAAAGATTTGCAGAAGAAGCCGCCGCTTACTCATGGCAGCACAGAAGGTTGTGCGCCGTCATAACATTAGACGTCAGAAATGCTTTTAATAGCGCGTCATGGCAACTAATCCTTGAAGAACTCAGGAAAAGGGGAATAGACGAAAGCCTAGTGACTGTGATTGCGTCCTACCTGTCTAATAGGGCCATACTGCTTGAAACTGAAGGAAGCTCGAGGTGCGTAGGCATTAGCAGTGGGGTACCACAGGGATCTATCCTTGGCCCAACCCTTTGGAATATACTATACGACGAAGTACTCCAAATGGACATGCCCGAGGGAACTACACTTGTAGGTTTTGCCGATGACATAGCCATGGTGGTAACGGCAAAAGGAGAGGATCTACTTATGAACACTGCAAATGCCGGCCTACAACGTGTGGTAAACTGCATGGAAAGAAAAATGCTAAAATTAGCACCAGAGAAGACTGAGGCAGTTCTGCTAACGACAAAGCGGAAGATACGACCGATAACTTTTAAAGTAAGCGGTACAACGGTCCAGATCAGCAAGGCGATCAAGTACTTGGGGGTCTGGCTGGACACCAAGCTGACCTATGCTGAACACGTCAGCAAGGTCATAGAGAAAGCCCAAAAAACAGTGACGGCACTAGCATGCCTCATGCCAAACATAGGAGGACCAAGGGCGTCAAAGCGTAGGGTAATGGCAACTGTTGTCCACTCGCAGATCCTGTATGGCTCACCTGCTTGGTATAAGGTAACGAGCAACAAAAAGCTGATAGCAAAACTATCCAGTCTACAGAGAACGATGTCCTTAAGAGTATGCAGTGCATACAGGACGGTTTCGACCGAAGGGGTAGGAGTCATCGCGTGTATTCCTCCCATAGAACTACAGATCATTGAGAGAAGAGAGAGGTACATGGGAGTGGGAAAAGAGGCAGCCAGAGCCAACCTGATGACCAGATGGCAGGAAAAGTGGAATAAAGGGCTATACGGACGTTGGACACATCGCCTGATACCGGATATCCCTATATGGCTAAACAGACCGTTTGGGGAAGTCGATTACTACCTGACCCAGGCGTTATCGGGTCATGGATGCTTTCGAAAGTATCTTAACGAACGTCGTCGATCAGATACCAGCGACTGTACTTACTGCCAGCAAGAGGATGATGCTGAGCATACTCTCTTCAATTGCCCTAGGTGGGACATAGCGAGAACTGCATACTTTCGAGAAACTAGTAAGCACTTCAGTATAGCTCATATGATGGGGGACCTAGTCCAAGGAGAAGAATCCTGGAATGTTGCCTACAAGACAGTTAGAGTGATCATTGAGACCAAAGAAAGGGAAAGCAGGTGAGAAAAAGACCAGCGCTGGTATTGAAGTAATGCGAAAGCGGTTTCCGATATCAGATGCGTGGAAAAGGGGGTGAGGTTTTAGTCAGTAGGAGTCTGACACTACCCGTTGGAGGACCAACGGGTGTCCATGATGGATTTCCCCACCTCCGCAAAAAAAAAAAAAAAAAAAAAAAAAAGATAGATAGATAGATAGATAGATAGATAGATAGATAGATAGATGGGGTGTATGGGGTTGCGTTGGAGGGGTAGTACCTTTCACTAGGAACGGTCGCTCTGCCGACATAGTTGGTGGATGGTTCTCTGGTGACTGGTCCCCACGAGGCACCCAGTTCTCATCTATGGCTCCACGTGCCACACCCTGGTAACTACACCGACCTGTAGGCTAAACTAGATGAGGATCGCCAGATATGGTTAAAAAATCCAGTGAGTGTCTGTCTCGGAGCGAGCGGCTCGCTGGTCAGCGTCTGTTCTCCATGTTAGGGGCGCCTGTTTTTTGGTCCTGGCCGTAGGGATAAAAGGCTTAAGGAAGGAGGAAAATGGATATGTCAGTTTTTACAACAGGAATACCCCAGGGAGGTACCGGAAACGGAGAATCCTCCACTGCCACGGCAGTCAGCTCCACGGATTCTGGGGGGAGCAAAAAACTGATAGGAAAACAGGAAACACAGGGAGGAGCAAACACTCCAGAAAGGTGTAATAACGGCGAGAACACCATAGACATAGCTAAAAGGAGCACGAAAATGAGGAGAACTCCTCCGAGACCCAGAACGTATTCAACCAACTCTTTGCCAGACCTAGGAGAGAGAGGTAAGCGTAAAAGAATTGAGGGTGCCGACTGGGAGAAGGAAGACAGTAATGTCAAGGAGTTTAAGGGAATACTAGGTGCAATAAGCGAGCAAGTGCTACAGTTAAAGAAGTCTTTAAGTGAAATGTACAAACCAAAGGGTGAACTAAAAGAGGTGGCGTCAAATCTCTCCTACCAGATTGCGAAGTTGCAAGGTAAAGAGCTAACAGAATGGCTAGAGGAAGCAATTCATGGAACCAAGGAACGAGAAACCGAAAAAGCCTTGAGAACTGAAATTAAAGAGCTCCGAGGACAGATAGATAGCATGAAAGAGAAACAGTGCCAAAGCTGCCAAGATGAGCAGAGAAAGAAAAGAAGGAGACTAACACTCACACCTGATGACAGTTATGACACTTTCAAGGCGATAACTGAGGAGGACTGGAGTGACGGCGTCTTCCCGGAAGTAAGCATCAAACGGGGGAATATATGGGAGGATGCAAGAGATCATGCAATGATCCTCCCGTGTAACAAAAACTTTGCCTCCGCTCATAAAAGGGTGGCTGAGATAATGGCTCGTCTTGGAGGAAAGAAGGACCTCAAAAACCAAGATAAGGAAAAGGGGGAAGTCGCGCTGATGGCCCAGTCACTGGGTTTTCCCGATGATAGAGGGAACCTTATTAACAAGACCAGGGTAATATTTTACCCGATTACCTCAGATGTAGGAGGTAATGAAGAGGACGAGTGTATAATGAAGTCGTTTAAGATCGTCAAAGAACACATGATACAGCACCAGATGACGGAATTGGTTTTACCGGATGTGGAAGGCATAACAGGCATAATAATCATCAGGGTATTAGAATTTCTGTTTGCTGATACAAACATTAAAGTAACAGTATTTAAAGACCGTGAAGAGCAGAAAAGTGGGGCGCTGCCTCAAAGAGACAGGAAAAAAAGTACACAGGGCAACGGAGGAACCAAAGTCTTCAATAAAAAAAAACCTAAAGATGATGCATTGCTTGTTAAGATAGACAAAATGGAGTATGCGGACATGCTTAGAACGGTGAAACAAACAATAAATCCTAGTCAAATAGGGGTAGAGGTCCGAGAAGTAAGAAAGACTAGAGAAGGGGAACTACTTCTCACCGTACAAAATGGAGCGGAAAAGCTGGATGCACTCAATAGGGAAATTAAGGCCAAGATACCTAGGGCAACCACATCCTGTCTAACCAGTAAGAAAGTCATTCATATAAAGGACTTGGACGAACTGGCGACAACCGAGGAAATTCGAGAGGCCGTAACAAGTGCTATCTCGGTAGAGCCAGAAAAAGTAGAAATACGTGCCTTACGGCCAGCATACGCGGGAAGGCAAAACGTCACAGTTGTTCTCTCTGAAACAGATGCAGTCAAACTTACCGAGCTCGGAAGGATTAAAATCGGATGGACAAACTGCAGAGTCATGGAACGGAAACCGGACTTGAAGTGTTTCAGGTGCTGGGAATACGGCCACACAAAGATACAATGTAGAGGTCCTGATAGGGAGCACCTATGTTTAAAGTGCAGTCAGGAAGGGCATAAGGCAGCAACCTGCAAGAACACGCCATTCTGCGTGCACTGCAGTACAGACGGGCATCAATCAGGTAGCCCTAAATGTCCTAGGAATAAGGAAGGTAGGAAAGCGGGGGAGCCTCGACCGACCGCCAACAACAACAAACATGATTAAAATCCTCCAGATCAACACGTTCAGAAGACGTCCATGCCACGATATTGCGTTGGCTACCGCCAGTGATATAAAAGCAGGGGTTATTCTTATGAGCGAACCAAACCGGAATGTCGTAAGGAATAGAAAAGACTGGATTTGCGACGAGGACCTAGATACCGCTATCAAAGTCACCGACAACAATATCACCATAAAGCGATTTGGAAGCGGACATAGTTTCACGTATATAGTGATGCCAAATCTAACGATATATAATTGCTATTCCTCAGGTAACAAAGACATATCAGATCTAGAGGAAATTCTTTATGAAATAGCGAGACTAATACGGCTTAATAGAGAATCTGCAATAGTGGTAGGAGACTTTAATGCAAAATCTCCCCAATGGGGCGGAAGTACAACTGACAGGCGAGGACAAATTATGACTGAATGGATTGCGGAAAACGACCTTGCGGTGATTAACGTGGGGAATAAACCTACCTTCCAAAGACGAGACTATTCATCCATTCTAGACCTGACGTTAGCCACCGCCGACGTTAGGAACAGATGCACCAATTGGGAAGTCAGTGATCTCGAATCCCTGAGTGACCACAATTACATAGTGTTTGAGGTTGTCGAATCACCGCTGCCTCTGCGCCAAAGATCCATAAAGAACAAAGGCTGGCAAGTTAAAAAACTTGATCGGGTTAAGTTACAGCAAATCGTAGCAAAGATGCACGAAGAAGCTATAGCTCTATCTGCAGCTGGTTTCTCACGGGCACTAGCTGAAATTTGTAAGCAAACAATGCCGAAAAGGAAATGGTCAACAAGGGGGCAACCAGTCTATTGGTGGAATGATGGAATTGCTGCACTTCGTAGGGAATGTACCTGCAAAAGAAGAGCCTATACACGGAACGCTAGTAGAAACAATCCTGAGGTAAACCAGCGCTTGTGGGAAGAGTATAAGGCTAGTAAGAAGATGCTGCAGAACAGCATTAAGAAATCAAAACGAGAGTGTTGGAAAGCCCTATGTGATAAAGTGGACTGTGATATTTGGGGGGATGGTTACAAGATAGCCATGAAGAGTATGAGCGGCTATCCCCCTAGACTACAAATGGCGTTACAAACCATGGAGGAGGTGGTTGACCACCTATTTCCTGTACATCAGCCAGTAACCTTCGTCTGTGATAGAACGGCGATATTTAGAAATTTTAACCTAGAAGAACTATCTGTGGCATGCGTAAGGCTGAAAAACAATAAGGCACCCGGTCCTGGAAACATTCCACCGGAAATACTCAAAGAAGTCGCTCTAAACAAGCCTGGGTTTGTGCTGGCAACGTACAACGAGCTAGCAAGAAGAGCAGACTTCCCCAAGGAATGGAAGCGGGCTAGACTAGTACTGTTGAGGAAAGGAGACAAGCCTCTTGACAACCCGGCATCATACCGCCCGATTTGCTTACTAGACGCGGAAGGCAAGCTCTACGAGCACCTGCTGTTAAGTAGACTTAAAAGCGAAATAGTGCGCACAGGCGACCTCTCGGATCGACAATTCGGCTTCCGGGCAGGACGGCAAACCGTAGATGCCATAAATGAAGTGCTAAGACTCGCTCGAGAAGCAGAAGCAGACTAATCTAGCCCACACAGGAGATTGTGTGCCGTTATAACCCTAGACGTTAGGAACGCCTTTAATAGCGCATCGTGGCAGGAGATACTGAAGGAGTTAAGACGGAGGGGAATAGACGAGAGTCTTATAAGCATTATAGCTGCCTACCTGTCCGAAAGAGAAATCCTCTTGGAAACGGAGGAAGCCTCTAGAGTGCGACAAATCAATAGCGGCGTCCCTCAGGGGTCGGTTCTTGGACCGACATTATGGAATGTCTTGTATGATGGGTTGCTTGGGACTGAGTATCCTGAAGGGGTCACCCTAATAGGCTTCGCCGACGATGTGGCAATGGTTGTAGTTGCCAAGGGAGAAGATTTGCTAATGAGTACGGCAAACGTCGCTTTGCAACAGGTCTCCAACTGGATGAAAGGTAAAGGGCTTCAACTTGCCCCAGAGAAGACCGAAGCTGCCATTTTGACAACAAAGAGGAAAATAGCTGAAATTCGTTTCAAGGTACAAGACACCCCAGTGACACCAGTAGGGGCCATAAAATATTTGGGAGTATAGCTGGACACGAAACTTTCCTTCGCTGTGCATGTTAATAAAAGTGTCTTGAAAGCCGAAAAGACATTAGCAGCACTGGCTAGTATTATGCCAAACATTGGCGGACCTAGGGCATCGAAGAGAAAAATAATGTCGTCCGTGGTGCATTCCCAGATGCTGTATGCGGCTCCTACTTGGGTCACAATAACGGATAATAAGAAGCTCATAAGCAAACTATCCAGCGTTCAAAGGAAAATGAACTTAAGAATATGTTGTGCATATCGAACAATATCTACAGAGGCATCGGGAGTCATAGCGGGAGTTCCTCCAATTGAACTTCAAGTACTCGAAAGAAGGAGCAAATATCTAGGGGTGGATGGAAAAACTGCACGTGCAGACGTTATGACCAGGTGGCAGGATAAATGGGACAACTGTGTAAATGGGCGGTGGACATACCGAATAATACCTAATATACAGAGGTGGCTGGACAGGGCGTATGGGGAAGCAGACTACTTCCTGACGCAAGCGCTCACTGGGCATGGCAGCTTTAGAAAGTACCTGTTTCGCTATAAGAGGTCGGAAACAGCCGACTGTGTGTATTGTGGAGCTGATGATGATGCGGAGCATACGCTGTTTGGCTGTCCAAGGTGGGATGAAACTAGAGGGCAATACCTCGAAGCGACAGGATTACCCTTCAACATGCAAAATTTTTCGAGTGACCTCTTAGGAACAGAGGAAACGTGGAACCGCTCTTACATTGCAGTCAGAGCAATAATGGAGGCTAAGGGTAGAGAGGAGATGAGGTGAAGAAGAAAGAGAAGATAGACAGCCCTCGCACCGAGGTAATGCGAAAGCGGTTCCGGTGTGAGATGGCGAAGAGGGGGGGTGAGGTTTTAGTCAGTAGGAGTCTGACACTACCCGTTGGAGGACCAACGGGTGTCCATGATGGATTTCCTCACCCGCGCAAAAAAAAAAAAAAAAAAAAAAAAAAAGATAGATAGATAGATAGATAGATAGATAGATAGATAGATTTAAAAGAAGAACTTAAAAGAAGAACTCAGATGCTGGCTATGTACTCTGTAATTTTGTATGGAGCGCCTATATGGCAGGTGGCAATTAAAACAGAGAAGTATAGAGCAATGATACAAAAGCTCCAAAGAAGGGCAGTCATTAGAATATGTAGCGCCTATAGAACAGCATCAACCAATTCTTTATTAGTGCTTGCTGGAACACCACCCATAGATCTGCTTGTGGAAGAAAGGGTAAAGAGATATCACGACAAAGAGGGAGCAGGGAGAGATTACAGAGAAGACATCTTAGACGAATGGCAAAGGAGATGGAATACTAATACTGAAAATGCACAATGGACGAAGAGATTGATCCCTAACCTAGGAGCGTGGGTAAATAGAAAGTTTGGGGACACGAATTATTATGCCACACAAGTTCTGACAGGCCATGGAAATTTCAGAGCATACTTGAAGCGCTTCAAACTAGCAGATAGTAACATATGCTGGTATTGTGAGGAAGTAGATGACGCTGAACATACCGCATTTGTATGTAACAAATGGCAGGAACAGCGAAACGAAATGGAGAGACAAGTCCATACTAACGTGAACCCTGACAACATGATTGAGGTAATGCTAAAAGATGAAAAGAACTGGGATGCAGTCATGAAGTATATTAACACAATCATGAAGGTGAAGGAAAAGGACGAGCTCGAAAGACAAAGAGGTTAAATTGGCAAGCTGAGCTTTCCCTTGATGTTATGCGTATGCGGTTCCAAGGGTAAAGTTTTCCTCACGAGGAGGAGGTTTTAGTCAGTAAGAATTTGACACTACCTGACTAGGTCAGGTGTCTTATGCAAGATTTCCCCTCCTCGCAAAAAAAAAAAAAAAAAAAAGATAGATAGATAGATAGATAGATAGATAGATAGAATATTAATTTGTCACAGCTATATAAAGATTGACAAAACGTCAAAATACAATGATAATATAAAAAATGTCATGTTACATTAATATTCAAAAAATCTTTAAAATTGTATAGACAAATCTCCATTAGTTGCTTTTTGACAACTTTTTTGAAACTATTTTCGGGAAGAGAACGCGTTTCCAAAGGTAGAGAATTATATAATCTTAGTGACCAATAATTAGGTCCATATTTCTGTTTGTTTACAGAATGAAAAGGCACTCTGATGTCTCTCGCACCACGTGTATTGTGAGAATGTACTTCCTCAACAATTTGGAATTTAAATAAATTTCGTTTGACGTACAAAAGATTGACAAAAACAAAAAGAGAGGGTAGCGTCATGATATTTAGAGCCCTGAAAAGAGGAGCACAGTGAGCATTATGTTTCGCTTTAGTTATTATTCTGACAGCTTTCTTTTGCAATTTAAAGACTCTATCAACATGAGAGTCAGCACCCCATATAATCAGTCCATACTGCAAAATAGAATTGAAAAGTCCGTTGTAGATTGTAATACATATATCTGTGGACACTATGTTTACAATTTTTCTTAAAAGGAATAAGATTTGCGATAGCCTATTACAAATCGAATCGATATGTGTGTTCCATTTAAGATTATTATCAATATGAATCCCGAGACATTTTACGCTAGTAACAGGTTCTGCGGAGAAAACAGGAGTTTTATACTTAAAAACACAGCGCTGTGTCTTATTTTTATTTAGAAATAGTTTGTTTGCAGTAAACCATGTTGACGCTATATTTAATGCTTGCTCAGACATTTGTAACAGTGTGTCTATATTTTTGTTGCTAGTGAGCAGGGAAGTGTCATCTGCGTAAAGATAAATACTGATATTGGGCAAAAACCACGTAAGATCATTGATATAAATTATGAAAAGTAAAGGACCAAGAATAGATCCTTGTGGAACTCCACATGTTATCGGGTCTAAGCTTGATTCGTTAGTTTGTTTGATAACAACTTTCTGATATCGATTGATAAAAAATTGAGTGCCACTCCTCTGAAACCATATCTGTTCAGCTTTTCGAGTAGTACATCATGTGATAAACTATCAAAAGCTTTGGATAGATCACATAGAGTCAATGCGACATGATTTTTATTTTTATGTGATTCTAGAATATTATTAATCATAGCAATCAAAGCCTCGGTTGTTGACATATTTTTACGAAATCCAAATTGTTGAGTACTTAAAATTTTACACCGTGTTAAAAAGTTTTCCATTCTATTTTTAAAGACAGTTTCTATAATTTTAGAAAAAACTGGTAAAATTGATATGGGCCTATAGTTTTCAGGTTCTGATTTATTTCCTTTTTTGAAAATAGGTGTTACTTTTGCAAGTTTTAAACACTTTGGAAAACCGCCTTCCTGAAAGCATCTGTTTATTAAAATAGAGAAAGTGTCACAAATATGTTCATTCACAAATTTTAAAATACTTGAATCCAGGTCATAAATGTCTTTAGCAGAAGAATTTTTAAGACTATTTATGGCATTAAAAATTTCAAACTTATTTACAGGCTCCATACTTGTAACTATGGATGTGAAGATGCGAGCTAGATGCTTATGTGTGGATGGGAACTTTTTCCACCAAAAGTTGTTAACAGCATCTATACCAGGAGCTGGGAAACTCTTTTTGCCTAAAAAGGCATTCTTCACATCTGCCTCACTGACTGACAATGGCACTTCATCATCCTCCAAGTTTCGGTTGCAGTACTGCTTAAACAAATTATTATTATTATTATGTAACCTACACGACAACTTCGTAGCTGACACTTTCTTACGCATCGAGCCAATCGAATCCTTAGTCAAAATTACTAGCACAAAAGAACTCGCTGATAATCAAGCTATCGATCCAGAAATGAACAGTCTTATTACGTCGGCTCTGTAACTAAAGATCCGCGGATATAATATCCACGACAAATTATCCGCGACAATAGATCCGATATTCAAAATATCTGCGGATAAAATATCCGAAGGACACAACGTCCGATGAACACAATTTATTCTGTATTTTACGAAGACGTGAAGGGTCATCTAAAAAAAATAAGAGTTTCGAAAATTTCGAGATAAAAGTCGAAATTTTAAAAGTTTGTCATAAAATTCCGAGATAAAAGACGAAATTTTAAAACTTTGTCATATAACATGGAATTTTAATCTAAAATTCCGTGTTTTATGACAAAGTTTTAAAATTTCGACTTCAATCTCGGAATTTTAGATTAAAATTCCGTGCTATATGACAAGTTTTAAAATTTTTACTTTTATCTCGGAATTTTTAAATTAAAAATTCCGTATTACAAGACAAAGTTTTAAAATTTCGACTTTTTTCTCGGAATTTTAGATAAAAATTCCGTATTATACGACAAAGTCTTAAAAATTCCGTGTTATATGACAACTTTTGGCCAGAGACATATATTGTTCCTTGTTCCAAAATTATACAATAAAATTATACAATCATTTACCTCAAGAATTGAAAGTTATTACCAATAAAAAAACGTTCAAAATAAAAATAACAAACTGGATGCTGACTAATTCAGATGCCAAAGTTGTATTTCAGATTCTAGCGTAAAATTATGACACTGTACGCGCTTCACTCACACATACTCACACACACACACACCTGACAAACTGACTCTAATAAGGAGGAAAAAAAATAATATATAGGTACACGTTCGTATATTTCTGGACTCCTGCCCTAGCACTGGTCACCCAAGTTGGGCAGGAAATCCTCTTGTAAATTATAGACGCGTCGACAACTTAGGTCATTAGCGTAGGAAATCCTCTTAATTTTCACAATTATATATAAATTGTTATAATATGTACTTATTTTTTTGAGGAATAAATAAAATTGAAATTGAAAGTTTTAAAATTTCGATTTTATAAATAATTCTTTTTCTTTTTATGCAACTTATATTATACATTTGAATTTTGCTTAGAAATTTAATTGTAACCTTTCTGGTTTTCTTCTTTCTCTTTTTGGTCTATTAGCAATTACAGGAGTTACAACAGGCGAAACATTATTATTATTATTTTCGGGAGTAGGACTAGGCATTAATTTTTCCTCATTATTTATTATATTAGAATCAAAGAAGGGAAAATTACAAACTGTTGATTTAATTTGCTCAATATGAACACATCTTATTCTGTTTTCAATTGAAACCAAATAAGTTAAGGGGCTGATTACTTTTTTAAAACCGATAATTAATTCTAAATTGAAACCAAAATATGATATGCCATTAAATGTAAATAATTATTCAGAAAATGATAAAGTCCTGGTCAAATTTATTAATGATAATAATATAACATGGGTTCCTGGCATAATTAAAAAAGTAATCAGTCCCTTCTAAATACATATATAGACGAAACGTCGTACATTCAATTAAATAAATCAAATATTTGGTCCACTATCCTGCGATTTTTCTTATTTTTTTTATAATCACGATGGACACGATTTCTAATATAAGTTTAATGTAAGTTTGCATAAAAAGAAAAAGAATTATTTATAATTTTTTATTACAATAATTATCAATTTATTTTTGTAGAAGAGAAAAGATGTAATGTACTTAGTTATGTAAGTTCTATTGTACTTATTACGAAACGTGATTTTATGTTCAGAAATCTGTAAAACTAAAATTCATTATAATTTAGTCAGTCTTAAATAAAACATTAAAATACATTTGTCTGGTATTATTAAAATACACTACAATTTGGCGACGAGATAAATTGGTTATCTAAAACTTTTGTCAAGATATAGTCAGTAGTCAACGTGTCTGTAGTATATTAGTCAGTCGTCTTGTTAAAGTCAATAATGGCGTCAGGTCTGCAAATTGGTGAATTTAATAACGCTAAAGAAGATATTGTATCATATTTGAAGCGATTTGATGAATTTTTATCTATATACAATAGTTCAGAAGATTTTGGGGGAATGTCGTGGAAATTTTGCAGCTTCTGCACGACTTTATCGTGCAAGGTTTCCAGATCGTCGTCCACAATCGCGTTTAGTTTTTTCACGGTTGATTCAACGCGTTCGCTTTACCGGTCATGGTCATGATAATCGTGGAATGCAAATAATGCGCCCGTTAAGAGATGAGAGGGCTGCAGATATTATCCCCATATTTGTACGACTACGAGGACACTTACCAAGGATGCTGCTACGTCCTATATGACAGCGTAGAGGATTTTAAGTGGTGGAAAACTCCATCTTTAGCACCTTAATCTTCATCAGACGTTAAGAGAGCAGTGTTTCTAAAGCCGAATTACCTTCTGCAACTGGTTACGAACCCAAGATCTTTATTTTTCAAGGAGAGTTCTCTGGAGTGACGAGGCCACTTTTAAAAGTAACGGGGAAGTCAACTTCCATAATGCACATTATTGGTCCGCCGAAAATCCTCACTGGTTGAGAGAAATCGATAATTAGCATTTGTGGAAATTAAATGTCTGGTGTGGCATTATCGGTGACCAAATTATCGGTCCATATTACTTTGATAGGGTTTTAACGGGAGTTATTTACGCAGGCTTTTTGAAAAATTCTTTGCCACTGCTCCTGGAAAATGTTACCTTGGCAACACGACAAATGATGCTCTTCCAACAGGATGGCTGCCGAGCTCATTACTGGCAAGGCAGGTACTCAATAACACTTTTCCAGATGGATGGATAGGGCTAGCAGGTCCAATAGCATGGCCACCACGATCATCCGAAGCAAGGTGCTAAAATATGCGCTTAAGACATGGTAAAGTGATATGGCGAACTGATGGCAGCGCTTGATAGGTTGTAATGTCATTCCATTACATTACTTTATTTTTCTTCTTATTTATAATTTATATTTTTAATCTTAGTTTTATTTAATTTGAATTAATATATTTGCTGTCGGGAGTTTCACGAGGAGGCAGGCTTAGCCAGGAAAATTGAACAGTTTTATGTGTTGTGTTACCTGCGTTACCTGACAATGAAAAATTCCGTTAAAACTATAAATTTATAAGTCTTCATGGTTTCCGGGCTTGTAATCCGTAGTCCGGTGGTATTTCTACCTGACGTTTCGTCTACAACTGCGGTAGACATTCTCAAAGGCGATGTGGCAGCGGTCGAAATATCCTCCTTGGCGGCTCACAGGTCAGTGTGTCAGTGACTGGTGTCCTCCCTTCTTTTATGCCTAATACCAGAGTGTTCTCTGTTCGGTCGTAGTCCGTCTCTCTGCTGTAATTGGTCAACTGCGCTGTGTGTAGTGGTGGGGGTGAGTTCTCTACTCAGTCGTATTCCGTCCTTGTACAATTGGTCATTGATTTTGTATGTCGGAGTGTTGGTATCTAGGTTTTACTGAGATTGAGGCCTTCATCTTTTCGGTTGAAATTCTGTGTGTGTTTTTGTATTTCTATGGCCAACGAATATACAGAGAGGCCATAGAAATACAAAAACACACACAGAATTTCAACCGAAAAGATGAAGGCCTCAATCTCAGTAAAACCTATTTATTTATTTATATTATTCGTCAAGATTTGGTCTGTATATTTGGTTATTATTATTTATTAAGTCCGAGTTAATTATTATTTACTTATCTGAGTTTGTTATTACGTTTTCTTTCTGATTTATTCATTATTATTTGGTTCGTTTGACAACTAGGTTAAGGTCAAGTTAGTTTATCAGTTAAATGACCGCTACTGTATTCGTTCAATTGTATTTTTGTAAATAAGGTTCGTTCTGTTGTTCTGTGTGCCTGTTATTTTTTAAGTTCCGTTTAGTTGAGCTTTTACTTTTGTGAATATTTATTCGTTCAGTTCGTCTTGGTTTACTTGTTTATTTATGAAAAATGTTTTAGGAGGTTTGTAGGATCCGTGAATAAATAGTGATACGTTATTATTGATCGCGACGTTTCGTCGGAATTCCCGACTTCCTCAGGCTCTGTAATATTGCAAAAATAAACCAAACGAATACATTAGTATGTTACATATGTAGCTTAGAGTATAAAACATTAAAATTATTTACCTCAAAATAAATTTGTTTCACATTAGTCTTAATGTTAAAACCTTGCTTTATCTGAGCAATATTATCTTGTATGGACATCAAGTTCATTAAAATTAAATTAAAATTCAAATTATTTTGTAATTGAAATAATCAATTTCTTATACCAAAATCTGAAATGACCGATTGTGAGTTCTTAAATTAGCTTGTGTGACATCAAGTGTCGTTACCATTTCCAAAAGTGGACTGTGGTGCCATCAGTTCATATTCAGAAGAAGGAAAAAAATCGATTATTTCACTGTCAATTAAACTATTGAGCTAACTAAAATTATTATTGAAATTTATAAAAATGTCATTATAAGTGAAATAATCGATTTTTTTCCTTCTTCTGAATATGAACTGATGGCACCACAGTCCACTTTTGGAAATGGTAACGACACTTGATGTCACACAAGCTAATTTAAGAACTCACAATCGGTCATTTCAGATTTTGGTATAAGAAATTGATTATTTCAATTACAAAATAATTTGAATTTTAATTTAATTTTAATGAACTTGATGTCCATACAAGATAATATTGCTCAGATAAAGCAAGGCTTTAACATTAAGACTAATGTGAAACAAATTTATTTTGAGGTAAATAATTTTAATGTTTTATACTCTAAGCTACATATGTAACATACTAATGTATTCGTTTGGTTTATTTTTGCAATATTACAGAGCCTGAGGAAGTCGGGAATTCCGACGAAACGTCGCGATTAATAATAACGTATCACTATTCATTCACGGATCCTACAAACCTCCTAAAACATTTTTCATATCACTTTGAAGGATCTTAACCATTACGATGACATCACCACGTTGTTTATTTATGTTAATTTTTATACATTATTATTATTCATTAAATACATTAAATAAAAGATTGCTTCTATATTGTTTATTATACTGGATAATCCTGGATATTGAACGAGAGCTCCACTCTGAATTATTCTAAAATTGGGCCCAGCAAACAACCACCGGGCTCCCGATATTGATTCCAGTATGATTTATACTTATATTCTTTCCCTGACAAATTAGGTTATTGAAGATCGATCAGCTGCTGACTGGCTCATTACGGCGACGTGCCACAGTAACAGGTACAAGGTATAGGAATCATTTTCCGCTGACTTTTTTCATAAACTTTCTAAAAAAGTAAGTCCCATACCGCTTCTTATCACCCAAAGCAAGTGTTAGAAAGGTCAACTTTAAACTACTGTGGCGGAATGATGGCCGCACTCTATCGGTTTGGCATACATTTTCCACTGACTTTTTTTTCATAAGCTTTCGATAAAATCAAGTTTCATTAGGCTTCTTATCGTACAAATACATAATATCACCAGACAAGGACCACACTCTAAACCCGCCATATTGGGATTTTTCGATTACATACTATAATTCATCCAAAGCTATGACATCAAGTGGCTTCCTAAGATCCATAAAATTTACAGTCGCCTCACTGTCTATTACTTTATGGTTGTTAATGAAAAGAGTTGAATTGAAACAAAGGTAATTTATCATTATCATAATTTATCATTATTATTTTGCATTCCGCTCAACTTATTGCAGACAAATTATTAAATTAGCGATATATCGAATCAAACAATGTCTAAGGACTTTTCTGCTCAATTTTTTTTCTCCATTTCATTGACGTATTGTCTGTGGGCGGTCGATTTATAAAATAACATGACAAAAACAAAAAAATGTTCTCGTATGACGCGTGGAATTTATCGCTGCTTATTTATTTCACATTGTTTTCTCCTACAATAGAGCTACCTTGAGCTATAGCCCCCTCAGCACTTACGTAAATATACGTCTGGATATATAATGTATATAATTTGATGCAGATGTATTGATAATGCACAAACTGAATATTAAAATTAAGAAAAATGTCATCACTTTAAGGAATGTATTAAGAGGTTAAATTTTTTATTTTGTCCAAAAACAAATTTAAGTTCACATAATAATACATTATTGCTACAATGCATGTTTTAGCAGATATGCTGTTTTGTCGGCAGAGCTCTTCATTACGACCCGAGTTTTTAAAAGTACTTTCTTAGTGACTTTTTAACAAAACTTTTTCGGAAACAAAATTTCCTTAAAAGTAACAAAGTAATAATTTTTGATGCTGTGAATAGCATCAAAAATAATTATAACTATTTTAGTAACAGTATCATTTTACAAATTCCAAAAACATTGTTTGGTTGCTCGTACTCGTTCTCGCTGCATCCTAAATATTTTAGAACTTTATTTTTCAGAATTACAATAATCCAATAATAAAGCTATTACTTTTATAAGAAGTTTAATATTTCGTTTTACATTTACGAATAAATTGAACTTCACAATGTATTTAATGCCAAAACTGTCTGAAACTTATTGGAAGTAATCATTTACGCGCGCATGCGCAAAAACTCTTCTTCTAATTAAAAAATCGCATTAAAACAAAACTTTCATAATTACTGCTCCAATCAACAAAGTTTGTACAGGTTGTCTGTAAAAACTACCGACAAATAGGATAATTTGAGGCCGATTAAACCCAATTTATCTACCGGGTGTCTAGACAAAAAATTAACACGAATTTCATATTGTTAGTAGTACGGTATAATTAAACTTTGACCCGGACATTTGAAACCTCAAGCTAAAAATTGGTGGAAATGTCAAAGAATAGTGTTCTGATTAATATCCCAAACTTCCCAAAAAATCCCTCCGGGAAAAAATCCGCCATCTTGAAAAAACCACGAAATTTTACCACCTTTATTACTTTTTTCGAAATATCTCAGAAACGGTCGACTTAAGCAATTCTTCCGTTATGTAATGTTTTAAAGAGGATTACATTTCCTATAATTTTCGTTTCCACAACTTTTCTGTGGTACTAATGGTAAGCGCGCTACAGCTTCTTGAAAATCACGCACTTTTTGTAACCTTGGTAACCAATTGTTATAATGTTAGGTCCTTTTCAATAGCTTTATTTATTGTGTTCTTCATCGAATTTTAAATTGAAAATAACTATGTTCATAAAGCAAGGCATGCCCTAAACCGTGCTTTTTGTCCCATTTCGATATCTTTAAAAATTGAGGAGCTATATAGTCAAATTGAAATCATCACAGAGTTTTACGTGTTCTTTTTAACACGCGTTTCGAGTACCTTCCACACCGAATACAAAAAAAATCCATAGGAAATTTAACGCCCTAAACGATGTTTTTTGTCCTATCTCGATAACTTCAGACATTTTTAAATTATAAGCATTTAAGTTCAAGTGAATTGAATGAAAAATTGCCAAATAGAAGAAAAAACTGATTTTGAAGTAAACTTAAATGCTTATATGTTGAACATTTTTTAATAGTAGCCATACTTTTGATTTTTTATACAAATAGCTTTTATAATTGTTATAAATATACTATCCGTAAAGGAATTTTGTAAAAAAGATTGAAAGTATGGCTACTCCGGGCTATTCTTAGTAGAATGCGTTATAAGGTATGCGAATGCATACTCATACTTAAACCGCACTCTCTCAATCGTTGTAAATTTTTTTTACAAAATTACTTTACGAATGGCCTTTATAATTAATGTCAAGTATAAATATCGTATTTTCCAAAAAAAAATTGTCTGCCTGTCTGTTTCACTGCTGTCGATTTGTACGTTTGGTTGCTTATAACTAGAGAGCTACGGCATTAATTTCGATAAAATTATAATTAATCGTTAGCTTTTAGTTCAACTTAAAAAAAAAGGTACAAATCATTATGTTAGACCCTCGGGTAACAGCATAATACCGTTATGAAAAATCGAGGGGGAGGAAGCTGCACTACCACGCGCCGCCACGCGCGCGCTCGAATCGGCACGAATCGGCGCCGCGCCTTTGACGGTACCGACTTCGAGCGGATCGAACGCGCCAGGACGCGCTGATCCGCGTCGCCTCGCGCCACTGCCTTCACACGGCGCGTAGGCGCGAACTGACGCGACGCGACCTGCGATAAAACGCGCCGTGAGAAGCCGGCATAACGGGACAATGATGTAATAAATAAAAAGACGTAGTTAGGTTACTTACACCACAATTAAGAAGTTTCCCTTTTTTATTTTTTTAGTCTAAATCATGGTTCTAAAAATTACAAAATTAATGGCGGAAGAAATTTTGAAATATCTTTAAAAACAACAAAGCTATGCTACTTCAAAGTTTGAATTTGACAATTCTCCAAGAAATTCCGTTTTCAGTCCGGGTGACGTCACGCGGGACGATATTTTTAAAAGTTAACACGAAAAAAGCTGCCTAACTTTTAGCATTTATTAAAATTTTAGAACAACTTTTCCAAACATCAAAATTGGTATATAATTATTAATTTTAGTGTTTTGGAAGATAACCCAGCCTAAATTTAGTAATTTGGCGCAAAAACGAATACAATCAGATCCTCGGTTCAGCCGCTATGCTTAAAATTCGACAAATCCAATAAAAAAAAATGATTTTGAAGTAAACTTAAGTGTTTAGTTGAACATTTTTTAAGTTACCGAGATAGGACAAAAAACATCGTTTAGGGCGTTAAATTTCCTATGGATTCCTAGACGGATTTTTTTGTATTCGGTGTGGAAGGTACCTACTCGAAACGCGTGTTAAAAAGAACACGTAAAACTCTGTGATGATTTCAACTTTGACTGTCTATGGCTTCTCAATTTTTAAAGATATCGAAATGGGACAAAAAGCACGGTTAAGGGCGTTCCCTGCTTTATGAACATAGTTATTTTCAATTTAGCGCGCTTACCATTAGTACCACAGAAAAGTTGTAGGAATGAAAATTGTAGGAAATGTAATCCTCTTTAAAACATTACATAATAGAAGAATTGCTTAAGTCGACCGTTTCTGAGATATTTCGAAAAAAGTAATAAAGGTGGTAAAATTTCGTGGTTTTTTCAAGATGGCGGATTTTCCCCCAGAGGGATATTTTGGGAAGTTTGGGATATCAATCAGATCACTATTCTTTGACATTTCCACCGATTTTTAGGTTGAAGTTTCAAATGTCCGCGGGTCAATGTTTAATTATACCGTACTATATAGCCATTCTGTGATTACAAAATTCTAAATAATTAATAATTATTCATACATTTTATTCAGATTCCTTTGCAAAAATAGTGATTTACATTTCAAATTCATATCGGCTGACATTTTGTATGAGCTTGTTTCATTCGTGTATGTACCTAGTCTAGGCGAATTAGAAAATCTAGAGGAAAAATATAGGTATATAGAGGGTTTTTCAATAGGGACATAACAATTTTGTTTTATAATACGGAACATAACCTACAAACTTTTTTATGATCTGTCAAAGTCAAAACGTCAGTCAAGGCTTACATTTTTATCATGGTGAAGTTCACGGACGAGCAACGTTTGGAAATCGTTAAAACTTACTACCGAAATTCTGAGTCGGTAGTCGCAACTTTGGTAATCGTTTAATCTCGAGAAATGGTCCAGTCGAATGGCCACCTTGCTTATGCGATTTGACGCCGTTGGATTTTTTCCTATGGGGTTACCTTAAGGCGAAGGTTTATGCCAACATTCCAACAACGTTAGAGGAGCTCAGGAACAATATCGAATGCGAAATTGCCAACATTCCACCTGATATGTGTGAAAGGGTGATTGAAAATTGGATCCAATGAATCGATCGCTGCCGTCGTGCTCGTGGTGGTCATATGAACGACGTCGAATTCCATACATAATAATTTGTAATGTGTGTACTACACCTGGAATAAATTTCAGCCCGATATCTCAATTTATTATTCTGTGTTTTATTTAAATACAAAATTGTTATGTCCTTATTGAAAAACCCTTTACAAAGGGGAATTTGCGGAAAATTTCGAGGGTGGTCTCCTTACTAACATGCCAAAAATTCATAGAGATATCATAGATAGAATAGGGGAATCATATGCACAACTGTAAGTGACAGTGTCAGGTTGGGAAAGAGAGATAGAAAACGAATAGGTTCTCTTTTCCTTGTCTTCTGACGCATTTGTGAAATCAAAAATGTATACCTAGTAAGTATTGTTAATTTATATCTGTAACCATGGTTATGTAATTGTGATAGAATAAGATAGAACGCGTCTAATGTCTATTCTCCATCTCTCTCTTTTGCACCAACATTTTCTTGCGGGTGGCTTCCCTCCTCTATCTATATTCTACAGGGTGTATCACAGGAAACCGAACATAGGGAAAAGTACACAGTACAAATTAGTTAAGATCAGAGATTGCTTTGCCCTCTATTCAGAAGTCGTTACCATGGTTACCATGGTGTACGTATACAGTAACAAATGCATATTGCTGTTCATTTGACAAAATTTGGCAAAATCTGGATGAACTTAAAGACAAAGTCGTCGATATTGTGTTTTAAAGACCGCCAACAGCTAAGGTTATTTGGGCCTAGCACCAATTCATATTTTCAATTCATTATTTATTTTTTTTTTTATATTAAATTGAAAATCCAATTGACACTTTTACCAGCTCTCGGGCTAGAACCCGAGAACTGGGGACTTGTAATAGAGGAACCATAGCAACGCCATGTAAACAACAGCGCCGCTACACTCTCGGCTATTCTCAAGCCCACAAAGTCGTCGAAGTATGTTTCAATATGACTCCTGTAATGTTAGATAAAGTGAGACAAAGTTTTTGTAACCGATTAAGCCACTGCTTAATTCAAAATAGAGGTTTATTTGAACATTAGCTTTAATTTTTTATTTTAACTGTTTGTTTTGTTTAATTATTAGTTAAAAAAACATTTTCTTAATAAAAAATTGTTTTATTAATAAAAATAAATTCATTTAATATTGAAGAATTTATTTTAACTGGTTTTTCTAATTATTCATTATTAGCTATTATTTATATTAGAAATCGTGTCCATCGTGATTATAATAAAATTAAGCAAAATCGCAGGATAGTGGACAATATAATTTGATTTATTAAATTAAATGTACGACGTTTCGTCTATAGATTTAGACTTTTTCAAGTACATACATAAAAATAACAATATTTATGAAAATTAATATTAATTACTAACCATAGCAATTAACATAAGATAGGGTACATAAGACAAAAACATGGTAACAAATTATGTTGACTATAAATTTTAACAATCAATAATAATAATAATAATACAAAAGTTAGCATAATTTCATAATATAAATGTACTGACTACTTAAATTTTGAGTGTCTGTTCTATAATTGATTGAATTGTTTTTTCTAATAAAACACATTTCACTGATATTGCGTTTCTTCCAATTTGACTCTTTATCTAATATTTGAACTTCATTGAAAAGAAATTTATGCCCAGTGTCGAAATGATGAGATGACAACGCCGTCTTATTATCACTTAATAAGTTTATGTTTCTACAGTCCATTTTGTGCTGATAAATTTTATTTTTTAATAACTGTTTTGTTTGTCCCACATAGCATTTATCACATTCACAAGGTATTTTATAAATAATATTAGATTGATGTGAGATAGGCGTCGTATCTTTAAGTCTTGTGAATAACTTATCCAATTTATTTAAGTTATAAAACACCAACTTAATATTTGTGTTCGAAAATAATCTGTTGATCTTATAAGACAAGTTCTTCACAAATGGAAATCTAACATAAATCTTGGTAGACTTAGTTCTTTCATCCACAGTATCCAACGTGTTATTTAGGTGATTTTGGTCCTCTATAAACTTATTAACGCATTGATGTATAAAGTTGACAGGGTAATTATTAGCTTTTAAGATATTTTCAACTTTCTTAAAATTGTCCTTATGGTAGTCTTGGTGACTTAATTTTGTTACCCTGTGTAACAAGCTTTTTATAACACTAATTTTCTGCTGCACTGGATGGTTTGATCGAAAATTCAGAAGCCTGCCTGAATGGAAAGGTTTCATATACCAATTCGTTTTTAATTCTCCCGAAGCTGAGCGTGTTACTAAGGTGTCCAAAAATGGAATTGATTTATCAACTTCTTTCTCCATAGTGAATTGAATCTTTTCATTAAACTGATTGAACCTTTGTAATAAATCATCAATTTTATTTTCGGGAACTGCAATGAAAGTGTCATCCACGTAAACTTTTAATATCGGAATTTTATATGGTAAAGTTTCTAGTACTTTGGAAACAACGTAATCCATTACAATGTTAGCTAAAACTGGACTTGCTGGGTTTCCCATTGCGCTGCCGTCAAGTTGAAGGTAGAAATTGTTATTGTAGCTAAAATAACTTGTGTCAAAACAAAAACAAATAAGTTCAATGAGCAAATCAAAAGTTATTTTACACAAGTTATTTTAGCTACAATAACAATTTCTACCTTCAACTTGACGGCAGCGCAATGGGAAACCCAGCAAATTAAGTCACCAAGACTACCATAAGGACAATTTTAAGAAAGTTGAAAATATCTTAAAAGCTAATAATTACCCTGTCAACTTTATACATCAATGCGTTAATAAGTTTATAGAGGACCAAAATCACCTAAATAACACGTTGGATACTGTGGATGAAAGAACTAAGTCTACCAAGATTTATGTTAGATTTCCATTTGTGAAGAACTTGTCTTATAAGATCAACAGATTATTTTCGAACACAAATATTAAGTTGGTGTTTTATAACTTAAATAAATTGGATAAGTTATTCACAAGACTTAAAGATACGACGCCTATCTCACATCAATCTAATATTATTTATAAAATACCTTGTGAATGTGATAAATGCTATGTGGGACAAACAAAACAGTTATTAAAAAATAAAATTTATCAGCACAAAATGGACTGTAGAAACATAAACTTATTAAGTGATAATAAGACGGCGTTGTCATCTCATCATTTCGACACTGGGCATAAATTTCTTTTCAATGAAGTTCAAATATTAGATAAAGAGTCAAATTGGAAGAAACGCAATATCAGTGAAATGTGTTTTATTAGAAAAAACAATTCAATCAATTATAGAACAGACACTCAAAATTTAAGTAGTCAGTACAATTATATTATGAAATTATGCTAACTTTTGTATTATTATTATTATTATTGATTGTTAAAATTTATAGTCAACATAATTTGTTACCATGTTTTTGTCTTATGTACCCTATCTTATGTTAATTGCTATGGTTAGTAATTAATATTAATTTTCATAAATATTGTTATTTTTATGTATGTACTTGAAAAAGTCTAAATCTATAGACGAAACGTCGTACATTTAATTTAATAAATCAAATTATATTGTCCACTATCCTGCGATTTTGCTTAATTTTATTAGCTATTATTGTTATTAAATAATGGTTAGTCAGCGTTACCATGGTACCCATTCTCATATGTGGCCAAAGTAATCGTTGATCCTAACTAATTTGCACAATGGAGTTTTCCCTATGTTCGGTTTTCTGTGATACACCCTGTATATGATAGCTCTATGTAAAAATTTCACCCTTCATTCCCTCTGCGTAACATTTTATGGGGGTGAAACTACCCCAAAAATGTATTTTTGCAAAAATCTCGAGAACTATCTATTTTAAGACAAAAAGCGCGAGTCGGGCCTCACGCAATGAGTGTTCCGTACAATCGTTAAATGCCTTATTTTACTTAAAAATATGTATAAACTGACATTTACTTATATTATAAAATATGAGATGTTTTTAGTTTCCATGGCTACACCGTTGTATCTCTAGTAAGCTGCATAGCCCACTAACGCATTTGGACTTGAGTTCGTATGTTGAATTCATTATAACCTTATATATAACCTTATATATAACCTTATATATAACCTTATATATAACCTTATATATAACCTTATATATAACCTTATATAACCTTATTATAACCTTATAACGTCAAAAATCTGTAATTTCTTCGAAATATACCTACTAAACTTTACAATGTTGTCTATACTTTTTATCAATGTTGACGTTATGATATACTTGCTAAATTTATTTTAGATTTTTACGATGGATACTTTAGAAATAAATGGAGAGACAAGCAATTTTCGCGGTTTTTCATTTTTTAAGCAAATTTAACCAAATATTTTTTTAAAAACTATTACGGTTTTCTATCGATCACTAGCTTTCATTAGACACCCCACTCGATGGGGTTGAATTTTTTTTCATAACCTGTTTGACCCCCCATTTTTACCCATAATTATCCGAATTATTTATGCCTAACTAAACCACAGCATCGGACCATAACAAGCTTTAACTATGCCAAGTTTCGAGTCTCTAGCTTGTAGCGTTTGGTTCTGGGGGCTTGTGACAGACAGACGAATGCACAGACACCGGAGTGAGGCCATAAGTGTTCCGCTTTTCAAAGTTTGGTACGGAACACTAAAAAGGTCATTATTGATTTGAAAGCTGATAAAATTTCGAACAAAATGACGTAATCAAAAAAACTATCTTTAATGGTTATTGAGCTCGAGCACGTGAAAATATCATCCCTCGGCGTCGCCTTGGAAAACCATGGCTAAAACGTACTGTATTTTTAAAAAGTTAGAAGAAAGAGTGGAGGGTGGGATTTTTGGTATGTTGACGAGAGTAGTTCCCTAGCTAACATACCAAAAATCCAACCCTCTACTCCTTCTTCTAACTTTTTATAGGGGTAAAAATACTTTCAAATCTTTTATGTCCAAGGTGCTTAGACTATTAAATTCTTATACTTAACTTAAAAATTTTTTGATAAATATTTCACTCGACCACTACGGAACTCTATCATGTGCGTGCTCAACACGCGCTTGGCCGATTTTTTAATTAGGTATTTAAGTTTAAAAAAAATTATTAATTTTTTAATTTTTTCTAATAATTTAACATAAATAATATTGAAAATCGAAAAGAAAAATTTTTTTAAAGCTATAGATAAATTACTAAAAATTAATTAAAATGTATAAAAATTTAAAAAATATCACGTGACTTCAAAACGCGCCAGGAATGTTTGTGACGTCGTTATGTTAAAATGTGTCTGCATTTGTTGGTATTTGTGTATATGTATTACACATACTATCAAAAATAATAAATTTTTAACTTGGTAACCATGGATACAAAGACCATAGATAACATAATGACGTCACACGCGTTCGGATTCTTTCGGCGCGTTATCGGAACTGAGTTAAAAAATTAATTTTTATTTAAATATAACTTTTTAATTAGTAAGCAAAAAAATTAAATAAAAACAGTTTTGCTATAAAACTTGTATGTGGTCCTTCCATTTAAGTAAAAAAAAAAATTCACTTAAAAACCCAATTATAGGTACCTACTTCAACTTATTTTGTGAGATGATTTTTTATTATTTTTTCGGAATGTATAAATACTCCGGACGAATTTATTTTCGTAAATTTCAGTTATAATTTGGCCGCCCTTTTGAAATCTACTGCCATTATTTTTTACATGCTTAGGTACTAAAAAACATGCAAAAAAACATGTAACAAAAAAGAACCTCTTTCGAAAAAGCCATTAAAAAGAGAAACATAATAAAATTTTGAGGTCGGCGCCAATTAAATAAAATAATATCTACTTTTTAACCGACTTCATAATTTATTAAATTGGCGCCAACCTCAAAATTTTATTGTCTTCCTCTTTTTAGTTGCTTTTTTGAAGTTTTTTTTTGTTAATGTTTTTTTATTTTTTACTTTTTAGTGGCTTTACAATAATCAAATTAGTCTAGTCAACGAATGATCCTAGCCGGAATGTCAATAAGCGCAAAAGCCGACTTCGGAAATTTGTTTGGACTTGTTAATAAAAAAACAAATTAAAAGTCCTTGACCCTCGGGTGGTTGCAAGAGTGGGGGGAGCACAAAAAAGCGTGGCAGATTCACAGACAAAGCGAGTGTATACAGTGTGCAAACGGTAGTACCGAACACAGGAGAAATAGATAGGCGATACTTCATCTATCTTGTATTATAAGATCCGTGGGTACTACCAATTACACACTCTATAGGCGCTTATAGCTATGCTTAGGTCGCGCCTAAAAATCAGTAAAAATCAAATTTGAACATTTTTTATTTTCCTCAAAACATGTTTAGCATCTTTTTTATCTCATACTGACTATATCAAATCAAATTGATTTTTCTTTCGACAAGATTATTAAAAAAAAATCAATTTTGGAAAAACCAACTTTAAGGGGCAGTATCTGCTAAATATGTAGTGCACTTTTTTATACAGATAAATTATATTCAATCGGCCTGTTATTATTATCCCATGAGTCTGCTGTAAAATGGTGCAGTTAATCGTTTTTACAGACATCCTGCTATAATATTATAATATTAAAGATGTTACACAATGTATGCACATTGACTTTGAGACACCTATGAACTTATTTAGAAATAAATTGACATATTTTTTTTCAGAAGTGTAAAATATTTGAAAATATTATAAAACGATCGATTTCAAAAGACATTGATTGTAGTCCAAAATGTTGCCCAGAGTAAATATAGTACAGTAAATAGAGACACAAAAATCGCGTTTACTAAAAAAAAATACTTAATGGCTGAAATTTTGAGGAGGTGTTCGGGGGCATGTCCTGAGTCTAAAACCGAGTTTTCGTATTCGAGGGGGTGGGGGAAGTTACATCCCCCGGTCAATATAGGGCTAAGTTTGTTTTAATTTTTATCTTCGTTGCTATTGCCCGTACAGTCAAGTCCAAGAGATCAAACTTGTAGGAAATAAAATTATCTATCCAATGATAATAAAATCAAGGTCATAGGTTGATCAGGTCAATCACAATGGCCGGTAAAAGGTCAAAAGTGAGGGGTAGTTTTATTTATTAATGTTCACAAAATTAGAATGAAAACTTCAGATAAGGCTATTAATCTAATTCTTTTTATAAAAGTCGATCAATTTTCTGACATTTCAAAATAAAATTTAATAAAAATTTATTTTTCTATTCCAATTTCTCAAGAACACTGTTATTGTATAAATTTTGGACATCCTAATATCTCAAATAATAATATTAAACTAGGTTTTATTTTGAAATGTCAGAAAATTGATCGAATTTTATAGAAAGAATTAGATTATAAGCCTTATCTGAAGTTTTCATTCTAATTCTGTGAACATTAATAAATAAAACTACCCCTCACTTTTGACCTTTTACCGGCCATTGTGATTGACCTGATCGACCTATGACATTGATTTTATTATCATTGGATAGATAATTTCATTTCCTACAAGTTTGATCTCTTGGACTTGACTGTACGGGCAATAGCAACGAAGATAAAAAATTAAAACAAACTTACCCCTATATTGACGGGGGATGTAACTTCCTCCACCCCCTCGAATACGAAAACTCGGTTTTAGACTCAGGACATGCCCCCGAACACCTCCTCAAAATTTCAGCCATTAAGTTTTTTTTTAGTAAAATATACCGTTTTACTGTACTAATATGAGTGGAATCAAAAAATCCCGTGGCTTGTTTATTATATTACAAAAGCAGTAGGCTGAGCTTTCAATTAATTTAATTTTTTTTTATTATACATGCGGGATAAGTACTATCCTGGCGCACGTTATTTTGGTCGGCAAATAGATCATTGCCCACTCTACTGTTCCCATGGTTTTAGCGTATTATTTGCGTGCGTAAATCACATTTGGCGCACGCTTTTAAATAAAACACGCAAATCGATTCTAGGGCCATTTTAATCAATAATTAAAAAAACTAAAAAAGTGTCTTTCAAGTGACAGAAAATAATATTTCTTGAAATTTAAAAAATACATTTAAATGAAAAGTTAAAATAACGAGCGCACTAGTAATAAAAAATAGTATCTGCAACTCGTGCGGTGTTGTCGAGTGCCTACTCGAGCGAATAAGCGCACGAACGAAGTGAGTGCGCTCAACTTCGCTCTCGTGGGCAATTGACAACTTACCGCACTTGTTGCACAATATACTATTACTTATTTATTAATTAATGGAATTATGATGAAGCGATATTTCTGTTCCCTTTGGATAAATAATTTTGGTGCATTAGGAAAAGTTGTTATTTATGACACGATCTTTCGATTTCCACTAATTTTTACATTAGGCAACATTGGACCAAATCCCCTAGTAAAATTTTTGCAATGTCCTTTAAAAAAAAGGCCGCAAACAAAATAATGCGGCAATTTATAAACTTTTCACGACTTTAATAATAATGTTTAAAAACAGTTTTGTTATTAAATATTTTTTGTAACAGATATTTGAAATATACAACATTTCGTGCCTCTAGTCAGCGGCTTAAAATAATATACAGTGTATCCCACCGTAACTGAGACATAGCACTTTAACATGGTGTTACGATAATTTGTTAATATTTGCTCCCCGTTAACTGTTTTTATTATTTTTATTTTACGATCTGGTTCTAAATGTCCCCAGTAATGATGTTGTAGACTTATTTTTATTTAAATGTCTTTAAAAATTAATAAAATCACATTTTTAACAAATAAATCACAATATTTGCTTTGTATACCTGTTTAATGGACAAGTGCTCAACGTCGCAGATAGCTTAGTTGGATAGCGCGTTGACCAACATCAGTTACCTTCACGCCAAGCCTAGGTTCGAATCCCGAGATTCCACACTTTTTAGATTATATAAATTTGAAATTTGCCACCAAGGTTGTGGTGTCAACCCGTTGCGTCATCTACATAAATATTTTTAGCGCCGTTTCAGTTGAGTTTTTACGAAGATGATCTAGGGTCGTATTTTAGCGGGTATTTGTATATGGGGACTGGCGTCAGTGCCGCGGGAGGGATACAAGGAGCGTGAATGAGGGGGTTTTAGTGGGTATGGAGTTACGACTCGAGTCCCACCCTACCAAGGGTTTCATCCCGAGGTGTCCGTAAGTGGATTTCCTCCTCCGCAAAAAAAAATTGTATATGGGGAGGGTAGATCATCTTCGAACGAGAGGTTTCGTATAATTTCCACGGGGTCATTTGCTCGTTCAATTATACTACATACACGTCTCGCTATCGATGATAACAAGTAGATTTTTAGAGTATTTTGAAAAATCACTTAATAATGTTTGAACAATTTATTATATTGGTTATTTAATATGGCTGTAGCCACACATATCCCGAACTTCTCTTTATAAACAGGTAATATTATATGTCCCGGCTAATTTTTTCCCCGACTTAGATGTTTGTGTGGTGTGGTGTGGTATTTTTATCGTTGAGATGTAACCAATAGTAGTATTTTTATATTGATTAATGCAATAGTTTTTGAAGCGCTGTAGTTAAAATGAGTATTGTTGATACTTGTTCTGCTGCCTCCTTCAGCTTTTAATCTAGTTCACATCTTGAAAAACGTGTTAGTTCTTGTTACTGCTAGTTAAAATATGTGTGATAGCTCATTGGATTCGTAACTACGTCTAGAAAAATGTGCGAAAGTTTGAAACCCGCAGATAAAAAATTGCAAAAGTCATTAACAATTAAAGACTCCAAAAAAACGGGGATACGTTTTTTGCAATTAACTCGAAAACTAATACCTAATATTTAAGAATTGAAACACAAATATTCTTAAAGAGGATGAAATTTCCAAAAAAAATGTCGACTCCCGGAACTTCATATCTGTTATTAATAGTTTCAATTTAATGTTGAAAATAGGGCTTTTCGCGGCCATTGCACCATCCTCAGAGCATCAATGCTGTCAAAAAATCAGTATAATGTACACTGTTAACTTATAATTAAAAATCATGAAATTTTGTGTGATTTTTTTAAAAAAAGCTATAAAATGGTCACTAGATAAAAATCTTAAATTGGCCTCTTTCTAATGATCGGTTATTCTAGAGAGCAATTCAAAAGAATTTTTTACATAATATTGATTTTTGATAAACGCATGTTGAAGAATGGTACATAAAAATTTTGAAATATTATAAGTTGGTGTGGCAATAGACGATACAATTGGGCGTAATGGTTTGTGAATTTTAGGTAGGAAATATATTTTAGGACTGACACCATTATGACATTTAAGTTTTTTTGAAGTTTCTGGATCTATCTTATGGGTCTTCTCTAAGTCTTGAACTAATTTATTGCATTTGTTTTGAATTGATATGGTTGTTTTTTTTCTAGTTTTATATAAGTTTTATCGTCATTTAGTAATTTGTCAGCTTTAGAGTTAAATTCTACTTTGTCCATTATCACTGTTGTGTTACCTTTGTCAGATTTTAAAATAAAAATGTTAGGATTATTTTTTATAAAATTTTTTGTTGCTAAAATATCTTGTTTTTTAATAAAGTTTGTTAGGTTACTTATATGAGAACCTCGATGAGAACTGAAATTATTTTGAAAATTAGAAATGGTGTTAGTAATATGGAACCTGTAATTATCTTTTTGTTCATTTGGTATATCTAAATGTGTAATTATGAATTCTATATCAGTCAGAATTTTTGAAATAGGTAAATTTCTCGAATTCAAGAACGGAAGGTTGAAATTAGGAATTATTTACTTCTGTGGGAACAACAACAGTTGATAAACTTTTTACCCACGATGAATTTACTGGAGATAGTTTTTGAGATTCAAATAATGTGAGTTTTTTTTTAATGGTATTTTTATGACTTTTTTCAATGCGTTTGAAAATTATTGATTGTCTATTTTTATAATCTTTAAGAATTGCATTTGGTAAACTTGATTCTAACTTTTTTTCCAAGCTTGAAAAAATTTTGGTATAATTTTTTATCTGCCAATGTACTAATGTGATTTCTTTATTTAAAATTTGGCGTTGTAATGTTTTAAGAAAAGTGAAAAATTTATTACGAAAAGGATGATTTCCAAGAATTTGATTGTATAAACATTTCAAGTTTTTTTTAATGAATCCAGGAACAAGTCCTCTTTGTCTACACTGAATTAAGAAATAACGTCTATTGAAGAGGGAAATTAGTTTTTTGTTGATATTGGAATAAGATTTTAAATCACTTGTTACGTTTTTGTTAAATTTTTTAGATATATAATTGAAGAAACCCATGATGAAAATGTTTGAAGTATTCGTCTAAAATTCGTCTATATCATAGAGTTTATCAACATTAAATTGAAACTATTATAACAGAGATGAAATTCCGGTAGTCTTCTGCCCCCTTGACACTCTATAACTTTTGTATAAAACATTTTTTTATGGTTTGTACCGTTTACGAGATATTTCACTGCATTGTTTAAGATGGGCCACCCTGTATACTGCAGCACTGGCATTGTGTTCCATCTAGTAGCGTATTTAGGCTTTGTAGGTCACTCTCTTATTATTCCTTTAAAAAATCGTGACATCAATTTATCTTTGCCGATAGCTTGTAAGGAAATGAGTGATATAGCCGAGCTAGTGTAGTTTAACATTCCATAACTTGCTCCGTTACCAAACTTTTCTGTTAAGAATCGTAGGATTTCAACTGTACTTGCATTAACGATTGGAATATTATTTGTCGTAGAAATATTCCACCATAGTTTTAAGGCGCCTTGATATTGATTGAGTGTTCTTGTCGTTATAAACTTAACCATGATTTCGGCTAATGCGTTGTCTATTCACTTGCTCAAGAACGCTTTGCCATCAATAAAAGCTCGTGTTACGTGTGTCAGTGAATGTAATTCCTGCCTGGAAGGAGACAATAGTAAGTTTTTATAAGGTTTAAAAAACTAGAAGCGATTCTGTGGGCAGTGATGTAAAGAACGGGTACCACGGTTGGGTTGCCCATAATGGTACCACGACTGTTCCCTCAGATTTATCGACAAATATTTTTCGCAGAGTTTTTAGAATAAGTGCGAAAGGAGGGAATGCATATATTTTTCCTATTGTCCACCGGATAGTGAAAGCATCAGCTACTGTCATTGCTTTCGGATCTGGGAAACGCGAACAAAATCTGGGATATTTTTTTGTACCATTGCCAGACTTTTCGGGCTAATTTATTTAAGCGGGGATATTGAATGTCTCTTGTTCTGTTAATGTAAGATTTGCCTACATGTATTAACGATTCTTAAAAGAATTTCGCAGTTTAATAATTTGTCTGCGTAGCATTTTTGACCAGGGTGTGCTGCTAACAGTTCCAAGTATATTATGCTAAATTTTCTTTCCTTTTAAAACCCCTGGAGGCTTATACTAATACAGTGTGCTCCTCACCTAGTCAACGATGCACCTGAAGTTATTTTAAATTCAAACTGTGTTTTAATTGGGTTCGAGCCTGTCAGCGTCTTTAATTTCCACCAATATAATTCTTTCATGATAATTAGTTTAGATTCGTCCGTTGTAGTTATTTACGTTTAAAATCAACGCTAGATACTTAATCAAGATAATTTTAATCATGTATTGTTTCAAGTTACTTATAACTAAAAATCTTTGTCAGAGAAGTAGTTGTTGTATTAAGTTTTATAAATGTATTGCTATTTTATCGGTAGATTGTAGAATTTTGCAAAGGTATGTGACCTTTGAAACCAACCCGCAGTACGTCTGATAGTGGCCACATTAGTGCCGTTTCTGATACCCACGGATACTGCTGTATGCTTTGTGCTGTAGGTTGTAGATTATTCGGTATCAATGTCTGTCTAGATAGCAGGCATTTGATCCAGTGGCTTATTGTCTGAGCGGGTACATTTTTGTATGGTTTAAAAATTTGTCTTTCTAATCCTTTGCAGTAGATAAGGCCATATCCCACCGCTGGGCAGGCTGCGGTGAGTTTTCCCGGTAGTTTTGCAGGGTCTCTAATTTATAATATTTACCAAAAGGTAAACTCGTAAACTGGAAGAGTTGTCCTTGAAATCTAAATCGTAAGATGTATAGGGACAAGATAGTATGCGTCTTTTAGTTCTATTGACCACATAATATATGAACCAAGATATTAGGTGTTTGGCAGTCTTAATATCTTCCATTTAAAATGTAATCTATAAAATTGTTTAAATTGATCGTTATTGTCTTGGCAGAGCATTACTTTTTTAGCCAAGATGCTTGTTAATTTTTTGTCTTATTTTGGTAAGATTCATTTGAGTCCAATGTTGTTCTGCTGGTGGTTTTGATTGATATGGAGTTTCTCTGAAAGCTAATTTATAAGCCTTCAAACATTCTCATCTATTTCCTTGGAGGACGACCGGCTTGTTGAAACTTATCGCTGATTTTTTCTGCTGGTTCCCCACCTGCTTGTAATTTGCAGGTGGGTACTTCGAGTTTTCCTGGTCCCTGGGCTTAAACTTGTTATTTTAGATGCTGCCTTTATGATAGAGTAGGCTTTTTCTACATCTTTGGCCTCTTTTTTGTTCGGCAAACTTTTTTCCGTACAGTTATTCGTCTGTTTCAGTAGAATCAACTAATGATTTTTCTGATTTATTCATTAGTTAAGTAATAATAAGCTCTTCGTGCCTGAGATTTTGATTTATTACTAGCAGTTATTTATTTTATTTGTCATATAGACTTTCTTGGTCGTATGGACATTTTTTGTATATACATTTTATCGTATGGATTTTTTGCCGTATGGACAGTTTAATGTATTATGCATTATTTACATATGCGTACGTAAGTTGTAGGTAAATGCCTCGTATGGAAAACTAAATACTTTTATATTATGTGATAATGGTTTCGTATGGAAACTCATATACCTTAGTGTTCATTGTTTATTTACCTGAGCTATTGTTTTGATTTTTTTTATCAAATATTTTTTGTTTAGTTTTGCAAGTTTGCAAGCGATTTCTGACATACTAATTTCTATGTTCAACTTTGGTGCTTCAGTGTAGAAATCATCCTTTCTCTAATAAATTTCTAGGATATTCTTCTTTTTAACCTCTGGATAGCCTTCCTGCATCTATTTTTGACAGCGAATCTTTCGTTCTTCATTTATTTTTAGTGTATTTGTAGGTTATGATTACAAACTCTGCATATAGGTGATATACTCAAGTATTATCTCCTATTTTGAAATCGAGTTCGTATGGAACTTGTATGAACTAATTTTGTTCAGTGACTTGATGTCAGGTCGCCTTTAGAAAAGTTCGTATGGAAATTGTATAAGCTATTTGTTCAGTGACTTGTTGTTAGGTCGCCTCTAGAAAGCAAAAGTTCGTATGGAACTTGTATGAACTATTTGTTCAGTGACTTTTTGTCAGGTCGCCTTTACTTAGTGAACAATTTTATGTAGTTGTGACCTCAAAATGACATCCCGTAAGATCATACCTTACGTAAGATATGTATCATACGTGAGTCATGATGGAGTCAAGCTGTTTTCGTAAATGTTACCTAAATATGACTGAGTAGTTACGCAATTTTTACATAGGATTATTAATATCATTAAAGTCTATCCCATAATTGTAGAAATTAAGCAAATGAATAACGTTTATTTTAAGTTGGCAACATGTAAAAAATTTCAAAATTATGATTAGATTATTTATATTTTCCAAGTTTACTGTTTTAGCACTGTTTTACTAAATAAAAATAAAAATTAACCAAGGAAACGGAAAATAAAATAATGTCATTTTTAAATAACAAAATATTAGATTTGACTTTTCAAAAAGTAAATTGGAATTAATCATGCTAAATTCTTTAAAAAAAGAAGAGAAATAGCTTCAATGAACAGTTATAACGTTCAAATACATTTCTACGCAATAATATTGCAGCTTGTGTTGTGGTGTCCTAATATATTTTACAAAAATCGTCATTCCTTAAACCTTCATACTGTTTACTGGAAAGAAATATTTGGAAAAGTGAACAAGTATCATGTAAATTTTAAAATAATAATATACAAATGTAACATTCTTAAAAAATAATAAACTACATTTTACACTTATGTATCTTTATATTATAATATTATGCACAAATAGTAATACCTGATGTAAATTGTTCGTTGAACAAGAGGCGCAAAAAAAATTATTTTTCTTTTTATTGTACAATTTCGTCATTTATAATTCAATGTTTTTAAATAAAAGTATAAATTTAAAATTTAAATGTTACAAGTATGATACACACACAGGAAGATTGATAAAAATTGTAATGTCAATTTGATAATAATTTTTTCAAACTTCATATAATAAATTAAACAGCTATAAAACATTAATTTTTTATCACAAGTTTTTAAAATTTAGTTAATAAAATATAATGAAACAACACATTCTGACAATTTTAACGAATTTTGTCGTTTTGAAATTATGACATTTTGAATATTATGACAGTGATTTATTTAGTTATTTAAGTAAAACTTACACGATACGATTTATTTAGTTATTTAAGTAAAACTTACACGATACACCACCTTACAAAGCTTTTTTTACAATAGAGAAAAGTCATACGTTATTCATTTGTTTAATTTCTACAATTATAGGATGGACTATAGTTATTATCGTTATTATAAATGTTCTGCCATCCTTGCTTTGAAGTTCACTTCGTAGTTGTGTAGCGTTCACTTCTCTATGTTCTGTGGTTCACTAAGTGGTCAATTTCCGAAATTAACAACTCATTTCCTATTATAATATTATAATACTTTTTCATGCATAGTAAATATTCCTTATCATACGTATATCTACATACCGCGATCGAAAAATCCACACCAAGCGACCGTCCGTTTACTAAAACCGCCTGTATTTTAAAAAAGGTTCGTTATTTTCAAAAACCGTTTCTACAGTTTATTAGGGTACTAATTTAACTATTTAAATATGTAAAAATACACATTTCTAAATGTATACATACTAACGTGAAAAATAAAAAAGTGCAATTGTTTACCAATATTCCCTGGCAGATTTGTTAATATGTCAGTTTTACGTAAAAAATAAACAAATATTACATAATATGATGTACGTAACATGTAAGTAACTTAATGACATCATGTGACAGTCATATGTCAATATTATGTGACAATTTAATTTGACGTAAACTTGTATTTACACACATATGATCTACGTGTGACATCAATTTTATGTTATACGTTTACTGCGTAATAGACGTGCTGTTCATTGTTTATGAGGTTATAAATTTGCTTCCCCAATTTTTTTCAGCCATTCAACCAAAATGCTTTTTCCCGTCTGTTTTTCGTGATCCTGAAAACTTTAATTTTTATTGCACTTCGTACTCTGTGCGTGTGAAATCTTAAACACAACGAAACAATATGTATTAATGTAGATGACGCAATCGGTTGACACCGCAACCTTGGTGGCAAATTTCAAACTTATATAACCTAAAAAGTGTGGAATCTTAGCTATTACGAGCATTACTATTATTTGTTATCATCGAGAACGAAACGTGTACGTGTAGTATAATGCAATATGACGCTAATGACCTCTGTTGTCGAGCGTCTATAATTCACAATTCATTCATTAATTATAATGCAATAATATTTTACGCCATACGGCCAATATTTTACTCCATGCGACAGCATAGGGAGGCGTACGTAAAATATAGACTGTGACGTCAGCGTACAATAATCCATATTTTACGCCATACGAGAAATATAGGAATACAGTTGCTATGGCAACGAAGTAAATAAATATTATTTTAATCAAAGCCATTATTTTTAGCTGTCAGTGAGATTTCGGCGTTTGAAATTAATTCAATAAAGCTCTAAAGTTGAATATGTTGTACATTTCAAATATTATGTGTTACAAAAAATAGTGTACACAACTCGTACAATAATTAGGTGTAACATGTTCGGAGTGCTGGTACTCTCGCCTGCGGCTCGCGTACTTCTTCACCCCTCGCGTGTTGTACTTAATTGTACTTGTTGTGTAAACTACTATTACACTGCTGAGAAAAAGATGTATGTCTCATCTGTGTTTCAATTAGCATTTACGATTTTTTTAAAATTTTGCTTTGTGCTAATTGAAGAACTATTTTAACTTTTCTTAAGTTATGCACAGTGGTAAAATAATCAACCTACGTTTTCTGTTACACTTTTGTTACTATTTTTAATATCTTTTATATTTTAACCAGTTATATTTTTGCATATGACATAATAATATATTGTGTTTAAATAAATGTTGAGCACTTTGAGCACAATTTTATTATGACAAATTGCCTGTATTTTCGACCTCTTTTCTAAAATAGTGTAAAATGAGTTACAAATGAAAAATATCAAAATTTATAGATTACAAAAAACAACACATGTCCCAGCAATTATTTTATTGCGAAATATTCATGTGTATCAACATTTAATTTATTTGTTAGGTAAAATGTTAAACCAACGACATTTAGTGCTTATTTCCAAAATAATTGAATTATTATAATATTGTGTGTGCACGGGTTTTACGTGGTTATATAAATAACCTTTTCAGATACGTATAATAATCACATGAGATAAATTATTATTGTGAGTACAGCTGATAGACATAATAATATAATATTTTTAGTCATTTATCATCAAACAAATATATTTCTATCTCGGACTTGGCCCAATTTATGTTTCCTGCTTAATTTTAAAAGCTAAATGACATTTCAAATAAACAAAACAAAAAAACAAAATAAATTAGTAATATTTTATCGTACCTATTTTAAGAGAATTCTCTACCGGAAGTTACCCCCCTGCACTCTACATCACACATCCTTTTCCCTCGCCTAAAAACGGTTATCGCTCTCCTAAAGGGTTCGGATACACGCCAAATGAAGACCAAAAATCATACTACAGATCCCTCCGGCGAATTTTTTGAAAAAAACTTTTGTCTACGTGTGAAAGATAACGTTACATTTTTAAAAAGTTGCAAGTTTTGCCAGGATTTTTTTTCTATTTTTCGCCTGTAGATTCTCGATCCTTCATTTGGCGTTTACCAGAACCCTTTAGCTTTAAAAATAGCGTCGAGAGAACGGTAACCGTTTTTAGGCGAGGGGAAAGGATTTAAAATGAAACGTGCATAGGGTAAGTTCCGGAAGAGAATACTCTTAACTAAAATCGGGAAGATGAATACAAATTTTAATATAATTTAATGTAGATATCAAATATTCATGAAAATATGAATGTTTGATGAATAATGGTATTTTGTTTCTGTTCAAAATATTATAGGTAGGTATTTAATAAAATTACGATATACCTACCTAACATTAATAATTTATTCCAAGTGTATAGTTTGTGGGATAGTCATATGCGGGCCCCGTGTACACATAATAGAAAAGTAATAACGAAGGTAAGATGTTTTTTTTTATATCGTCATATTATTACATAAACGAAAATTTGGTCTGTGTACATTATTATTATTAATATTAATTTGGAAACAAACCATAACATTTAATAACAATAATTTGTTTGAAACGTTGTAGACAACACAACATCCAAAAAGGAAGTGGAACTAGTAGCAATTCGATAACATTATGAAATTTACATCAAACTAACAGGAAATTGTCTCAATAGTTCTATCTTCCCGATGTCTGCGTTTGAAATCCTTTCGCCGAATCGTCATACAAGGAATCATCTTCAGCCGCTTGCAGTAAAGGTATTTCAGCTTCTTCTTGAGGGGCTTGAGGTGTTGGTTTAGCACCAGCTGTTTCATGACATTCGCATTGACAATCTTCCGGATTAACGTAACTGTAAACAACAGTTTCTGCCGTTGATGTACCTGCTGCCGGAGTCAATGTTTCCGACGAAGAGATTTCAATGTGACCTCTCGATGGTATGGTTTGAATACGTTTGGGTGGCTTGTGGCGTTCGGGTATCTCTTCAAAGTTAATCCATTGTTTCGTCGGTTCTTTTGGTGTGCTTCTTGGTGGTAAGGGTGGAGGTGCTTCGTCGTCGCCATCATGTGTGTGCGTTTGATGTATTCCTTGTTGATGGCTTGGCAAACCCTTTTCGGCGAATTCGTGCCAAGCCTTTGGATTCACGCCAGCTTTTCGAGGCGATTTAAGCCTGTGTATTTTTTCTATTGTATCTTCTCTCGGCAAAGATATTTTAAGTTTTTCTTTTGCGCGTTTGGTTCGAACCACAGGTGGAATTTCACCACTACAATAATCATCTATAGTGCTGGGATTGATTGGTGTAGTTGATCTAGGTCTTTCAATTGGGCAAGTTTTCATTTCAACAGACGTTCGTTGCTTGATTGGTATAATAGGAACCGCTACAGATCTTTCCAATGGTAAAGTTGTTGGTATATAAGGAAGATCGTCGTCAAATGAATCTTCCTGAACAACAAGTGTTTTCCTTTCTTGATCGTCACCCAACTCATTTGTTTTATGTTCTTTTACAAACTCGTTGGTCTTCTGTTTATTTATAGCGTCTAATTCAGTTTCATGACCAGAATTCTCAGAAGTTTCTTCATTTGCCGTCGATATCATAGAATTGAGATTACTTATTTCATTCACAGCTAAATTCATATTAGGATCCGAGAGTAAAGATTTGCTTTTGTCAAACGATTCCTTATATGTTTTTAAGTCGTTCGCAACCGCAGTTGTAGTGGATTTTTCAATTACTGTTTCTGAATCCGCGATTTCAGTTTTTTCACTAAAATTTTTTATTCCGTCGAAAGATTTACTATCTCTACGAAGAGTTTTTGTTATATTTTTACTATCGTCTGGAGTTTTTGAGGTTGTTGAGCATTTTGAACCCTGTCGTTTTAAACCATTTTGACTTTTTCTAGATTTTGTATCTGAATTTGTAGAACTTTGATTCAACCCTACTTTTCCGTTTATCTTGTCTAATCTATTGGCTGATACACTTTTTTCAATTTCGTTTTCTTGATGTTCAATAATGCCTGATTTTTTAACATTAATTAATACATTTTCAGTATGTTTTTCTTTTGGTAATTTTGTTGAAAAAATCTCATCACTACTCCCAAGTTTTGTAGAAAAAATTATATTTTCACTGCTAGTACTGGTATTATGCTTCAAACTTTTCACTGGAGATTCAGGTGTTGCATGTTTTTCAATTGGAGTGCATTCAATTTTCTCACTTGATTTATCTGTAATTCCTGATAAAAATGTTTTGCTTTCGTAGTAGCTAGGTGAGTGTAACGGTATTCGAATGCTATCTCCTTCCAATAACATTTCATGATAAAGTAAGTTTTCTTTATTAACTTTTTTCTGAGAATCGAATTTAAATTCGACATTGGCAATACCTTCATTAATTAGTAAACTTTCAGGCGACGATACATTATTACTATCGGCAATTGTTTTGGATTTAGTTGGCGTTTTTTTTGGCTTGAAAATTGAAAATACTGATCCTTTTTGTTTATGCTTACTATCAATGCTTTCTGTGGATGATTTAGCTGAAGTTCTCTCTCTACTTTTTGAACGAGATCTAGATCGTTCTCTATCAACCATAGATGCTAACGTTGATTTACGTTTTGAGTTTGTAGGTGTCGAACAGTCCGGAGTAATTGTCTCCCTGCTCTTAAATAGCGAATTTCTACGTGAAAGTGATGGCGAACCAGACATTTCCTCTACAATAAATTCTTGTTTCAATAAGAAATTTGGGCTAACACCTCGATCTGAACTTTTACTTGATACTGAACTTCTCGCTTCACTCAACTTTAATACTTCGCCATCACTATTCAAGTTTTTTGGAAAATAATTTACTGGTCTTGAAGGTGATTCAGCTGCAATAGACGTAGCTGAAGCTAGATTCAACGATTCGGGTTTTTGAACAACTGTGCTCTCCTTACTGGACTTCAAATTGTCATCATAACAATGATCCGGTTTTAATTTTATGATGATATATTCGGGTTCTTTATCAGCTGTTGATTTTACTAAATTTGATTTGTAAGGCGGTTTTGTGCCTGGTTGTGTGTTGGGGACATTTTTACTTCTTGCGTTTGACTGTGCTGCATTAGCTCTACTTGGTGTTTCTCGAGATCGACTACGGCCACCAATTGTAACGGTTTTTGTTTCTTTAGGGGGCAATGGCCCCTTCAGAGGGACATACGTATATTCGACGCCACATTCTGACTTAATTATTTGGCCTGGAATTAATTTTTCTCTAGTAACATTAGTGCACTGTTTTGTTTCAGTTTGTGGATTTTCCAATTCGGTTACAGGTGGCGTCGTTATAACTGATGGTATGTTACTCTCGTTACCTTTACCTGGCGTAGTGGGTGATGTTTTACTTTTGATACCTCTTGGTGCAACTCGTGGAGGTTGCTTTTTACTGATGCTAGCAGTTCTCTGTTGTGGTAAACTGCCGTGACGGTGATGTGTTGAAGATTTTTTTTCAGCAGTTATTGTAATACCTTCAGCCAAAATTGCTTCTCTTGGATCATGTTTTCTTGATAAAAAAACCTTTTCTAATACCTCGTTGACCTCTTTACTTTCCATGCTTGTACCTTGCAAAGTTTCAGCTAAATTGGGTTTTGAGCCACAAAATGAAGTCTCCAACAGCATTTTATGCGGAGATGTTGACCTAGAAGTAGCCGATTGTCCAGACATGACAGATAAATGACTAGCCGTCGATATGTGGCTACGTTCCGAGCCTTGACTACCTATGCTCGACAGTCTAGACGTACGGCCTGATATAGATAGAAGACATATTTCTGATGTGTTACTATCTTTACGTTGTCGATCTAACGTGCTGTCACATATAAATACTAGAGGCGATGGCGGCCTGCTTAAAGGCTTCGGCGGTGGTTGTGTTGGATCGTGAAAGTCCAGTTCTTCTGTCGACGAGCGTAATTCCAATGCACCCTCTTCACGAAAGCCGGCGCCGAGCTTAGAGTTGATTGCGTCCTGATTATCAGGCGTGCTGTCCCGACTGTCTTCATGATGTGATGAACTACTAGCCCGTGAGATATCGATTCGGGGTGTGCACGGCGTTTGCAATGTTGACAGTTTTGCGCTCGACGCTTGCAGCGTGCTAGTTGTGTCTTGTGACGACGCCGTTGTCACTTGTGATTGTGTGACTGTCGCTCCTATCAAACTTATTCCGGTCACAACTCGTACACCGGCACTGCTGCTACTCTCTGGTTCGCTGGTCTCTATGTCGCCGTCTTTTCCGTAGCTTCCCGGCGTTGTCGCGTCTTCGTGGATGCCAGGAAGACGAATTACAAATGATTGCTTCTCTTCAGGACTTTCCAACTGAAACCAAACATACACCATATTATTTTATTATATTTTAAAAAAATAACTTAGGTTTCAAAAATAAACTAAACAATATTATCTCTAAAATTGATGAAACTAATCAAAATAAGACAAGCAATTTGTTTGAAATATTTTAAAAATGAAATAATATATCTCAGTTTAATTTCAATGGTAAATGTGCCATAACATACAGGGCGTTTCAGGAGGAATGGCACATATTTTAGTATGTTATCATATCGTTCATTTTGAGCAAGAGAGTTCATATAAACATATTGTGGCCAATCCTCAACGGTTACTGTGACATAGCCAATTAAATTACTGCATAAACACCATATCAGCGTGCCCCAGGGGGAACATTGGAATGTCGTTGTTTATCGCAATTGCATTACAATGTTCTTTGGGAATTGGCGAACCCAGGGAAACCCGAGCACGCACCAGTCGGTTGTGTACCCGGCTGGGTGATTCATTTAGGGACTATTATGAAGGAAGGACAGTCGCAACTTTTTTCTTCTTCTGTTCTTCCCTCTTTTTTGTTGTTGATAGCGGTCTTGTCCCTCCGTTATGGGTACACTTTTGTTGCTGTCCTTTGTTTGTAGTAGTCCCTAATAGTACACCTGCGTGTTTGCCGTGCGCGGTGACCCGTAAGGCGGAAAAGAGGATCCTGGCAGTTGAGGTTCGCCTGGGTGCACCAACACACTGCTTTGGCCTCCGCTTCGCTGTAAACGGGCGGCTAGACCTAACCCAGTCTAGTCAATCGGCTAACGTCGTGTTTATTTAGTATTCCGGCGGGGTGAGCCAGTGTCTTTGGATGGAGTGGCGCCGTCTCTTGAGCTGACTATATCACCGTGTAGCCCTGGCGCTCTGTACCGGTTTGCGGTCATCGTCCCCTTGTTGGGCTCCGTGGTGGGCGGGGAGCACGGTTGATGAATATAATACAATTATTATGAGCAATTTTCCCCCTTTAACTAGCCCTCCCTCTAAGAGAGGGCGTAAAGATGAAGGTTTTAATTTGTTATTTGGCAATGACTCGGCAACTGTTACTCCATGTAACAAATATTTAATTATGAATAAAGTTAATGGAAATTTCAATGGTGACAGTCCTTTTTACATTAATAAACATCTTGATGGCTTGTTTGGAACTTTTCCAAGTGTTAAAAAGTTGCGTGATGGATGTTTATTAATTGAAACATCTTCCCAGCATCAAGCTGAAAAGGTATTGGCATGCGAAAAGATAAAAGGTGTAGATATGTGCACAGACGTTCCTGTAAAAGTAGAACTACATAAGCAGCTGAACTTTTCAAAAGGCATTATTTATTGTTTCGATCTTCTTAATTGCACAGTTGAAACAATAAAAGAGGAACTTAAAGATCAAGGTGTTACAGACGTATACAGAATCCACGCACGTAGAGACGGTCAATTAGTACCTACACCGTCTCATATTCTTACGTTCTGTACACCACAGCCTCCGCCATTAATCAAAGCAGCATTCTATTCCTTGAAAGTACGTCAGTATATACCATCTCCCTTGCGTTGCTATAAGTGTCAAAAGTTTGGACATTCGCAGAATAACTGTAGCTTTCCCAGTCTCTGTGACAACTGCGGCCAACCTTTGCATGAGGATATTCCATGCAAAAGGGTATCTCACTGCGTTAATTGCGACGGAACCCACTCTGCAAGATCTAGAGAATGTCCACAATACAAAGTGGAGTTCAAGATCCAAGAGATCAGAACAACTGAAAAAATTTCTTTCGCAGAGGCCAAGCGCAAGTATAGAGAATCTGTCCCTTCTTTTACACGTTCTTTCGCAACCATTGCTGCCGTTCCTATCGTCAAAGTAGACATGTCAACCCAGGCATGTGACATGTCTACACAAACCGAAATTTCCCCATCCATTTCTAAAACTGTTGTTGCCAAAAAGCCAAATAAGAAAAACAAAAAAAGTCCGGATAATAGATCGAGATCGCCGGTTAAAAAACCAACTTCACCGGTAAAATCTCAAATTGAAAAAATTAAAACATCTCCGGTAAAGAAAACTAAGGTTATCTTGAACCGGGATAATAGTCATACAATGACTATAACGCGTACTCGCGTCGACCATAGCAGCAGTGCAGACTCTGCTATGGACGAAGATATAAGTAGACCTCCTCATCATCGGTCTGATGCAGCGAGGAAAAAAATGAGGTAGTTACCTTTTTATTTACTAACACATTCAATTTCTTACAGTGGAACATGAACGGATTTTATATTCACTTCAGTGAATTGAAACTCCTCCTTAACGATCATAATGCTACTGCTATTAGTTTACAGGAAACACATTTGAAAGACACAAACACTCCGGTTCTTCGTGGTTTTACGATTTATCGTAAAGATAAACCATTCGTTGAACGTGCCAGTGGCGGAGTGGCAGTTCTAGTCCGAAATAATGTGTTTTCCGAAAATGTCCCATTACAATCTGACTTGCAGGTCATCGCTGTCAGACTTTATGCTCCGAATCCGGTAACTTTGTGTTCAATATACATTCCTCCATCAGAACAACCGACACTTACAACCATTACATCTATTATAGACCAACTTCCACGCCCCTTTATCATCATGGGGGATTTTAATGCCCACAATCCCACTTGGGGTTCTAATCGTGTGGATGCTCGTGGAAGGCTAATGGAGACGTTGATTTTGAATCAAAACTTGGTCGTATTGAACACAGGTTCCATTACACATTTCTCGGCAGCTAATGGGACATTTTCAGCTATCGATCTTACTCTCTGCTCTTCTTCTATCGCCCCATCCTGTGAATGGGAAGTAAATGCCGATCTTTGTAGCAGTGACCATTTTCCAATCATTTGTCGGCTTCTTTCATTCCATGTGGATGAAAGACGTTCCCCGAAGTGGATAATAAAAGAAGCCAATTGGTCACATTTTCAAGAAGTGCTAAAGGTCGGCGAAATGAACTTTGGCAATGTCGATGCTGCTGTAGAGCATTTCACGGATGCGGTCATTGAGGCGGCTTTAGCTGCAGTCCCACGCACGTCAACGACACCGCGACGTGTGCCTGTTCCCTGGTGGAATCAGGCTTGTCGGGATGCCATCCGTGAACGTCGTAAAGCTCTCCGTCGCTTCAAAAATAATATGACGGATGAAAATCGTGTAATCTTCATGCAAAAGCGTTCCATTGCCAGACGTATCATAGCAGAGAGTAAGAAGCAGTCATGGAGTGAGTTTGTTTCCACTGTAAGAAGTTGTACTCCCGCTCGCGAGGTGTGGGAGAAAATCCGGAGGATCTCTGGAAAACAGAGTTTTAATTATATTTCGGGATTGGTAATGGGAAATGACATTATTACGTCGCCTAATGAAGTCGCAGATCACATGGGTTCATGCTACGCAAAAGTTTCGAGTTCCGCAAACTATCTAGAGGTTTTTTCTGCTCAGAAAAATCAAGCAGAACAAGTTGTATTGAACTTTTCCTCCCAAAATGAGGAGAACTACAACGCACCTTTCTCCTCGTGGGAACTACAGTCGAGTTTGCATGATTGCCATGATACTTCTCCAGGATCTGACGATATCCATTACCAATTTTTGAAAAAGCTACCTCCCTCCGGATCTATATTCCTTCTCAAGATGTATAATTTAATATGGTACACCAATACGTTTCCTACCGCTTGGTGTAATTCTATTGTAGTGCCGTTGTTGAAGCCCGGTAAAGACCGAAAACAAGCATCAAGTTATCGTCCTGTTTCACTGACTAGTTGTTTGTCAAAACTTCTCGAACGTATGATCAACCGACGACTGGTTTGGATTCTTGAATCCAGACATTTGATTACGAATGCCCAGTGTGGCTTTCGTAAGCACCGTTCGACGATGGATCATCTAGTCAGGTTAGAGTCCGCTATCCAGGACGCTTTTCTTAACAAACAACACTTGATAGCGGTCTTTTTTGACCTTGAAAAGGCTTACGACACTACATGGCGGTATGCAATACTCCGAACACTACATAATTGGGGTATCAGAGGACATCTTGGGAATTTTATAAATAATTTTTTATTAGAGCGTTACTTCCAAGTCCGTATCGGCAACACTTTGTCAAGTGTCTTTGCACAGGAGAATGGTGTTCCACAGGGTTCGGTTCTTAGTGTCACCTTATTTTCCATCGCTATTAATGGCATAATTGACAGCATTCCATCGTCTGTAGAGTCATCGCTCTATGTTGACGACTTGGCGATCTACTGTTCGTCAAAGTACATTCGTACTGCACAACGTCATTTGCAGCTGGCCATTAATAGCATCCAGAACTGGACAACTAACAATGGGTTTAAATTTTCCGTTGGAAAAACCCAGTGTGTGCACTTTTGCCGCATTCGTAGTTGTTATCAGGAACCATTCTTATATCTTTATAATACGCTCATATCTGTGCAAGATACTGCCCGATTTTTAGGACTCACTTTTGACCGGTCGTTAAATTGGAAGGCTCATTTTAATATTTTAAAGAGGAAGTCGACGTCTTCCCTTAATATTTTAAAAATTTTATCCAGTACCACGTGGGGTGCAGACCGTACGGTTTTGCTGCGAATTTATCGTGCAGTCGTACGGTCTAAATTGGATTACGGTAGCATCGTGTACGACTCAGCGCGTGAGTCGTACATCAGGACGTTAAACGCTGTTCATCACGCCGGAATCCGATTGTCAACCGGAGCGTTTCGATCGAGTCCTGTTGTTAGCATAGCCGCTGAATGCGGAGAGCCTCCGCTGAACATCCGGCGGAAACGCAATATGCTATCCTACGTATCTAAGCTCCGTAGTCAACCTGATCACCCAACTTACAGTTGCGTATTTCAACCTCGTTTTTCTTCTCTGTATAGAAGAAATGCAACACGTCCTCTCGGTATCAGGTTGAATCTTCTTTTAGATGAACTTCACTTGGCGCTTCCTAGAACTCTTAAAGTAGGCCGTAATTCTGTGCCCCCGTGGCTTATTCCTCAGCCCGTCATCGATATGTCACTTTCCATTCATCCTCGAAATACAACAACTCCAGAGCTCTATCGCCAGCTTTTCCTGGCATGGCTGGATCAGAATCGAGACTACCGTTCCGTTTACACGGATGGCTCGAAGTCTCTCAACCGAGTTGGTTGCGCGTTTGTCACCGATAACGCCAGTGTTGGATACAGGTTGTCTCAAGAGTGCAGTATTTTTACTGCAGAGTTATATGCAATTTTGCAGGCCTTGAGACATGTGCACGGTCCACACAAATATGTTATTTGCAGCGACTCTTTGAGTGCTCTTCAGGCATTGCAGCGTTCCTATCCCAGCCACCCTCTTATTTGTTTAATTCAGGACAAATTGTACACTTTGAAAAGAGGTGGAACCACTGTCCGGTTTTGTTGGGTTCCCGGCCACATGGGAATCGCTGGCAATGAACTAGCTGACACTGCAGCTAAGGACGCTGCAAATAACGGTCAGAGTGTATTTTGCGTTATCGGTGACGACCTCAAGAGCGTACTGATTTCAGCCGTTCAGCAGCTCTGGAAGGATGAATGGAGTGCTGTCGATGAAAACAAATTAAAATTTATAAAATCTACAGTTGACCCATGGTTCACATCTTTCCGTCCCTCCAGGTGGGAGGAAGTGGTCCTTACACGGCTGCGCATAGGTCACTGTAGACTTACACATGGTTTTTTGATGGCTCGTGAGGAACCGCCCCTCTGTGAAACGTGTGACACTCGTGTTACCGTTTCGCATATTTTAATAGAGTGTGTCCAGTTTAGGGACACACGACAGCAGATCGGATTGTCAGGTGATCTGTCGGTTGTTTTAGGAAATGATCCTGACAATGTCGATCTGCTGTTTCGATTTTTAAAAGAAACCGGTCTTGACCGGTTTATTTGATTTTATTTATTTGTATACATTTAGGCCCTTTTACAGCCTAAATGGTTTTTTCTTTATATCACTACATTATTTTATATGACACATTGTATTTGTAGCTATTAGATTTTATTTTGTTGTATGTCAACTTTTGTTTTTGTATTGATTTTGCTTTGGTTTTATTGTTTTTGGTTTTCTTTTGTTTACTTTTTTATTTTTAGACGCTAATGACCTCTGTTGTCGAGCGTCTATAATCTACAATTCATACCATATCAGCGTACTCAACGTAACTAAAAATAACCAAATTGTTGTGGGATACGGACAATGAAAAAACAAAAATTGAATTTCTAATTTAGCAACGTTTCGTTAATCAATATTAACTTCTTCAGGCATCTAAGTTAACATTGATTATCGAAACGTTGCTAAATTAGAAATTTAATTTTTGTTTTTTCATCGTCCGTATCCCACAACAATTTGGTTATCGTCATATATAACATGGACATTAAAAATCAACACGTAACTAAAAATATGTGAAATTTTTAACTGAGAATTGGCCACTTGTTTATATGAATTTTTTTGCTCAAAATTAACGACCATACTATCATATACTTATATATGTACCATTCCTCTTAACACACCCTTTATGCACCAAATATAAAAGAATAAAATGACGAAATGTGCGAAGGTTTAGTACAGGCGACAGGGAGATTTTCCCTAGGGTATTGTGGAAAGATCACCTACTTCGCTGATTTTTCGCATGCGTTTAAAGCCCCCCCATTTTTCTATATTTTTTAAGTATCGGGGGGGGGGGGGTGGAGGCAAACAGGTGAAAATCAATGACGTAACAAAGCTTTTTTTGAAAATTGTCAATTATTATTATTTTTGTTGCCAACAAAACAACGCGTCACGGGTCGCTACACCCAAGGTTGTACATTTGAATATTTATACATTTGTATAAATCCACCCTATGCCACCCACGTTGCATTTACGACAAAAGTCATAAGAGGCAAAATTGTAGTGCTCGAAGCACCCTCTACGCTCGCACCGTCTTTTTTGTCGTATCTTTAACAGGAGTCCAGAAAATAGCAAAACAATTTTGCACCGGTTTGCCTCCCCCCGCCCCACGGGACTTAAAAAATATAGAAAAGTGTGCATTCACGACACTCACGAAGGACTTTCAAACGCATGCGAAAAATCAGTGAGATAGGTGATCTTTCCACAATAATTTACCTGTGTCGCCTGTACTAGTTACAAATAAAAAAGCAAAAAAAATAATTGTCAAAATACATTATACATAGACAAAACTCATACTGATACAAAATACTTAAGTTTAGATACTGATCTATCATTATAAATTAGTTCTGGCGCATGCGTCTTCACCGTTTTGGTTGATTTAATTCAAAAGTAATGTAAAAACTACATTTTATAATAATTTAAAATTTATGTGACATTTTAACAATAGCATCAATTTTGAAAAGTATATTACTGTCCAGTAAAAATATGTTATACAGATGCTCCCCTCGTTTAAAAATTTAAAGAGATCAATAAAATAGGGTCTGGACAACCCCGCATATTAATGTTTAGGGGATTGAAAACGGCTTTTTTTAATTTCTCGGTTCCATATTTTCATTTTATAAAAAATAGTTGTTATCTATCTTATAAAGAATAAACTTGTCCACAACTTTTGTATAACATTTTTTGAAGTGAAAATTCTTATGCGACGCCACTGCCTCGGCCATCTGAAAGGTAAAATGCTGGTTCTATGAAACGAAAATGTGTCACGGCTAGGAATAATTATCTCCTCTTTTTTCTCTACATACCAAGCTCGTGTAGTCCTTTTCTGAATTCGCACGACGCACAGTGTATAAGGTAACAAGGCTCTTAGCTCTAATTGATTTTCTTATTGTTTAGTAAAGAAATAAATAACTAAAAAAATATACCTATACCTACCTACATAAAAATGTCTAATTTAGAATAATCGAATTTATCAATAATAAAGAATAAACGTCTATTATTACATTCTTCATACATAAGAAGTTTCACTTCGGTCGTGTGTTCCTCGACACACCTCTTTTTTTTGTTTTGGTGAAAAGTAAAACATTAGTACAAAGTTTATATTAGAAATCGTGTCCATCGTGATTATAATAAAATTAAGAAAAATCGCAGGATAGTGGACAAAATATTGGATTTATTTAATTAAATGTATTTAATTAAATATTAATTTTCATAAATATTGTTATTTTTATGTACTTGAAAAAGTCTAAATATATAGACGAAACGTCGTACATTTAATTAAATAAATCCAATATTTTGTCCACTATCCTGCGATTTTTCTTAATTTTATTAGTACAAAGAATCAAAATTTCTTGTAAATAGCGGTAGTCTAAGCGGCAAATAAATGAAGGGCGTTACCTGGAAAGTATTTCGAAGTTAATGATATTTTGGTGTGTTGTTTGCGAGTACTCTGTGGAGTAGAATTTGAGTTTTCGACCTCGAGGACCCTGTGCTAACGTGGGGGGAGCCGAAAAACCACGATATTTTACCACCTTTTTTGCTTTTTTCAAAATCTCTCATAAACGGTCGACTTAAACAATTCTTTCATTATGTAATGTTTTAAAGAGGATTACAATTCCTACAATTTTCATTCCCACAACTTTTCTGTGATACTAATGGTAAGCGCGCTGCAGCTTCTTGAAATCACCCGCTCCGCTTTTTGTAACCTTGGTAACCAATGTGTAACGTGTGTATTTTCAATTTAAAGTTCGATGAAGACGAAAATAAATAAAACTATTGAAAAAAGGTGGTAAAATGTCGTGGTTTTTCGGCTCCTCCCCACGTTAGCACAGGGTCCTCGAGGTCGAAAACTCAGATTCTACTCCACAGAGTACCCACAAACAACATACCAAAATATCATTAACTTCGGAATACTTTTCAGCTAAAAAGTGCCTGACTGCTGGACAACGGGTAAATTCGGATTGCGTCGAGTGAGGACTATAGTATAATAGTATATAGCCAAATCATTTTAGATTTCCACTGCGAAATAATGCTCAGTTAGCTCAATTTTTGTAAACACCTTCCTTATAGTGTTTTAAAAACGTGTTAAAAGTCCCCATCGATATCGTTTCCGATACAATCCACCCGTTTTTTTCAATTCCAGCAGCATAAGTATAAAAATAAAACTCTACAACAGTTAAAATTAGGAAATTTTTTGTTTATAATAATGGTTTATTCGGTCAATATTATTATTGATCGGAAACAGTATCTATGAATACCATAATATTATTATATTTACAAAAAGTTAAAAAGAAATATTATCAAATTGCATTGTTGACCGTTTCTAGATTTCTAAAAAAAAATTTTGAAGCATACAAGTAATTCAAGAATTACAAGGCGCAACATTTATATACCTAGGTAGTAGGTACTATGCTTTTTACGCATTGTATATAAAATCGAATTTATCAAAGCAATTAAAATACAAAGTAATTGAGAAGTTATTATTTGGCCGCAATTTGGAAATCTGACGACATTTTATTTTTTTTGTGTCCTATAAAACTCTCAAATCAATTTTCAAAAAGATCGGATAATTTTTACAAAAGTAGGTACTTACATATGGCCGCCATTTCGATATCTGACGCCATTTTATTTTTTTGTGTCCTATAAAACTTTCATATATCAATTTTTAAAAGGATCGGATATTTTTTACTAAAAAGTGTATATGGCCGCCATTTTGAAATCTGCCGACATTTTATTTTTTTGTGTCCTATGAAACTCTCAAATATCAATTTTCAAAAGGATTGGATCATTTTTACAAAAAAGAACATATGGCCGCCATTTTAAAATCTGACCTCATTTTAATTTTTTGTGTTCTATGAAACTCTCAAATATCAATTTTCAAAAGGATCGGATCATGTTTACAAAAAAGTACATATGGCCGCCATTTTGAAATCTGACGTCATTTTATTTTTTGTGTCCTATGAAATTCTTAAATATTAATTTTCAAAAAAATTCGATAATTTTTTCAAAAGTGACGTTACTCTTTTTCGTAACGGGACGTTTCACTTTTTATGATAATATGATTTATATAGGATTTTGTTTGTAACTCAGTCCGGTTGCTTTTGCGTGATGCCAGAACATACGTTTTTGATTGAGAATCAGTTCGGTTGCTTTTACATGATGCCAGAATATTTTAAAACTCGCAGTCGCATAAGAAGTTATTTACTTCAAAAAAAATCACTTAAATCGGATCAGTGGTTCTCGAGTTATAAGCGTATAAAGGGGGACATACAGACCAAGAAAGCCAAATTCGAGAAATTTTGATCCGATCTCTAGGTTCCGCCATCCGACTGACGTCAATAAGTTACAAGTCTACTCAGTAGGCCACGGTTTTAAGCATAAAATTCAAACACCAGCAGTCAAAAAATTGAATGACTATATCAGAATATAGTATCCGTTTCTGTTATAAGACAGGGCATACGCTATCTTGCAATTCCCATATCACACTGTGCAACAGACAAGGACAACCGAAACAAGTTCGCGACTTTTTAGATAAAGTCGCATTTATATAGTTAAATTTGCTTTTAAATCTGTATAAAACAACTGTTTTGACGCATTATTATACATAAAATCTATAGAAAATTTTCTCCTCTTTCGTTTAAGACAGACCCCGAGAGGAATCGAACAAAAAAAAGTTTTTTAAAATCGGTTCTTCCGTTTGGGCTGTACTCGTGACACAAAAAAGCGTGACAGATTCACAGACAAAGCGAGTGTATAACTGTATATACAGATCAATCAAATAGTCGAAAAAATAGGTCTGAAATTGCGTTAATTAGAAATTTGATGAAAATTTAATAGAGGGTGCCACTAGAACACTCCAGCCAAGTTTCCCCCTTTAAATTCAAGATGGTGGTCACCCCTTGCGGAATCCGAGGGGGGAAACTTGGCTGGAGTATTCTAGTGGCTCCCCCTATCTACAATTAAAATTTCATCAGACTTATAATTAAGGCAATTTAAAACTACTATTTGACTGGATTTATAGGCGCTTCTAGCTTCGCTTAGATCGCGCCTAAAAAACTTGCAATGCCAAATTCTGTGAACAGTATTTTTAATTTATCTCTAAACGCATTTTATATTTTTAGAGGCGGCGCGGCGCGACGCATGGACGAAGTAAACCACCCCGCTATTAATTGGCCTGTTGTATGTAGTATGTACAGTCGCGGACTTAATAAAGTTTACACTTGAGTTTTTCATTATAAGTTCACAAAAAGTCAGTACCTTAGCAACAAATTTAGTTTTTAATAGGTAAAATATGTAAATGTCAAAAATTAAAAGAAATAATTGTCGTTTAATTGGTTCGAAATTATAAAAACGATAAACAAAGAAGAATTATTATTATTATTATTGGAGGAAGGAATTTGCTAGTATCAAATATTATCAAATCTTTTTATGTTTTAATTGAATAATATTGAGTAATTTGGATTGTATAATAAACAACTGAGGTGTTTTGATAATATTTTTTTTTACAACGCCTGCTCTGGAAGTTGACTTTTCGAGCGCTGTATGTCATCTCCGAAATACACAATAATCGCATACTTGACTATATGTGTTTCATAAACGCACATGTTCGGTTATATTTCACATAACTGCACGGATTCCGCCTAAACTATACTACTATAGAAATATAACCTCACGAACACAATCTGTACTTAGCTCACTCTATCTTTTTCACTTTACTAGAGACTACTAAAACGCCATCTAATGTCGCGATAATAATTTACTTTTTATCGTTCATGTATAGTAATTAAATTAGGTCTAAAAAAATGAAAATTCAATAAAAAATCATTTTAATATTGCAATTTTTTATAAATTAACTCAAATTTAAACTGTCCAAAAACGGTGCAAAAGTGGCCAAAAACGGTACTTCTACCCTATTTCTCTCAAAATCAACTTCCAGAGCAGTAGTTGTAAATCCCACATGTAGCATAATAGTAATTTATGCTACATGTGGGATAAGTAGCAAATAATCTGACAGTCGTGTTTTGCGACATGAGCGTAAGGTTTATGAGGCATTCGTATGAAGACTGGTGGATTGTCGCAACTCGCCTAACGGCTCGTTGCGACAAACCACACTCGTCTTCATACGAATGCCTCATAAACCTTACAGCGAATGTCGTAATCACGACTGTCATATTTGCTACTTATCCCACCTGTAGCATACAATACTTTTTACAACTACTGCTCTGGAAGTTGACTTTGAGAGAAATAGGGTAGAAGTACCGTTTTTGGCCACCTTTGCACCGTTTTTGGACAGTTTAATTTTGAGTTAATTTATAAAAAATTGCAATATTAAAATGATTTTTTTTTGAATTTTCATTTTTTTACACCTAATTTAATTACTATACATGAACGATAAAAAGTAAATTATTATCGCGACATTAGATGGCGTTTCAGTAGTCTCTAGTAAAGTGAAAAAGATAGAGTGAGTTAAGTACAGATTGTGTTCGTGAGGTTATATTTCTATAGTAGTATAGTTTAGGCGGAATCCGTGCAGTTATGTGATATTTAACCGAACATGTGCGTTTATGAAACACATATAGTCAAGTATGCGATTATTGTGTATTTCGGAGATGACATACAGCGCTCGAAAAGTCAACTTCCAGAGTAAGCGTTGTAAAAATTACTGTTATTGATTTTTTAGGCTGTAACCTTAGTAATTGATACATTACTCTTAAAAGCCATATTACAATGTGAAAAAATTAAAAAAACCGGTAACTAGATGATACAGGTGTAAACTTTTTTAAGTCCGCGACTGTACATTGTACGTTCTTCTCGCGCCGACTCATTCCGGATTGGTCCGCTCTCACTGTAAACAGTAGGGTCGTCCTAAGATATTTGGTGCCCGTGAGCTACTAACAATGATGCGTCCCCCTTCATAAGAAAACACAGGGGGGGAGGAAAGCAGGAGCGCGTTGACTGGTGAAGTTTTACAACAGTTTCAGAACTAGAAAAAGTCAATATATTATCAATAAACGAATTATATTATAAACAAACTGACTTGAATGCAAGTAAATTTGCCGCCCCAAATGGCTGGCGCCCCGGCGTTGTACCCCATTTACCCCTGTAGTTATGATGGCCCTGGTAAACAATAAACAAAATGTGTTATTAACCATACCACAAAATACGAACCAATTTCAATAAATATGTAACAATTGTATCTATGCAATAAATACATTAGTTATTTTTTTAAATATTATTTATATGTTTCACTTGCAATAAAATATTAATTGTTCATTGCCTTTCTGTCGGAAAGAATTGATATTAAATACGGCAGTGTTACATTAAATATAAATACCGATCGTAATCAGGTCTATTGTTCTAAACTTGTAACTATTAAACACGTCGTTAAATAAAATAATATTATAGATCTTCTGACAAATTCGTGCTCGGACACTTCGATCATCCACTATATAAACGAAGGTGTCCATGTAGTACTGGTTTTGTTTCAAACATGCAGTCAATAAGCCTCTGGATCTTATTTCGCTGTGTTGTTTTAACTTTCGGCTTTTTTCAAAGCGATGTGAATTTGTCGCCTACATGTTCATCGAAAATATACTGCCAAGGCGATCTACTAAAGACCGTTCAACTGGCACGTATATATCCGGATTCGAAGACTTTTGTAGATATGAAACTTAGATATTCGGTGAACGAAACGCTAAAACACTACGATGAGTTTATTCAAAAACACGGCCCTAATCCATCGAAAATTGAAGTAAAACAGTTTGTGGAAGAAAATTTTGAAGATGGCAATGAACTCGATAAATGGGTGCCTCCGGATTGGAATGAAAATCCGCGTTTTCTAAATAGAATCAAGAATAAAAAATTGCGCAATTGGGCGCGCGATTTAAACGCCTTGTGGCCGACATTGGGTCGTGCTGTAAAACCAGATGTTAAAAAACATCCGGATCAATATTCCATCTATCCTATCCCGAAAGGTTTTATTATTCCTGGAGGTCGGTTTAAAGAGATTTATTATTGGACACTTATTGGATTATAAAAGGCTTGTTGCTTTGTGAAATGACGGAAACAGTTCAAGGCCAACTAGACAACTTCTTATGGTTAGTGAAACTTCTGGGACATGTACCGAATGGAAGTCGAGTTTATTATGAGCAGCGGTCACAGCCTCCGCTTCTAGCGGCGATGATCTACGAGTACGTAGTAGCCACCAAGAGAAAAGATTGGCTAAGCGACAATATAGCTACCCTCGATCTTGAATTGAACTTCTGGCTGCAAAATCGAATGATAGATGTACCGGACAAGTCAGCGATACGCGGAACTCGTAGAATGGCTCACTACTCTGCTCCTAGTGCCGGTCCGCGCCCTGAATCCTACTATGAGGACGTGCACACCGCCAACTATAATGAAAGCACTTATATAGAATTGAAAAGTGGAGCCGAAAGTGGTTGGGACTTTTCGTATCGTTGGGTCGTCGATTCTAACGAAGGTAATTCAGGAAATCTTTCAAATATACTAATACGGCGAATTATTCCAGTTGATCTAAACGGGTTTTTGTGTGGTGCATTCCATTCAGCTGCCGATCTTCACACGATGTTAAATCAAATGGAACAAGCAAAACGTTGGAGAAATGAAGCTTATAAACTGAGCGAAGGAATATATTCTGTCATGTGGAACGAAGAACAAGGTTCTTGGTTCGATGTTGATGTGCAGACGGGTCATCAGCGTAAAATGTACTATGCGTCGAACTTGACTCCTTTATGGACGAACTGTATGCCCTCTAATGCAACGAAATCACACTTTGGCGACAAAATGGCAAGTTATCTGTTGAAACATCGTATTGCCGAGTTCCCTGGAGGCATACCTACTTCGTTTGATCATTCAAATGAACAATGGGACTTTCCGAATGCTTGGCCGCCGATTCAAGCGATTGTTATAGATGGTCTAGAACAATCTGAGAGTAAAAAGGCCAAACAACTCGCTAAAAAATTAGCCAAAAAGTGGATTGAGGCCAATTTTCGAGGATATAGACAGAAACAAATTATGTTCGAAAAATATGATTCCGTTCATGTGGGAAGTCCTGGGAGAGGTGGTGAATATCAACCACAAAAGGGATTCGGATGGACCAACGGTGTCGCATTAGAGTTGATTAATACTTATTCGGACAGTATAAAACATCTTAACTGAGATTTTTTTCAATATCGGGATTTCTGTGCCATTGAACAAGCAATGTTTGTAAAATGTACATAAATGTGTGAGTAATATGAGGACCGCAAACTGTTTTTGTCAATGTGAATTGTGGTACGTTTAGTTGAGACCTTAAGCTACAGAAAACATATATTGTCGAACCCCGCGTGTAGTTTTTTACATCTCCGCTCACCCTCGTAAGCCACCTCCACACAATTTTTGACAAATACGACTTTACAGAAAATTTTCCAAATCAATATTAGTATTTGACATCGAAAATAAGCATGAATAAAGAAAATCTTAAAATTTCAAAAGATGTAAATGTGTTTTTACAGATTTTATCATTCTGTCCATACTATTGGCTTTGAAACATGAAATTTGGAGGATGGATGACTTTTATAACGTTGGCACCCACTAAGAATTTTTTTCAAAACTTTAACCCTAAAGAGGTGCAAAATGGTAAATGATTAAATCTGTAAAACACTAATTTACCCCTTTTCACTCTCCTAGATATGGCATTTTGAAAAACCTTTTCTTAGTGGGTGCATACATTATAAAAGGAATGTAATTTCAAAATGTCATGTTTCAAAGACCAAAAGTTATGCACAGAATGATTAAATTTGTAAAAACACATTTAGGTACTTTTTTTCACCCCTTTAGGTGCAGTAAAAAAAATTCCAGCTAACTGGACGCGGGACCATTCCAACTTCAAAAATACTGACATTTGACATAATAATTTCACAAGTAAAAATTAGCCTAATCATGCTTGTCAGATCATTTCTTTTTGACAGATCAATAGATTATGCCTCGGATTATGCATAAAAATTTTTTTTTCGTTATATAAATAGTAGACTAGGCGTCACATGGAAATAATGTACGAACATTGGAAAAAATTCCTACAAGAAATTATTTTTACATGATGGTCCCTTAGGGTGTCCTCAATAAATCCTGAAATTTCCCTCCTCCAACGAAGTGCGCTACTCCCCTGAGGGGTTGGGGAAGGGGCGAAAATCACGTTTTACCGGATTCATAACGTTTTCTTAACTCTACGACAAAAATAGTTCGACACGAAATTAAAATTAACTAAATTCTCTACAAAAAAGGTTCTATACAATATTTTTGTCAGATTCGTATTTCTGTTACTTTTTCATATACGGCCGCCTTATTTTCTGACTGTTATATGGGTAACTTCGTTATTTGTGACGGTAGAGAATAGGTTAAATTAGCAGAGTAGTGCAGTTTTTCATAAGGAATTCAGTCGTGAAAAGAGAATTGATATACCGGGTGTCAGTAAAAAGTTATATGGAAAAAACGCAATTTTTAATATTTTTGTTGTCTCGTAGATCCATCATTTGAAGAGCTTGAAGTAAATGTTTTAGATGTTTTTTAAACAATTTCACAAGCAGAAGAAAACTACCTAAACAATTTTTAGATAGCTTTTGCTATAAGTATTCGTATACGGGAGTGAGGCTATGTTTTTTTTTTAATAGGAATGATAGTTGGACATACAAGTCCCCAGTTCCCGAGCTCTAGCCCAAGAGCTGGTAAAAATGTCAATTGGATTTTCAATTTATTATTAAAAAAAAAAAAAAAAAAAATAATGAATTGAAAATATGAATTGGTGCTAGGCCCAAATAACCTTAGCTGTTGGTGGTCTTTAAAATACAATACAATACGATAGTTGGATATTATGATCGTAATAGAATAGCTTTTTTCCCCTCTATAGTCAATCAAATACCTAATATAATAGACACATTTAATTTGGACAATTTTGAAATAAGGGCATTTTTAAGAATTTTGTAGTATTAGATCAACATAGCCATGAAACCAAAAAATAACAAAATATTGAGTTAAAACAAAACAACAACAATACAAAACTATGATAATTTAATAATACTTATTAGTTAAAAAGTTTAATTTGCCCTCCACTTCATTGATAGTCCAATCAAATGGTCGAAAAAATAGGTCTGAAATTGCGTTAATTAGAAGTTTGATGAAATTTTAATGGTTGATAGGGGGTGCTACTAGAACACTCCAGCCAAGTTTACCCCCTCGGATTCCGCAAGGGGTGGCCGCCATCTTCAATTTAAGGGATGAAATCATGTATCTTGGTAAATACTGCTTGTACATGAAAAATTACTATTACGAAAATTGTTAAGGAGGATGTATCCAACAACTTTTGTTTGGAAAATTTTTTGAAATTTATTATTCAAAAGTTATAAATTCTCAAAAATGACACTGTTGGGGGTGGAAACGGTTCTTTCAATTTTAAAACAAAATGGTTGAGACAAATGTTGTAGCTTATGAGTTTCTCTACAATATACATGGGTTCTCCATTTTTTTTTTTGCTTGCTTGGTACGAATATAGAGGGCGCCAAAAGTCGACACTTTGTTTATAATTGTGCGCGTATCAATGTCGCTAATTTCAACTTGAATTCGGATTTTTAAATCTTACAAATTTTCCGAACTTATTACCTTATCTTTATTTTTCAAAAAACGGCCCATAGAAAGGAATCTAAGCGGCTTAGATCTGGTGATTGAACAGATCAGACAATTTTCATACTACTTCCATTAAAATTGTCGAAACTGTATGAAATATCTCCAAAAATTTGTAAGATTTAAAATCCCGAATCAAGTAAGCTGCAATAATATTGATGCACGCAAAATAAGCAAAGTGATGCCAAGTTTTAGGAAACGTTATGTGTTGTGTATTCAATGAAGTGGAGGACAAATTAAACTTTTTAAGTAATAGGTATTATTAAATTATCATAGTTTTGTATTGTTGTTGTTTTGTTTTAACTCAATATTTTGTTATTTTTTTGTTTCATGGCTATGTTGATCATATAATATTACAAAGATCTTAAAAATGTCCATATCTCAACATTTTCCAAATTCAATGTGTTCATTATATTACACTAACCGTTACCCGTGGCTTCGCCAACGTATTTTACGATTTAGAATTTATTATCCCCCCCGCGAGAAATTCTTTTCCTGCGAAGCGAAGCTAGGCTGGTAGTGCTTATCCCACCGCGAGAATCCCCCCTAACTTGTTATCCCCCCGCGAGAAACTTACCCCCTAATTTGTTACCCCCCCGCGAGAATTTCCCCCCTAATTTGTTATTCCCCCGCGAGAACCTTCCCCCCTAATTTGCTATCCCACCGCGAGAATCTCCCCACCTAATTTGTTATCCCATCGCGAGATTCTCCCCCCCCTAATTTGTTATCCCAGCGCAAGAATCTCCCCCCCTAATTTTTTATCCCAGCGCGAGAATCTCCCCCCCTAATTTTTTATCCCACCGCGAGAATCTCCCCCCCTAATTTGTTATCCCCCCGGGGGAATCTCCCCCCCTAGTTTGTTTTCACTCCGCGAGAATCTCCCCCCTAATTTGTTATCCCCCCCGCGAGAATCTCCACCCCTAATTTGTTATCTCCCGCAAAAATCTTCCCCCCTAATTTATTATCCCCCGCGAGAATCTTCCCCCCTAATTTGTTATCCCGCTCGAGATTCTTCCCCCCCCCCCGCGTAGCTTTCTATTAGTGAAAGAATTTTTAGAATCGGTTAAGTAGTTCCAGAGATAAAACAAAAACAAATCTATCCCACGGGAATCGTACATTTTTCCGGGATAAAAATTAGCCTATAACATTCTCTGACCCCTAAGCTACCACTATGCAAAAATCATGTCGATCCCTTGTTCAATGAAAAACAAAAACAAAACTATCCCACGGGAACCGTACATTTTTCCGGGATAAAAAGTAGCCTATGTGCTATTCCAGACTATAATCTATCTCTGTACCAAATTTCATCCAGATCCGTTCTGGCGTGATTGAGTAACAAACATCCATACATCCATCCATCCAAACTTTCACATTTATAATATTAGTTAGATGATTGAATAGAGGGGAAAAAAGCCTTTCAGTATGATCATAGCCAGCTTACATTCCCATTAAAAAAACCATAACCTCACTCCCGTACTGTTTAGGTAGTTTTCTTCTGCTTGTGAAATTGTTTAAAAAATATCTAAAAATTTTTTGTCAAGCTCTTCAAAATATGATGGATTTACGAGGCATAACAAAAATATTGAAAATTGCGTTTTATATTATATTATAATTTTTTACTGACACCCGGTATATCAATTCTCTTTTCACGACTGAAATTATTCTTTATGAAAAACTGCACGACTTTGCTAATTTAACCTATTCTCTACCGTCACAAATAACGTAGCTACCCATATAACAGTGAGGTAAAAAGGCGCCATGTATACATATATATTTATATAATTTATATATATACTAGCCGTTACTCGTAGCTTCACCCACGTATATTTCGATTTATGATTTATTATCCCCCCAGCGAGAAATTTATCAAAATAAAATATAGCCTATATCACTCAGGGAATGTAGTTTTCTATTAGTGAAAAAATATTTAGAATCGGTTCAGTAGTACCAGAGATAATAATTTATGATTTATTATCCCCTTCCCCGCTAGAATCCCTCGTCCTGCGAAGCAAAGTCGGGCTGGTGTTAATTGGATTCCGCCAATACGCTATATAATGCAAAACAATTTCACATTTTGTTAGTAGTCTAGAGAACCAATAAAAATCTAATTAAATAATTAACACAGAAATGTATTTAAAAAGTTGAAAAAATATAGCCTTCTGGAATCATAAAGAACATTTAAAAAAAATTTCATCAAAATCCGTCAAATTTTAGTTAAATCATTTCCAACATACATACATACATACAAAAAATTTTATATATTGGTGTAGATTACCCTTCTTTATGTTATATTACTCTTCTTTATACATTACTCAGTCGCTTCGCTCGAAATTTATTTATACATTACTCACTGAGTCACTCGCTTCGCTCGAATTTTATTGATACATTAAGACGTAGTTTTTTGCGATTTCCGGCAAACTAAACCTGCTAACTTTAAAAATATCGTACAAGTAAATTTTAATAAATTCACTGCATTTATATTAAAAATATCCATTATAAAATAATTATTTATTAATCGAAATATATTCTTTTAGAACTAATAATACTGTCACATTACAATTTTTATTCTTATTGAATTGACTTTAATTTAAACAAATGTAAGAAAAGATTTATTTTGATTTTTTTTATTATTTTAAATTTCCACTATTCTGGATAACACTGGATATGATCAATTAGGCCCTGAATAAACATCGTTTCTAGAATAGTGGAACTTAGAATTAAAATTAATTAATTTATTTTATGGGAAGGTAAAGGTCAATTTTTCTTTAAGACTCCACTGCGAGAAAAATTGATACAACAGATAACGTCGTCATAAATTATTTACTTCTGCCATTTTTATCCACGATGCAGTGCTTTCGTTGCCTGTCATAAGATAGTCAACAGGCATAGATTGCATGTACGACCTATTTTTTTTATCTTAAGATTAAGGTGCTATTTAGTTTTGAGCGTTATTAAACGCCCCCTACATGCATCGAAATGTTTGTACAATTTGTATATTGTATACATTAAGTACATACAAAATGTAGAAACAATATATTTCATCCCTACACGTTCATACAAATTTGTACAAACAAATTTCAACTTCATACATGTCGACAAACTACACGCACAGCCATAATTATGTCGCTGCATTTTGTATAGAAGAATGATTATTATGAAGTATTAGACATACTTTGTATTTTTTGATATCCGTCTTGTGACTTCTTGTGTTTTAACACGACGCATTTCAATAACGAGTTGCTATCTTCAGGTGTGGTAAATTTTTTTAAAAATTTACACATTGAGTATCCGTAACACATTATAATATTAAGCACGTGCGTATTATGTAGTGGATTGTGGAGTAGGTACTGATTTAAATTTCAAAATTTTATGATTTATATAGTAGGTAGATGAAATGGACGTGTGAGTGTTGTGTATGTGTGTAGACGATTAATGAGTATTGGGTGTTTGTGTGTTGTTAATTATTGTTTCGTATGTTATGTTCGATTTTAACGTTAGTTTGCCATTAAGAATGTTGGTATTGTTCAATTGTGCGGCTTTATAATAAATATTTCATATTTTTCGAGGGTATCCATATGTTTACTTTTACTGCAAATATGTAGTGGAATAAAATTTGTTTTAAAATCGTGATTTCATGATTTTGTGAAATTATATGTTGGGCGTAATTTGATTTAGCATTTAACAAGTTTCTTTTAGGAAGATGTTCTTTGAAGCGTTCTTCAAAAGGTCTTTCAGTTTGTCCTATGTAGAATTTATCACATGTGCTGCATATTATTTTATAGACTCCGGTGTGTTTGTTTTTAATATTCATATTATAGTGACTGGGAGACCCAACACTCTAAAAATATATCAGAAGAATGATTGCTTTTTTTGAATCAACTTCCTGTGATTTCTTTGCACACATCTTTTCTTTGTAATATTTGTAGTACAAACATATCACTACAAACAAAACATATAACATTTCCTTTGCGTGTAGGGGTGCGCTTTACTTATTTTAGTGCGATTGCTTTTTGGGTAGTCTATTTTCCCGGGTTTTTGTAGTATTTATAGTTCCAACATCAAATCAACGCCAAAAACGCATCTGATCTACACTATGTATAGGCAAATAATACAACAATTTTGATACGATATTTTGTTTAAAAATAATTTTTTACGTGTGCAAGCAAGAAAATGAGAAAAAATTTGCAAAACGATTACATTGACTGCATCAGATTTGACAATAATTGTGATACGTACACGTTGGGCCCTCACCTCGTCAGACAGATCCTCGAATGATGCAAACGGGGCAGGGCCCATGCGGCGTTGCTTTTTATCTGAAGCCGACCCTGCAGACGGTTGAGATGCTGACATGCTGCATTCACGCAACCGTAGGTAGTGTTGTTTCAGCACCCCACAGTATTCTGAAATTGTAACATTTAAACACCGGAAAATGACACTATTCTTCTACCACAAGTTGTAGAAATTTTATCTTAAGTAGATAATATTATAGAATATTTTAACAAATACTAAACCTAGCTAAGATATTTTATAACATTTAAAGCAAGCACACTCTTTCTAAATAATGTTACATTTATCATGTCTTGTTTTGAGTTAGAAACTATAAACAGAAATTGGTTCATTGCTTTATTGTAATATTCTAGTTTCTAATCTATAAAATACTGAATCTATACTATTAAAATCGAGTTTGTGAAACTATCTACAATATACACCGTGAACCTTTTTTTTTAAATGAAGGTGAAGTTATAACAAATAGGTATTATTATACCTAGATGCAAGTAAACGTAGCAACAATTCGGTATTGTCCAATTTTTTATTGATTATTGAAATATATTAATGGTGAAAAAATAATTTATACGTAATTTTTGTTTTTAAACAAAAAAATAAAAATAAGAAAGTTTTGATTAATTAAAAACTGTTATATCCGAACGTTTCCGACCACATACCAAGTTCACGCGAACAACAATAATAATTTCGTGACGTCGCCAAGCTGTGGTCTACTATGTACATATTATTACCTATGCAAGCAACAAGAAGATCTAAGAATTAATATTAAAGTTTATAGCGAGTTGTCGACGCGTCTATAATCTACAATAATAATAAAAAAGTTTATAGACGGAGAGCTGGCGACGGTTTTTCTCAAGTGTCTACTGTCTACATAAGGCAAAATAATATTAATAAAAATACCTGTATACTTGTTCCCCATTGGAGAATCTACACGTCTGGCAGTCTTTCTCCCTTGCGTTTTAGGTGGCAGGTAGAAATTAGACAGGTAAAATATACATTTTTTATGTATCTAATAATAATATACCTGTTTTTTATTTTATTTATGAGCAATAATTTTGAATACATAAAATAACATTACCTGCTCGATTGGTCATTCTCATATCATATCGTTAGACTTATTTATAATTAAAATTCTTTTTCATGTTTCTACGTAAGGTCTGACCCTGTATATTCTAAATTATTATTTTCGACTCCATTTTAAATTTCGCGCTCAAATTAGGACCGCCTACTTCTGTAGTCTATTAAATAATATTAAAAAATAGTGTCAGGTACATTATTACATGAAAAATTCGTCTAATTTCTACCTTCCACCTAAAATGCAAGGGAGAAAGGCTGCCAGACATACAGATTTTTGAATGGGGGACACTTATACAGAGATTGTTGAAATTATTTTGGCTTACGTAGACACTACCTCTTAGACTATTGCAGCTGAGTTTTTTCAGTGTTCATAAAAAGTCACTAAGCAACAATAGTACGGTATAATTAAACATTGACCCGGACATTTGAAACCTCAAGCTAAAATTTTGTGGAAATGTCAAAGAATAGTGTTCTGATTGATATCCCAAACTTCCCAAAAAATCCCTCTGGGGGAAAATCCGCCATCTTGAAAAAACCACGAAATTTTACCACGTTTATTACTTTTTTCGAAATATCTCAGAAACGGTCGACTTAAGCAATTCTTCCACTAAGTAATGTTTTAAAGAGGATTACATTTCCTACAATTTTCATTCCCACAACTTTTACGGTTTAGGGCGTTCCTTGCTTTATGAACATAGTTATTTTCAATTTAAAATTCGATGAGGAACACAATAAATAAAGCTATTGAAAAGGACTTAACATTATAACAATTGGTTACCAAGGTTACAAAAAGTGTGTGATTTTCAAGAAGCTGTAGCGCGCTTACCATTAATACCACAGAAAAGTTATGGGAATGAAAATTGTAGGAAATGTAATCCTCTTTAAAACATTACATAGTGCAAGAATTGCTTAAGTCGACCGCTTCTAAGATATTTCGAAAAAAGTAGTAAAGGTGGTAAAATTTCGTGGTTTCAAAATGGCGGATTTTTCTCCAGAGGGATTTTTTGGGAAGTTTGGGATATAATCAGAACACTATTCTTTGACATTTCCACCAATTTTTAGCTTGACGTTTCAAATGTCCGGGTTCGGGCAACTTTTTTGTCGTATTTGCCTTAACTTCAAATTTAGTTTGAGAAGTGTCAAACATTAAAAGAATAATCGAAGTACTTTGAAAGTAATTTTTGTTTAATGTTTAAGATGTACCTAACGTTAATAATTGATACATTACCATACAATTTACGTCATTTACGAAAATGACGCGTTTCTAAATCGTCGAAATATTAGCACAGTTTTAATATTATTTTCCTGCATAATAAGTTGATTTTATGTTTGACTATGTAATTACCACATTTTGTAATTAGAATTTTCATTTTTTAAATCAGTTTAAAAGAAAAATTCACATACCGAATTAGGTACATTATTCCTCTCTTTCCCTAATGTAATATTGTCTAAATTATTTCCCTTAGATTGAAAAAATCTGAAAAATCAATCTTCTGACTACATTAAAATATTGTTTCTATTAAGATATTATGTCAAAACTCTTTTAGCACCCCAAGCCGCGCGCGGTGCTAATTGTTACTAATTGTTACTAATTGTTACTAATTTTAGGCCAGCGTTGCACCGTGCACATATACTCCTATCTTCAGCATAGGGACCTAGCTCTCGAAAGGTACCTACATCCACTAATAAAATTATTGTGGTTAAGAAGTGACTAAATTGTTGTTTAATTGTTTAATTATATTTCCATTTCAAATACTCAATATACAAAAATTTGTGAAAATAATATGGATATTAATTTCATAATATCCTTGTGACAGGATAGTTAGCTTTTGATATCTAAATACGTTAAAATTATATTTTTGTTACCATGTCTTAGAATAATTTAGAATTAAAGGGTAAGGACCAGAAGATACCTGAAGGGAATGGGGAAAAAACAAGATATGTCCTTCTGACAAATGACTGAGTAAATTGAATTTAAAGTTAATTATATTCCTTGTTCTTTTCCCATCCAATAATTTTAAGTTTTAAAATACACAGTGACCTACCTATTTCTTTTACCCCGCAATTTACCCAGTGCTGAATACCGTTACGGTCTATCAGATGGTTCAAAAATAAAAAAAATGTGACATACCCTGTTTTTTCCCCATTCCCTTCACCTATACACTGCGACCAATAAGGTCTTACCAAGTCCTAAAACTAAGTTTAAAAGATTCTAAATTATAATAGTAGATTGTGTATCTAGGGCGTAATGAGATTTGTTTTCGTCGAGTTGTGACATTATGTTGACAGTCACACGTGTCAAAATATTATGCTCTAGACACACATTACACACTGTATTTTTGGTGGGCCTATTTTTTTTCTACACCCTATAAAATAGTGGCTTTTGTCTTCATTTCCAGGATTTTCAACATTTCACTTGTGTAGCAAACCTTCAATAATGATTTTAGGTAACGCTATTCGCTCAGTGCGTGACTGCAGCGCCAAATAATGTTTGAACTAAAGGGCGATATTTGAGGACAAGCGACTTGGCCGTGCAATCAGGGTTCTTTCTGATTTGTCGAATACCCTCATGTCGTTTAACTCACACACACACACATACACACACACCTAAACGAATGTAACAACTAACAAGTGAACTATGTACTAATATGGATAGTTGATAGCGATTAAAAAATGGGTTTTGTATGTGGACAACGTTCAAATACATATTCCTCAAAACAGGCATTAATGTTTGCAAAATCAGAGTGAAAACTTCAGGTCAGGCTTTTAATCTAATTCTTTCTATAAAAGTCGATCAATTTTTTGACTTTTCAAAATAAAACTTAATTCAATATTATTATTTTAGATATTAGAATTATATAATAACAGTGTTCTTGAGAAATCGGAATAGAAAAATAAACTTTAATTAAGTTTTATTTTGAAATGTCAAAAAATTGATCGACTTTTATAGAAAGAATTAGATTATAAGCCTTATCTGAAGTTTTCATTCTGATTTTGTGAACATTAATGCCTGTCTTGAAGAATATGTGTTTGAACATTTCCCACATGCAAATTTACTCATTTTTAATCGCTATCAACTATTCGTATTTGTACGTACAGTCGCGGACTTAAAAAATTTTACACCTGTATTATCTAGTTACCGTTTTTTTTTAATTTTCGCATATTGTAATTTGGATTTTGATAGTAATGTATCAATTACTAAGGTTACATTCTAAAAATTCAATAAAAAATTATTATCAAAACACCTCACTTGTTTATTATACAATTCAAATTACTCAATATTATTCAAATAAAATATAAAAAGATTTCATAATATTTGATACTAGCAAATTCCTTCCCCAAATCTTGCAATAGTTCTTCTTTTTTGTTCATCGTTTTAATAATTTCGAGGCATTTAAACGACAATTATTTCTTTTAATTTTTGACATTTACATTTACCCGCATTTACCTATTGAAAACTAAATTTGTTGCTAAGCTATTGACTTTTTGTGAACTTACACTGAAAAACTCAAGTGTAAACTTTATTAAGTCCGGGACTGTACATAATTCACTTGTTAGTTGTTACGTTCGTTTAGGTGTGTGTGTGTGTAACGACATCAAGATGGGGTATTCGACCAATCAGAATGGACCTTGATGCAGGGCCCAGTTGCTTGTTATTTGAGGTATATTGACAATAATATATCGTAATGGAACTTCACACTTAAAAATTTTAATTTTTGGTTTTAACAAAATTTTATGCATCTATAAAACAAGTGAAAAGTTTCATTTATTCTTATTGTATATTTTTTGTAACACATGTATGAAATGTACAACATATCGTGTGTCTAGTCGGATACGTAAAATAATATATATCGCACGGCTGTAATATAATATATTTGAACTAGCACGAAAAATATTTTATTCCATACGACTTTAGATAGTAGGTGTACATAAAATATTTTATACACGGTTTCAAATATTTTATGCACGTATGCGTGCGCATGGGAACATTTAAGTATTGGTTGCTATGGCAACGAAGTAAATATTCTCAGCTGTCAATGAGATTTCGGTGATTGAAATTGATTAAATGAAGCTCTAGAGTTGAAATTGTTGTACATTTCATACATGTGTTACAAAAATTAATAATGTATACAACACGTACAATCATGTATTTGACGCTCGAGGCGTTGGTACGCTCGCCTACGGCTCGCGTACCAGTATCACCCCTTGCGTCATCAGTGGCGGATTTTATCGTGATGGCACTAAATTACCGCCTTTCTTGTAACGTCAAAGTATATAATATATTATTAAGAAGCGCCTAAACCTGAACATTTTCCCGAGCGCTGGAAAGTCAAAATTAATTAAGTTTTCCGTCAACGAATAATATATTTTTATTTTTTATTATAATTGAAGTACCTAAGTTTGTCATTAATATGTACAAATTGGTGATGTTTACTTTAAAAATACATAATTTCTATTATTCGTTTTGCTATCAAATTTGTAATGATTTTTAAAAACTAGAGAGGATTACCTTCAGTTTTATTTCAACATATTAGTATAAAATCAATATTTTTTTTATAATTTGTTGCATCGCAAGCAGCCACGCCTAGAGAGTCCAGACCAGGGGTCTTAGAAGCGATTCTTGACTAAGTACTTCTATACGCATCCACAAAAAACAAAAAAACTACAAAGACGACAAAGGACGCAAAACAAGAATCCCAAAATCGAAAAGTTTAAAAAAATCAACAATAAACGATATCGCCAAATACCCAAATTGAATAGATAAGAGACGGTACAAAAATATCTTTCACACAAGAAATCGATCTGCTACACAATTGGTGCCAAAAATTATCTCGATAGTGTAAACGATAAGATAGTGAAACAGTAAAGAAAATATCTTTATTAACGAGAGCGGTAATATAACGGAAGCGGTATGGTATGATCTCGATATTAAACGAGATCGATAACTGACTCTTTTCCTAAATATTTCAAGAAGCGGAATCGATAAGTAAACGATTCGACACGGGAATATCGGTATTAAGCAAGATCGGTATAATAATCGGTACGGTAAAACTTCAAGAAGCGAGATCGATAATAATCCAAATTAGGTAATGTTCAGGGAAACCCGAGGGAAACCTGTAAAAAAATAACATTCACTTCATAACACGTTAAAATAGTTGGTCAAGGGGAATCACTTGCATTTAATAATGGTGATATGATCCACCGATTTTTATCGAACACCTTGTAAATAATTTCAATAATCTACAATAATGTGGAAATTTCAAAATGTCAACCAAGTCATAAAATGATGAGGCTAAATCTCACAATCTTAGAAAAATACTCAATATGTTTCTGGAAAAATCAATCAGAATTCCAAAGAAATCTTAACGGGAATGGCTTAAATACGTCACGGGAATTTCAATGGCGTTGACGTAGCGGTACGGCAATAGACGCAAAGCTCAAAATGCAATCAGTTCCAAACAATAAACGACAGTAATTGTCCCTCGGCAATGCTCAAAAGGGCTGGTAATATAGAAAATTCCATTGGAATTAACTCAGAAGTTCAACAAAAATCGTTATCACACTACCACAAGAGAATTCGATAAATTTTCAGGGATAGATATAATTTTTCCCGAAATTCCAGACGTTCAACCAACCAGGGAAAAACAAGAAAAGCTCCTAAAAGAGATTGTTGGACATGGACGCAGGATTTTCTAATCCCTAAACCACAGAAACACTCCTATTCCAGGTATAATAATTTATTGAGCCACACGGAGAGGTAAGATCTAACAACAATCCACAACAATAGAAATACCAATAAAATAGATTTTCCAAGGCAATGACTGAATTTCGGAGATCGAATAGAAAGTCGGTAGTGAAGATAACGAGATATCGATAGAACAACAAATGCTGGAACGATACAGTGTCGATAGATTCTACAGAAACCAAACGTAAAGATGTTCCCGAAAAAAGATCTTTTATTCGAAGTTTTAAAATAATCAACGTTTGATTGTTTAACAGCCAGCCTTTAGAGAGAACCACACCGCTTGACGGTCTCCCTTCGACAAAGCGGCAACAAATCTGTGCTTACGCGCGACTGACTATAACCTCAACCGAACTCTTCTAACATACAGTAAAATAGCTCTGTTCTCGGTCCACCCATTAGTCAGCTGTCTCGGTGCTTTTTTATCTCATTCTGACACTTGAACAATTATGGACATTCGTTGTCTTCGTCGCACTTACAGATCGTCAAAATTATTAGTGCATTATTTTCAGGAATGCATTCTAATAACGTAACGTAAATGTGGTAAAATACTGATGTGATCTAGGAGTTCCATAAGCTCAAAATGATTGCCATTTCATCGAACCAAAGTAAAATAGTAGGTAGTGTTGCCGTCTAGGCAAGACAAGACAAGACTTTCAAAATCTTGTCTTGTCTTGAAATATCAAGACTTCACTAAGTCTAAGTCTAGATTAACAAACTCTTGTCTTGTCTAATATCAAGACTCTGGATTATTTTCAAAAGTCTAGATTAGTAGTAGTAGGTAAAGTAAACCTTTACATACTACTACTTAGTTTATCTAGACTCTTGAAAATTGTCTAGACTTTTGGCAAGAGTCTTGATCTAGATAAAGCAAGTCTTGTCTTGAACATTTCTAGACATGACTTTTGCAAGTCTTGTCTTGAAAATCTAGACAAGACAAGACAAGAGTCTAGAAAGTCTAGATCTAGACGGCAACACTAATAGCAGGCCCGTATTAACCAAAAAATTTGATAATTTTTGTCTACATAAAAGTTGAATTTTTATGCGCTGGGAAGATACCCTAGGCCAAAAATCAACCTGTTACAGCACGTATGCATGTGTGTGTGTATGTATGTATTTGTGTATGTATGTGGCTGAAATTCTTTATTCCTACGTAGACTCCAATGTCTTGATGGATTTTAAAAAATAAGGTGTCGATAGATTCGTCATAGCTTCACGAGTGACACTGTGTATATGACGTCACGCAAAATTCAATATGGCGGATGCTAGACGCCATATTCTTAGAACTCAAAAATCAAAAGTCAGCAACGGCTTAATGGATTTTTATAAATGAGGTGTCGATTGATTCGTCATAATCTCACAGGTGACACTGGATATACGAAGTCGCGTAAAATCTAAAATAGCGGATGTTAGACGCTATAATTTGAAAACGCAAAAATCAAAAGTTAGCAACGGCTTGATAGATTTTGATGAATGAGAGGTCGATTGATTCGTCATAATCTCACGAGTGACATTAGGCAAATATAACGTCGCGTAATAAATCCAATATGACTGACGCTAGACTTGGTGTCAGACGAACCACGCTGTTGGGCGGAACAATTGTTATAAAATCAGTTCTTAAGTGTAAATAACTAAAACGCTGTATTATATTAAATTTGATATCTATCAGATTAGTGCAGTCACGAGAGGAAGTCCACCTTGCGTTTTGTGAAGCAAATGATTTTATTTTTTTGTGTCCTCAAACAGAATGTTTAGGAGATGTCAAATCCAAGTTTGCGACCTCTAAAACAGGGCTTAAAACCACGATTTTTTTGCACTTTTTTCGGTTTCTTGCTTATAACATGAAAACGGCTGGTCCTATCGAAAAAATGGTCCTATCCAAAATTAAAGGGCACAAAATTTACTTCAAAATGCACTAGATATATTTCTGTTCCCATTTTTACCGGCTCTACAGAACTTGTTATTACAAAAAATCTTACACCCACATTTTACCCCCTTTGGGGTTAAATTAAAAAAAAACTCGTATATCTTATAACCTTCCTCAATAAACGGGCTATCTAACAAAAAAAAAAAAATTTTAATCGGACTTGTAGTTCCTGAGATTAGCGCGTTCAAACAAAAAATGAGTTTATTTTTTTTGTTTGAACGCGCTAATCTCAGGAACTACCAGTCCGATTTGAAAAAAAATTTTTGGTTAGATAGCCCGTTAACTAAGGAAGGTTATAGGCTATTCGATTTTTTTTTAATTCAATCCCAAAGGGGGTTAAACGTGGGTGTAGGATTTTTTGTTATTACAATAAATCCTACACTCCCGTTTTCACCCTTTGGGACTGAATTTTTAAAAAACTCGTATAGGGTCTCATTGATTACTACTTTGCTTCTTTTACAGACTGGTAGTTCCTGAGATTAGCGCCTTCAAACAAAAAAATACTTTATTTTTTTTTTTGTTTTTCCAAGTTCTGTAGAGTCGGTAAAAATCGGAACAAAAACATACTTGACTAGTGCATTTTGAAGTAAATTTTGTGCCTTTAATTTTGAATGGGAACATTTTTTCGATTTATGTTATAAGCAAAAAACCGAAAAAAGTTCAAAAATCTCGTGGTTTTTAACCCACCAAAACTCCTTCGCCCTGTTTTAGAGGTCGCAAACTTGAATTTGACATCTCCTAAACATGCTTGAGGACACAAAAAAATAAAATCATTTGCTGCACAAAACGCAAGGTGGACCTACCTTTAGCTCTCGTGACTGGACTAGATGTTTTTTCTACTTATTTGAGTGTAATGCGTAGTTTTAGTACCTGAATGTTATGCAATAATATTCTAGGATCCAGCGCTCATTTCTCAAAGTGATTACTAACAGGTTGAATTTTCGTGAGTGGCTTCGTTTTGACAAGTCTTCCAACTTCTGTCACTGCGAAAAACTCGGTAGAGATATGCAAAGTTCTGCACAGCCACTGAACAGTAGGTAAACATGTTGATCTGGTGATTTTTTAATTAACATAGGGAGTTGAACTTGTCGTACAAAAGCGATGGGTTGTACAGGCGAGTTCTCCGCCCCCCCATATGTAAAAATAACGAGGTCTAAAATTTTATTACTAAATGGCTGATTTTTACACTATTGTTTATTTAATATTTTTGAAATCGAATGGCCAAACTGTCCTAAAACTTGTCAAGTGTGAAAGTGTCAGTTCCACGAATACCCTAAACTGATAACTTATTATAGGACAAAAATAACATTGGATTGGTCAATATATTATCTGATCAAATAATGCGGTGTCCTACGAAAATATTGATAGGTATTGCTACAAAAAAGGCAACAATACTATATAACGTATTATTTTAATTGGGTATATCCGGTAAATTGATATTTTTGTAATGTACGTATTTTATAGGGTTGCTATGGTTACTTTAGTGTTTTATTTCAGTTTCAATTATTTTTATTTTACTTGGCATTTAAACGGCAATTAAAATAAAAAAAAAATCGACTGATGACCAGTCTTATACTTCCCACCTAGTAAATATTTGCAAAAAATAAACACCCTTTTTTTATTCTTTGAAAAAAAGCATGGCCCTCTTTTTTGTTTGGTGATCTACTGATGGCTAGTAATATAGCAAAAATCATGGTTACCTTGATTTACGTACAATTTTCTTTTTTTAGTAAAATATTTTTTTTCTCGAAAACTATACATTTTAGAGAAAAACATATTTACATTTTTTTTTCATATTATAACATCTAGAATTCATTTATATTTTCTTTACCTATATAATACGTGACATTGAGAACATTTTTTTTAATATCTCAGGATCCACTAAACCGATTTGACTCAAAAATCTAATCAGATTTAAGTTAAAGGCTGATAAACACAATAGAACAATCGGCATGACCGTATGTTGTTCCGTTTTTACCATATCGAAGGCGAAAAATTGACCACATACACACATACAGACATCAGTCAGAAAATGATCTTAAACGATTGCTAGGGTCTCAAAACGTGAAGATCTGTTAAAATCTCGAAATATTTTTTTCGGCCTAAATCCATTACTTCCCTACCATAGTAGAGGTGGGAAGTAAAAAATGAAACTAAAATAAAACACCTGATTAATCATAGCAACTCTATTACAAGTACCAGAGCCGACCGTGTGAAACTCCCCGGTATAACATAACAAGATGAGTAGCATATCATATGAAATGTCGTTAAAAGCCTTACACGAAAAATATAATTTACCACCCCCCGTCTTGCCTCTTTGAAAGCAGAAATTTTTGACAATAACTCTCAGGAAATATATAATAAGATGAGGGTCATAATATCAAATGAAAGAGCGTTAAAATCCTTATACAAAAAATATGGGTTGGAACTCGCCATCCTGGCGGGGGACCTTGGCCGCCCCTTTGAAAATAGAACTTTTTGACAAAAACTCTCAGGAAAAACATAATAAGATGAGGGTCATAATATCAAATGAAAGAGCGTAAAAATCATGGGTTAGTATTCGCTATCCTGGCTGGGGACCTTGGCCGCCCCTTTGAAATTAGAATTTTATGAAAAAAATCCCCAGGAAAAAATAAATAAGAGTTTCATATCAAATGAAAGAGCGTTAAAATCCTAACACAAAAAAAATATGGGCAAATATTTAAAATATTATTTTTACGGGGGGTTTTTGTTAAAAAAATCTATTTTCAAAGGGATCTCTAAGGTCCCCCGCCGGGATGGCGATGCCAACCTATGTTTTTGTGTAAGGATTTTAACGCTCTTTCAATTGATATAAAACTCATCTTATTATTTTTTTCCTGGGGGTTTTTATCAAAAATTCTATTTTCAAAGGGCGGCTAAGGTCCCCTGTCAGGATGGCGGGTGCCAACCCATATTTTTTGTGTGAGGATTTTAACACTCTTTCATTTGATATGAAACTCATCTTATTATGTTTTTCCTTGGGGTTTTTGTAAAAAAATTCTATTTTCAAAGGGCGGCTAAGGTCCCCTGTCAGGATGGCGGGTGCCAACCCATATTTTTTGTGTACGGATTTTAACGCTCTTTCATTTGATATGAAACTCATCTTATTTTTCCTGGGGTTTATGTAAAAAAAATTCTATTTTCAAAGGGGCGGCCAAGGTCCCCGCCAGGATGAGGGGTGACAAATTATATTTTTGTGTAAGGCTTTTAACGACCTTTCATATTATGATCTTCTACTCATCTTGTCATGTTATACCGGTGAGTTTCACACAGTCGGCTCTCCTAACGTAAATTATGAGTCATGGCTCATTCTGATATGTTTTTTGGTTTTTTTTAATCAATGTTTCCCAATTTTATGATAGGACACTAATTTTATTGTATTCAACACTCCATTTCCAATAAAGACTAAAACAAAAATTAAGTATTTTTTTTTACCCATAGATAAACAACGTTTTGAGTTTCTGTGGACAGTAATTAATTGGTATATGATAAAATCAATCGATTTAAAACCCCTTATATCCACACCATATTATTCACATAACAATTAGAGGTGAAAATAATAAATATCTCAGACAGCTAGGCTGCCATGATTTTTGAGCTATATCTAAGAAAAAATCAAATGACCACTGTCGGAACTTGAACCCGAAACCCCCAGTTTCTGGCTAGGTGAGTTACCGATTTCTCCACAGTGCCCGAGAGTGGAATAGCAATTTCACGTTGAAAACACACTACATGCAAGAGTCGACTATTTAAATAAACTGCAAAGCATAGTACAGCTATTAAACAGTCGAATCATTTAATAGCTGTACTATGCTTTGCAATTTATTTAAATAGTCGACTCTCGCATGTAGTGTATTTTCAACGTGAAATTGCTATACATAAGAAGAGATCGGTTTCCACTCTCGGGCACTGTGGAGAAATCGGTAACTCACCTAGCCGGAAACTGGGGGTTTCGGGTTCAAGTCCCGACAGTGGTCATTTGATTTTTTCTTAGATATAGCTCAAAAATCATGGCAGCCTAGCTGTCTGAGATATTTATTATTTTCACCTCTACTTGTTATGTGAATAATATGGTGTGGATATAAGGGGTTTTAAATCGATTGATTTTATCATATACCAAAAATTAAGTAGTTAGTAATCAGTTTTGGGTATTCGTGGAATTGACACTTTCAGGGCGTATAAGGACTGGAAAACCCTGTCAGATAATTTTTAGGATAATATTTTTCTCAAAAATATTAATTAAACAGTAGTGTAAAAATCGACCCGTTAGTTACAAAATTTCAGACCTCGTTATTTTTAAATATGGGGGGCGGATAACTCGTCTATCTAACCCATCGTTTTTGTAGGACAAGCACAGCTCCTTGTGTATTTATAATATTTTTGACAATTTAACTGAAAAACAAAGTGTTAGTTATAAAATTTAAAAAATCACCAAATCAACATGTTTAGTGGCTGTGCAGAACTTTGCATAACTCTACCGAGTTTTTCGCAGGGATAGAAGTTGGGAGACTCGTCAAAACGAAGCCACTAACAAAAATTCAGCCTGTCAGTAATCACTTTGAAAAACTGGCGCTGGATCCTGGACTATAACGTTTCATCATAATTTTGTACGATAGTATGTTGGCTATCATGTTTGCTAAAAAGTGTTTTGTCATATTTTTGCACTAAAAACTTTTTCCGATGAAAGGTGACCCAGGGCCTAATAAATATTTGTTTTGAGGTTAATACGTGTTCAATAAACAGTTCATTAAAATTTTTATTTAACACATGGACGCCTTTAGTGTTTTTTCGTATGGGGATTTTGAATAGCCGTTTATTGACTAATGACGTCATGATCCATTATGAAACACTTTTCCATATTGTTATGAAAAACACTTAAAAAACCCGTTACATAATGAACCACTATGTACCTCTTTTCTATGCAATAATGAAATATGGTTACTATAATAACGAAGCAAATAAATATTGTATCAGGGCCAATGTTTTTAGTATGAGATGTACTGCTGTCAGTGAATCTATGGTGTTTGACATTAATTCATTAAATCTCTGAAATCATGCATCTGTTGAATAAAGTATAGTGTGCAACGCGTGTACTATCTTTATGCGTCAGGCGCGATGCTTTCATCACCAGTATGTAGCTGGAAAATGCGCACTCGCGAAGTCTCGTGCTCGCTCGCATTCTACTCGTGCTGAAAACATCGCGTCTGATGCATAAAGATGTAATTAACACACTTGTTGCACAATATTCTATTACCTATGAACTATAAATTATTTGAACCAAACAAACGCTAAAAATAAATCAATAGAAAGTCAATAGAAAGTATCAACCATTTTGATAATTTTTTTCATCCGGCAGAGCCCTGTCATTTTTTCATTCTTAAAATAAATTTACATTATACATCATTTTTATTAAAAGTATAACACAAAAATTGATTTTAAATGAACAATATTATTTCAACTTAACTTTAACAAGAATATGCAGGCTGTTCCAAAAGTCATCGTCAAATGGAAGCCATTTTCAATCCAATAATTTGTTGACGGTTCAAAAGTTATTTCAATTTTTGTATATTTTGTTCTAAAATCGCTTAGTGCTTTCACTGAAAAATTAATATAAAAAATATATGAGTTGTTTGGTTAATTCTTTTTACTTCCCACCTCTACTATGGTAGGGAAGTAATGGATTTAGTCCGAAAAAAATATTTCGAGATTTTAACAGATTTTCACGTTTTGAGACCCTAGCAATCTTTTAAGATCATTTTCTGACTGATGTCTGTATGTGTGTGTGTGTGTGTGTGTGTGTGTGTGTATGTGTGTGTGTGTGTGTGTGTGTGTGTGTGTGTGTGTATGTGTGTGTGTGTGTATGTGTGTATGTGGTCAATTTTTCGCCTTCGATATCTTAAGAACGGAACAACATACGGGCATGCCGATTGTTCTATTGTGTTTATCAGCCTTTAACTTAGATCTGATTAGATTTTGAGTCAAATCGGTTCAGTGGATCCTGAGATATTCAAAAAAACGTCCTCAATGTCACGTATTAACATAGGTAAAAAAAAATATAAATGAATTCTAGATGTTATAATATGAAAAAAATGTAAATATTTTTTTTCTCTAAAATGTATAAGTTTTCGAGAAAAAAAATATTTTACTAAAAAAAATAAAAAATGTACGTAAATCAAGGTAACCATGATTTTTGTTATATTAAGCTAGCCATCAGTAGATCACCAAACAAAAAAGAGGGCCATGCTTTTTTCAAAGAATAAAAATTAAATTGTGTTTTAAAGACCACCAACAGCTAAGGTTATTTGGGCCTAGTCAAAGAATAAAAAACAAGCCGTGAGGTGGGTCGTTTATTAGGACTAAAGTGCGACCCTTGAGGTCCACACGACGAACTTCCCAGTTTGATAAATATTTAATAATAATAATTAAATTAGATATTACACAGAAAAGTAATCATTAAAACATCAATAATTAAAAAAAAAAAACAAGCCGTGAGGTGGGTCGTTTATTAGGACTAAAGTGCGACCCTTGAGGTCCACACGACGAACTTCCCAGTTTGATAAATATTTAATAATAATAATTAAATTAGATATTACACAGAAAAGTAATCATTTCAATCATTAAAACATCAATAATTTAAAAAAAAAAAAAAAAAAAAAAAAAAAACGGCTGAACCGATTTTTATAAAATTTATGTCGGATCAAAATGACGTTAACACGCCTCGATTGACACCCTTACGAAGTCGATATAATTTTTTATTCGCGAGATATTGTGTAAAATCTACTTTTTTGGAGGTTATTTGGTTAAGAAAAAAGAACGGCTGAACCGATTTTGAAAAAATTTCTTTCAGATCATATTTACGTTAATACGCGTCGATTGGCACCCTAACATAGTCGATATCATTTTTCGTTCTCGAGATTTCGTCTTTGAAAGAAATGTACACATACGTACGTACGTACGTACGTACACACACACACACACACACACACACACACAGACATCTTTCTAAAAGTAGTGTAAAAATAGTGTAGTGACCTTGAAACATAAAAATTTTTTTTCCTTTTTGATTTCGATTTTCGGACCCATTACAATAACTTCCAGTGGGAAGTTAAAAAAAAAAAAAAAACGGCTGAACCGATTTTTATAAAATTTATGTCGGATCAAAATGACGTTAACACGCCTCGATTGACACCCTTACGAAGTCGATATAATTTTTTATTCGCGAGATATTGTGTAAAATCTACTTTTTTGGAGGTTATTTGGTTAAGAAAAAAGAACGGCTGAACCGATTTTAAAAAAGTTCCTTTCAGATCATATTTACGTTAATACGCGTCGATTGGCACCCCAACGTAGTCGATATCATTTTTCGTTCTCGAGATTTCGTCTTAGAAAGAAATGGACACATACGTACGTACGTACGTACGTACACACACACACACACACACACACAGACATCTTTCTAAAAGTAGTGTAAAAATAGTGTAGTGACCTTGAAACATTAAAATTTTTTTTCCTTTTTGATTTCGATTTTCGGACCCATTACAATAACTTCCAGTGGGAAGTTAAAAAAAAAAAACGGCTGAACCGATTTTTATAAAATTTATATCGGATCAAAATGACGTTAACACGCCTCGATTGACACCCTTACGAAGTCGATATAAATTTTTATTCGCGAGATATTGTGTAAAATCTACTTTTTTGGAGGTTAATTGGTTAAGAAAAAAGAACGGCTGAACCGATTTTAAAAAAATTCCTTTCAGATCATATTTACGTTAATACGCGTCGATTGGCACCCCAACGTAGTCGATATCATTTTTCGTTCTCGAGATTTCGTCTTAGAAAGAAATGGACACATACGTACGTACGTACGTACGTACACACACACACACACACAGACATCTTTCTAAAAGTAGTGTAAAAATAGTGTAGTGACCTTGAAACATTAAAATTTTTTTTCCTTTTTGATTTCGATTTTCGGACCCATTACAATAACTTCCAGTGGGAAGTTAAAAAGAGTGTTTATTTCTTGCAAATATTTACTAGGTGGGAAGTATAGGACTGGTCATCAGTCGAATTTTTTAATAATATGATCCCGAGCGGTCTACCTTCCCAAAAAAAAAAAGCATTTTCATAAGATCTGTTATCATCCGTAAAAAAAAGATGGTTTTGTGACTACTTTACGATAAAAAAAACTTATTTCAAATTAAAATAACTTTCGAACCGTCAACAATTAAGATAATCACATTTATGGTTATTTTGATTGGAAATGACTTCTGCTATCACCTGAATTCGCTTGGACGTCGACTTTTGGGACACCCTGTATATGCGTTAGCACGATGACTCTCGACAGACTTAAACGAAATTTGGTAAACATGTTGGAATCCATCACCGTACGAAGCCTATTTAAAATGGGACCAATCGGACGAACATTAAGGGTTGTTTTTGAAGTTGAAAAAATTTTTGAGTTCAAAAACAGCGAAAAAGTTTGTGGAATTGTTTCAAAGTTTAAATGTAACCCTTTAGTAGCAATGAAAAGGTTCCCCTAAAATTTTAATAAAATCGCCCTGGTAGGACTGGACATAAAAATTTTATGAAATTATGAAAACACTAGTTTGCAGATAATGAAGGGTGTATATTATAATTTGGTGTAGTTGTTGTATTGATAGTATTCATGTCAAAAATGGAAATTTAGAAAAATTTAATTATTTTAAGGGTTGTATTAAGGGGTTAAATTTTTATTTTGTCCAAAAAACCAACTTAAGCTACAATAGTATACATATTAGCAAATACACTATGTAATTTGTCGGCAGGGTTTGGCTTTGCGACCCGAGTTATTTTTAAGGCCACCTACAGCCAAGGTTATTTGAGCCTAACACCAATATTCATATTTTCAATTTTTTATTTTTTAATAATAAATGGAAAATCCAATTGATTTACCGGAGGTCTGTAATAGAAGAGCCATGGACAATGGAAAAAAAATAGAATGCACACTTTTTTGATTCTATTTAATTATTTTGACTTCGCTATATTTTGTAAATATAAATTTTATATTCTCAAAAAAAAATAGCTAGCACCCGGCTTAAAAATTCAAATATTTTTTTTATAATTGCAATTAGATTTGAGCTAGTGAAAAATAAAATTGTTTAATATCTTTCTATAATAACGTGCGCTGCGACTAAGGTTATGTGCACGAGTCTAAAATAATAAGGTAATTATAATATACTATACAGTATAATATAACTATTCGTAATTAGTAATAGCCTTAAGTACTAGGAAAAATTAATTACACGTGTAAGTATGTATGACACGTCTTGTAAACTTTGAAAATAATTAGTGGGCAAGCACATTTTATTTGATTATATTTTTTTTAGGTACGTAAGATTCAAGAACTTCAGCACCATCTAATAATTAATTCAGTTAATAAAGCCTAATTTGCCATTTTTAATTTAAAATGGCAAATTAGTCATAAGCTATATTTAATGAAATAATTTTATTCAATACTCTGAATTTACAATAAATATGGGCTGAATAGTGATTTTCTCATATGGTCAAAAATAAATATCATACAATCGATTACCGTGCACTTCGAACTTTGACCTTTTAAGGCCATTAACTCCACTTCAGAAATAGTACAAATGATAAACTAATTAGCTGAACAGTCTACTACAAAAATATATAACTTTGCGAAAATTTATTTATAGTATAACATTTTATTTGTGATAATATCAATTAGGTCAGCTTATTTATGTACCTATAATACAGATTCACTAAAATCTAAAGAAGAAGTACACACAATAATTATACTACGTACATACACCTACTGTAACATCTAAATTATGTAACAATCAACAAGCTTTATGCATGCTATATGTGAAAAATTAAAGATTCCTACATAAGACAGTCAAAATAGTATTACTTACACAATTTTACAAAAATTTCCATGTTTTCCACAAATTTTAGAGTTTTTTTTGAACTGGATCTTCCCTATACAATGATGTACACCATTGTACTGAATAATATTATCACAAATTTATTTATACGAAAAAAATTATTTAAATTATATTTATATAAAAATACATTCGTATTAACACATTTCACTTAAAATTGATTACATTTTTTTAAATATTAAACAAATACACTTTTAACGAAATAATTAAACTCTTATAATTTTACAACAATATCAATGATATTAATAATTTATATAACTTTATTTATGTATATTATGTACACTAAATTTGTTTGATTGTATACATACTTGAATTTAACTATAAATTTAATATAACAAATGAACATTAGACCTAAATTGCTCTTATAGTAATGATGGCTGAATATCTTATCATGTAGGTAAATCTGGTGGAATTTGGTAGTTTGAGCAGTCGGTTGGTGGCACTGGGATGCAGCTCTGTATTGTGCGTACACATGATAGTCGATCAATATGGTTGGCACGGCCATTGTTGTCGTCTCTTTTTTCGTTACTCTTCCTCTCCTTCTTTCTTCTTGTACCACGTGTCCACGTGACATGGCACTACGTACATATTATAGGTATTACTAAAATTCTACGTGGAGCTGAATTTATCTTGTCCTGTCCTCTCTGCTACCTGCTATTCATTTGGGAGAAGAATGCGATCCTGAGAGCGTTTGAATACAGGATATTATTGTATGGTCAGTGGGACATCTTCATAGGTGAAATTTGTTTATTTATTTATTGTAGATTATAGACGCTCGACAACTAAGATCATTAGCGTCTATATACATCAAATTAAATTAAACAATATCACAAAACATCCATGAGCGGAGCTGGAATTCAATCCCACGACAGTTTAATACAAAGGACCATCACACTAACTGTTACATATGTGAATACTGCATGTTAAGTATTGACTATTGTCTATTGATATTAAAATAAAATATAAGTTAAAAAAACTTTTAAATGCAAGCTTTTATTGAAATGTAATAAAATGGGGAAAAATGTATGTAACAATTTTTTTACAACGCCTCTATTGCAACTTCGATTTTTGGTATCAGTTTAGCTGGTTGAAACTGAGAGTTTCAACCCTAAGGTTGAAACTTTTGAGTTGTCGGTTCTCTCTGTTTTAGCGTTGTTAAGAGAGAGATAGAGCGATTGAGTCGCGCCAACTTCAATTCGCATAAATATACTCGAGAACGTCAAAATTACAGACATAACCCCACATAAATTTCACATGGATCTGACAGACCTAATATTTTTGCGGGTTTTTTGCGCGCCTAAATTGCAGGTACCGCAAATCGAATTGTTAATAGAGTTGTTGTGAAAAAATATACAAAACTCGGAACGAAACACAGCGAATGCAACGCGCGTGATTTGCTGCCCTCATTTCTCAGGCAGCAAACTTCACACTAGTTGCAAACGCTGTGTTTCGTCCTTGTATACAATATACTACTATGGTTCATAATATTATGAAAACATTTGGTTTTTTCCGAGGTTTTTTCATTAAACTTTTTAGTGACATCCAGTATTAATTGTCTTTTCATGACAGAATTTCTTATAGAAAACTGTACTCTTTGCCTATTTAACATAATATAATTATTGTAAATAACAAAGTTAATCGTATTGGCTGGGTGCGCGATGAAAACAACATATTATGACGACCGCACGAAATCACGTTCTATATCCGTTGAAGGAATGACAAATTCTTATAAGTAAAAAAATTAAAAATTTCCAATCGCTAAAAATATAAGTGCAATACCACATCTGAAAGGGGCTAATAAAATTTATCACGTATTGGGTTGAAAAAAGTAAGTATAAAATTTTTTAATAAATATATGTATGTTATGTATCTATGTTCACTATCCACTAGATGGCTGTGGGAACTTAATATGAACTGAATGTGAGAACGTAATGGCGTCAGATAATACTCGATGTAAGATGTTGTAAATTATTGTTCTTAGTTTTTAGCTATTTTCTAATAAACGCATTTGATTTGATTTATAAATAATATTTATTAAGAAAATAACTAAGAACAATAATTTACAACATCGAATATTATTTGAGGCAAATACGTTCTCACATCCTCTTCATATCTACAGTGACTTTATAGAGACAGTGGCGACACAAGACTGTCAATTCAAATTTTGATTCAAATTTCGACACAACATGGCGGCGTTGTTTACATGGCGTTGCTATGGCATTGCGTGAATTTTTCGGATTGGCGGAGTTTCGCGCTTATTGTCGCCAGTGTTTTTATATTTTTGTCTGTTGAATTGGTTGTTTTTGTTAATTACAGAAAATTTTTTTTTTATAAAAACTATTCACTATAAAAAATTCACGCAATGCCATAGCAACGCCATGTAAACAACGCCGCCATGTTGTGTCGAAATTTGAATTGACAGTCTTTTGTCGCCACTGTCTCTATAAAGTCACTGTATTCATACATGTTCCCACTGCCATCTAGTGATCAGTAAACACATACATAACACACTAGAAATAAATTAATGCATTTTACATTATTTTATAAAAAAATTGTATAGGTACTTACTTTTTTCAACACAATACGTAATATTTATTAACTCCTTTCAGATGGTGTATAGCACTTATATTTTTTAGCGATCATAAATTTTTAATTCTTTTATTTATAAACAAAATAAAACAGATTGGAGTAAGGTTAGCTGTCAAAGGAAATAATAATAATAGTTATAATAGCATTAGAGCGAAAATAACCATAATTTAAACAATTTGCAGCTACTATTTCTGCTTGTATTTTTACAATTAACTGCATACAACTATTGTGCAACATTTTTTAAATAACTTTTCATTTATTTTTCACAACGTGAGAATGATTTAACACTTATTTTGCCCACAGCGTACGCTGCAGTCGATTCGGTTGTCCCCACCATATTATACTCTGCACCCAGCGAATACCTAACGGTCAAGAAATAGGGCGCTCTGTATAATATGCCGCCGTTGAACGTCGCTTCGGGACTCGAACCTAAAAGCGTCAATTTCACGGCAGTTGCGCTAATAGTGGCACGACCGTAAACATTAATGCTGAATTGCAGAAAGCGTTGTCAAAAAACTGATTTGACAATGACCTTAGAATTTAGATTGTGATAATATTATAATTACAAAGAAATTTGTTTATACGGCTGAATTTATGAAATTGGAGAAGGTGATTGGATAAGCAGCCATTAGACCAGTCATAATCAATTCCTGCATTTTTAGAAAGAAAAAATCATTTTTACAACCTATGTAACAGTCGGGAACCGAACCCGATCCTTTCCACTATCGCGGCGGAATGTGTGACCTTACACTACCGTGACACGATTTTCAAACAATCCTTAATTATTCCTATATATGTAGTAAATTGATTAGATCGGGTTCGGTTCCCGACTGTGACATAGGTTGTAAAAATGATTTTTTCTTTCTAAAAATGCAGGAATTGATTATGACTGATCTAACGGCTGCTTATCCAATCCCCTTCTTCAATTTCATAAATTTAGCCGTATAAACAACTTGCTTTATGACAAAATCAAAAATATTGGGTTTGATTTCTAAATAATATGTTATTATATAGAACAAAGTAATATCTCGCAATTCCTACAGCGAAAAATATTGTTACCATACTATAAAATTTATAATAATATAGTGATTAGTGTATTTTCATTATTAGACAATGTTGATTTTCACATCGATTATCAACAGATATCTTATAAGCTGTGTTGTGAATACCAAACCTGGTTATAATACAGTGATAAAAAATTGTACCAATACATTGTTGCGAGCTCTCACTCAGTTGACGATTCTCTTCTACGATACACAAATTTAATAACTCTCGCACATAGTGTATTTCTAATCAATTTACTACATAATATATAGGAATTAAGGATTGTTTGAAAATCGTTTCACGGTAGTGTAAGGTCGTACATTCCGCCGCGATAGTGGAAAGGATCGGGTTCGGTTCCCGACTGTGGCATAGGTTGTAAAAATGATTTTTTCTTTCTAAAAATGCAGGAATTGATTATGACTGGTCTAATGGCTGCTTATTCGATCAACTTCTTCAATTATAATTACAGTTTTTATACATGAAGGAGTGGTATAATTTCGTTGTCAAACTCCCTATCATGTAAAACATTCGACTGTACTCACCCAAAAACAAATTATTGATTTGCATACAAAAAAATCGTTTTTCAAGCTAAATTTATATATTATAAAGTAACTTCATTTAAATTGTGTATATATTGTAATATATTATAAAGGAAATTACCACACACAAGTTTATATGAATTTTTCTTCATAAAATCGCGTCAGTAACAGTCTGCCTCTTATAATATCTACATGTTGTTTTGGAACACTCTGTATAGTATAGATGTCCAGTGTTAGTACTTTTGAAGTTGGAATGTTCCCGTCGTGTCCGATTGGCTGGAATTTTTTGAACCCCTGTACAACAATATCGACCGCTCTTTGCACTGTGATAGTACTTTTTGCTTTTATTTTTTCAAACTGTAATCAAAATGAAATTGCAATCATAATGAAAACATGCAATATAAATATCAAATCAAATCCAGCAACATTTTATGTGGATGCCTTCAAATTTATATAAGGCGTAGGGTAGAGAGAACTACTAGTTTCGATACGTGATGGTTAGGCAACAGTTTATGTTAATTAATATTCTGATAATAATACGGCGACGAACTTCAAATCCCAGTTACACTGCACTGCAATCTTTAGGATGAAATAGCTTACCATTTTACTTCTTAAGTGTTTGCTTTAACACACAGACTCATTTACGTTTCATCTTAATTCTTAAACAGTGCATGCTGTGCCATTTTCCATTCGCGGATGAAGTTTTCCTAGAAACAGTCGTTGAATGTACAAAGGATCACGCGCAATGAATCGACTCGGAACGGAGCGATTGGCACGTTTTGGTGTGCATGAAATTAAATGAATCTCCACGCACTGCTTTGGTTCGACCAACCCAGACCAGTCGGATCGTCTCGGCAACGGCAGAGAATGATGAAAGGGGAAAAAATTGCCTAATGTTCCGACGGTTTTTAAGTATTTCAAGTAGTAAGCTGCAGGTGAAATCGCTTTCCGATAGTTGTGTCCTGCCTTCTAAGAGGTAATAGCGGAAGAAGTTCATAAAACTTAGCACTAGACATTCGAAAATAAATAAAGAATTTTCCTTCAACTTACTCCAAGTAAATCAGAAAATAAGTGGTAAAACTCTCCATAGGTTTTTTCTTTTAAGATTAATATTGTGAATCCAGATTCTTGGTTTATGTCTTTCTAATTCTTCACATGCTAAGACAATCATAACATCTTCGTCAGGTTCTAATGAACTTGAATTGATAAGAAAAAATTGTTTGACGTATCTACAAAGTCCTGCTAAAAACGAACTGTACTGAGCTGCTGAAAACACGGAATATGTCGATTCGGTGTGCGGTGTACGTTGACGTACCGATCGTACAGTTCCGAGTCGACCGATTCGAGTCGATTCAGTGCGCGTGGTCCTTAAATGTTATAATATAATAATACATGTTTATAACCTTGTGTGTGTTTTTAAAGACTACCAACAGCTAAGGTTATTTGGGCCTAGCACCAATTCATATTTTCAATTCATTATTTTTTTTTAATAATAAATTGAATTTTTACCAGCTCTCGGGTTAGACCCGGGAACTGGGGACTTGTATTAGAGGAACTATAGCAACGCCATGTAAACAGCATTGCTACACGCTCGGCTATTCTCAAGCATTGTTTATAACCAGTACAGTTAAAAAGAATAGCTTGTTGTGACAAGAAATCGTTTGCTGAGCACGCATGTTCAAAAACCAAAAGTGTTTAAGTATTTCAAAGAAGCCTGTGTGAGAAGGTCGCGGCATTCAGATGAGGATGTATTTCTGTGACCAAAAGAGAAAACCGCTTATGTCGAATTTTTTATAATTTTGGAAGTGAAACTTCTTAGCTGGCGATAGCGCAGAATTTATTGTCACGAAAATTAATGACGAAAGTGGGTACTACGAGTGTAAAAAATAAAAAAAACTGATTCCTCGGAAGCAGGACAAAGTTTTGAAATAAATTATATTACATAAGTTAAACGTTTCCGTCATTTATTGTGACCTCTTCAACAATTGTGAAAACCAATATTGATGGAATAATTATAAATATTATACAATAAAATTACTTAAATAATATTTTATTTAGGTTAAGTTGTATAGATAGGTACCTAATTTTTTAACAGTGCAGATCTTATTAACTATTTTGATATTTTTATTTAAAAAACAGTACCTAAATATTTCCTTATATGAATAATAATTTTGTCGAAAAGAAAACAGGACATTCAAAACGAAAAATTATTTTTAAAAAAATAGTTAATAAATCTGATCCCCCATCTGGCACCTCCCCAGGTAACGGATAGGGGAACGCTCACTAAATATGGTGGAAATAAAATAGCCGGGGCGGACCAAAATCAGTAAATCGGTTGGCTGGTCAATGGTTTCAAGGGCGGACGAAAGTGGTTAGCAACACTCCAACGGCGTAGAAGGAAAGAGGAATCTGCAGCCACCATTCACTGCTTTGTGATTAGTAGAGGGATTTACAAAGGCTAAGGGTGCTTCCTGAAAAACGAGGAAGCTCTCCTAGAACTTGAGGGACAGCCCTCTACTAGGTTGGGCGTAGGGCTAACAATTCTCGCCTGGAACAAAACACTGTTACGAAAATTACATCACAGTTCAGAAACCGGGCGGATCTCAATCGGAAAAGACCCTGGCAAAGAAAAGGTCACGATTTATGGATTGGAACATGACATATCAGAGGCTGGAGATGACGAGCCCTAGACCGTACCGAGTGGAGAAAAGTGGTAGAGTCCTTCATGGACTGTAGCGCTACGGAGTAGTAGTAGTAGTAGTAGCACGAGTAGCAGTAGCAGTAGCACAGTAGCAGTAGCACAGTAGCAACTGTAGCACAGTCGAGTAGCACAGTAGCAGTAGCAGTAGCACATTAGCAGTAGCACAGTAGCAGTAGCACAGTAGCAGTAGCAGTTAGTAGCACAGTAGCAGTAGCACAGTAGCAGTAGCACAGTAGCAGTAGCAGTTAGTAGCACAGTAGCAGTAGCACAGTAGCAGTAGCACAGTAGCAGTAGCACAGTAGCAGTAGCAGTTAGTAGCACAGTAGCAGTAGCACAGTAGCAGTAGCACAGTAGCAGTAGCAGTTAGTAGCACAGTAGCAGTAGCACAGTAGCAGTAGCACAGTAGCAGTAGCAGTTAGTAGCACAGTAGCAGTAGCACAGTAGCAGTAGCACAGTAGCAGTAGCAGTTAGTAGCACAGTAGCAGTAGCACAGTAGCAGTAGCACAGTAGCAGTAGCAGTTAGTAGCACAGTAGCAGTAGCACAGTAGCAGTAGCACAGTAGCAGTAGCAGTTAGTAGCACAGTAGCAGTAGCACAGTAGCAGTAGCACAGTAGCAGTAGCAGTTAGTAGCACAGTAGCAGTAGCACAGTAGCAGTAGCACAGTAGCAGTAGCAGTTAGTAGCACAGTAGCAGTAGCACAGTAGCAGTAGCACAGTAGCAGTAGCACAGTAGCAGTAGCAGTTAGTAGCACAGTAGCAGTAGCACAGTAGCAGTAGCACAGTAGCAGTAGCAGTTAGTAGCACAGTAGCAGTAGCACAGTAGCAGTAGCACAGTAGCAGTAGCAGTTAGTAGCACAGTAGCAGTAGCACAGTAGCAGTAGCACAGTAGCAGTAGCAGTTAGTAGCACAGTAGCAGTAGCACAGTAGCAGTAGCACAGTAGCAGTAGCAGTTAGTAGCACAGTAGCAGTAGCACAGTAGCAGTAGCACAGTAGCAGTAGCAGTTAGTAGCACAGTAGCAGTAGCACAGTAGCAGTAGCACAGTAGCAGTAGCAGTTAGTAGCACAGTAGCAGTAGCACAGTAGCAGTAGCACAGTAGCAGTAGCAGTTAGTAGCACAGTAGCAGTAGCACAGTAGCAGTAGCACAGTAGCAGTAGCAGTTAGTAGCACAGTAGCAGTAGCACAGTAGCAGTAGCACAGTAGCAGTAGCAGTTAGTAGCACAGTAGCAGTAGCACAGTAGCAGTAGCACAGTAGCAGTAGCAGTTAGTAGCACAGTAGCAGTAGCACAGTAGCAGTAGCACAGTAGCAGTAGCAGTTAGTAGCACAGTAGCAGTAGCACAGTAGCAGTAGCACAGTAGCAGTAGCAGTTAGTAGCACAGTAGCAGTAGCACAGTAGCAGTAGCACAGTAGCAGTAGCAGTTAGTAGCACAGTAGCAGTAGCACAGTAGCAGTAGCACAGTAGCAGTAGCAGTTAGTAGCACAGTAGCAGTAGCACAGTAGCAGTAGCACAGTAGCAGTAGCAGTTAGTAGCACAGTAGCAGTAGCACAGTAGCAGTAGCACAGTAGCAGTAGCAGTTAGTAGCACAGTAGCAGTAGCACAGTAGCAGTAGCACAGTAGCAGTAGCAGTTAGTAGCACAGTAGCAGTAGCACAGTAGCAACTGTAGCACAGTTGCAGTAGCACAGTAGCAGTAGTAGTAGCACAGTAGCAACTGTAGCACAGTCGCAGTAGCACAGTAGCAGTAGCAGTTAGTAGCACAGTAGCAGTAGCACAGTAGCAACTGTAGTACAGTCGCAGTAGCACAGTAGCAGTAGCACAGTAGCAGCAGCACAGTAGCAGTAGCAGTTCCCACATAACTCCTGTTCTACGCCACGTAGTGCAACAAAATATGTACCAAAATTTTCAGCTGCGCCCAAGGAGTGTTCTTAGCTAGATATTATCTTGATGCGCTATTTTGTTTCAAAATGTGGTCATATTTAATTGTTAAAAAAATTCATAACTTCGGTTATAGGCATCGTAGAACAGTGATATGGGTACCGAATTGCTTAGTTACCTTTGACGAGCGTTCTTAGAGTCCGGAAAATTTAAAAGAACTAAAAAACTCCTGTTTGTGTACTATACTAATGTTATGGACCATGTGATTAATCGGCCATTATTCATAATGCTCGGTCAATATGAAAACTTTAATTTTACTAACTTTATATTTTAGTAAACAGAAGGATAATACGAGTATATTTTAATTGTTGATAATATTTAATTGTAGGTAATTAATGTAAACCTGAAAACGATGAAATAAAAATAATTTTAAAAAATTGATACGACTTCAAAAAATAAAATAATTTTTTACAGTGACCTTCCCTAACCTACATTTAATTAGAAGTCGGAGAAAATAAATTACTTTGACTACCTATAATAATATAATATACGCCGACTTCTATTTAAAAGTAGGTTAGCGAAGGTGATTGTACAAAATTATTTTATTCTTTTCAGAGACATTTTTTGAAATCGTGTAAATTTTTTTTTAAATATGTTTATTTCACATTACTTATGTTTTGGTAGGATTTTGTGTTGGCACAAATTCAACATCAGTGATTTTGCCTTTTAGCCACTGCACTGATTTAGACTACTAGACAATAGACATACTGCAGGTTTTTCATAGGACTTTGCGTGAGATACCTGAAGTATTAGATTTCAAAGGCCAAATACATGCGGTACATAATATTATGTGGATGTCGGGTAGAATTCAGTTTTATTTCTGTCGAAAATAATGCCAGCAGTAAGACGGCAGTCAATCGGACGACGCGGACACGACCATTCCAACTTTACGATTTGAGTCGTTTAATTTATGTTTTATTAAAACCATGGATTGTAACCGAATCAAAATAACGTCCGAAATATGTCTTATTAACCAGAAATATGTCTTGTTAAGCACAATAATATTTTTAGGGTTCCGTACCTCAAAATGATAAAACGGAACCCTTATAGAATCACTCACGTGTCTGTCTGTCTGTTTGTCTATCTATCTGTCCGTCCGTCCGATCTCCCCCCACCGTACCTCCGAAACTACTAAGCCTAAAAATTATTTTGAAAAAAATAAGGAAAATAGGGCCTCACGCATAGTTTACAGGAAAACCTGAACGAAAATCCTATGTCTATTTTAGGGGGCCAAATAGAAAACTAAAAAAAATTTTGAAAGGGCTCGTTATGAGAAAAGTTACTAAAAGTTAGGAGAAACTACTGAGTCTAAAATTTTGAAAAAATAGGAAATCTAGGTCCTCACTCATAGTTTACTGGAAAACCTAAACGAAAGTCCTAAGTCTTAATAGAACGGAACCCTTTCCACGCGAGACCGACTCGCACTTGACCAGTTTTTTTCAATAGTTCAGGTACGGATCATTGTTGATTAACAAAAACAATTTCTTTTATGAATGCAGTAGGTATAATTTCCGAATTTTTAACAAAACTTTTTTAAGTACACGTAAAAAATGGTATATTGTGCAACTAGTGTGCTAAATAAATCTTAATGTGTCAGGCGCGATCGTTTCAGCACGAATAGTAGGCGATCGCGCACGAGCCGCATACGAGTGCTGAAAGCGATGCAAACAATACTTTATTTAACACACGCATGGTTTCAGAGCTTTATTGAATTAATGTCAAACACCGTAGATTCACTGATAGCAGTACATCTCATACTAAACACATTTGCCTTGATACGATATTTGTTTTCTTCGTTACTATGATGACCATATTTCATTATAGCCTCGAAAAGAGGTATACATAATGGTTCAATATGTAACAAGTTTTTCAAGTGTTTCTCATTACCTATAGCATCGAAAAGCGTTTCATAATGGATCATGACGCAACCAAGTCGATAAGCGGGCGGAGCGGCCATTGAAGATCCACTTTATAGACACGAAAAAACCCTAAAAGCGTGCATGTGTTGAACAATAGTATATTGTGTGACTAGTGTGCTAAATACATATTTATGCGTCAGGCGCGACGTTTTCAGCACGAGTAGTAGGAGAGCGCTCACGAGCCGAATACGAGTGCTGAAAACATCGCGCCTGACGCATAAATATTTAGCACACGTGTTGCACACTATACTTTATATAAGACATGCATGGTTTTAGACTTTAATTGAACAATTTAATGTCACTGACAGAAGTACATCTCATAATAAAAACATAGGGCTCGATACAACATTTATTCACTTTGTTACCATAGTAACCATGTTTCATTTATAACACCGAAAAGAGGTACATGATGTTCATTAGATAACGGGTTTTTCAAATGTTTTTCAATATATCATCGAAAAGCGTTTCATAATGGATCATGACGTCACTCATCAATAAACGGTCATTTAAGATCCGCAAAACTGATACAAAAAAACACTAAAAGCGTGCATATGTTATATAAAAAATATTATTCTTCATAAATAAAATTAAGAAAAATCGCAGGAATTTTTTCACAAATTGTAATTAATACTGTACAGGAATTGTATATTTAAATAGCTTCGTGAAAATTGAATAAAAAGGAAAGTTTAATTTGCACGACTCGCAATTGAACGGGAACACGGCAATTGTGTGAACTGAAGTGAAGCGCATCATTTGAAATAGTAATATTTTCAATACAATTCTGGCGCCTTTATGCGTAATGTATAATGTGCCTCAAAGGAATGAAACAGACATATCCTAAGGTTGTTCCAGTTTAAAATCCGATTCGATATAGCTGGCTAGGGTTCGTTCGCGTACACGTTTTAGTTTGTGTTCGTGCCGAAAGGTACCACGGTTGGCGCTGCTGCGGAACTATGTTCATTCACATTGGCGGAACATAAAACGGAACAAAGGATTATTCTTCAAAGCTGTCCTATTCCAACAAAAATTAAATTTCAATAAATCAATTATCAGTATACTGAACGTACAAAAAGATTTAAAATAGTAATTTTAAATCAAATGGAGATATTTTACATATTAGAAAATCAATATGTCGGTTAGAATCAAAGACCCTGTATATATTAAAATTAGTCGACATTTCGGCCCATGTAGTATTCCTCTTCAAGAATCCGAATATCAATTTCTAGTATAAAAAAAACAGAAATTTATAATGATATTTCTATAGGAAGCGTATCCAGGTAAAAATGATAGAATGCCAAATCAAAATCGATCTAGGCTTAAGCCATTTTCATGTACTGCCAGTACAAATAAAAAACAAACCAAAATTCTGGAAACCATTTTTTTGTCTAGTATCATACAAATAATAATATCCGAAACGATGCAATAAAACCTAATTACAGAGAATTAAGGTAAGGTATGCATAGGATATTTTAGCATTGGGAAAAACCGGTCAAGTGCGAGCCGGACTCGCCCGTCGAGAGTTTCGTACTATAATACCTAAATTTTCCGTTTTTGTATGGGGACACCCCTTAATTTTTTCTTTTTGTTTTTTTTTTTATTATTTGTTAGGATATCCGCCACAATAACAGAATATTCTGTGAACATTTCAACCGGCTATCATTTACGGTTAAAAAAATTCGACTGATGACCAGTCCTATACTTCCCACCTAGTAAATATTTGCAAAAAATAAACACTCTTTTTTTTTATTCTTTGACTAGGCCCAAAACACCTTAGCTATTGGTGGTCTTTAAAACACAATTTAATTTTTAATATCTGGGTGCCGAGCTTTGCTCGGATGAGTTCAATAAAAATAGTACTTGTATGCTGTGAGATATTATTTTCTCAGAATATTATTCCGAAACGAATTTATTTCTGAAACATAATTTAAAATAATTGTTTCTGTTAAATATTTTAAATACCTATGTGTATTTTTAAGCGTAAAAACTAAGCATCAACTTGAATCAAGCATTTTTTCCTGTAAATATTACTTAGGTCGCCATTTTCAAATCTACCGCCGTTATTGTTTTGTTGACTGAAGAACTCGCAAAAACCGATTTTCATAGATTGAATATCTTGTAAAAATGTTCGAATCAGCTGAAATTTTGCTTGGCCGTTGCCGTTTCAATAATCCATTTTTAAACATTGATTCCAAATATCAACTTTATCGAAGTACTTTTTCTCTGTGATGTCATCTTAGCAACTTCCAGTAAATTTCAAATATTTTTTTTGCATAGGAGGTACCTACTGAAAAACTCACAAAAATCGATTTTCGAAGAAATAGAATTCATATTATATCTTTTAATAACAAACGTCAGACTATAAACCTTTTTTGCATGCATCTTCACCATAGTTTTTAAAAATCGATGTGTTTTGATATACTGCATGCCTGCGGCGCTAGAAGTGCAAATTTTTAGGCAAAACTTTTTTGTATGTATCTTAACAATAGTTTTCAAAAATCGACTCGCGGCGCCAGAAGTGCGGCCCTTCGGGCCGCCGGTTTATCATTATTTACATATTGTATAAAACACTTCTTATATTAGTGTTCATTTACAGTTTTAACTCTTGTGATATATTATATAAAATCTATGTAGAAATAGGCTTCGAATCGATCTGACAATTGACCGAGTTATAAGCAAAAAACCCCTTTTTTTAATTGCTCCTCTCTGGGACCAAAATTCCTACCTAGATCGATTTCTCGCCCCAAAAAATCCTCATTCTGTAAATTTCATCAAAATCGTTAGTCGTTTTTGAGAAAAAAAAGTCTAGGTAAGATTATACGTCATACTATATTTAACGTACATATACATATTTTATATAGCTAATATAAAAATAACATACCTATTTATTTAAATATTAGCTAAAACTACTTACATAATTATGTTTAGATTTTATTGTTGTTATTTTTTTACTTTTCAGATAATTACTGATTATTTTAATAAGTTAAAGATTGACTGTCAAAGTAATTTTGACATAAATAATGAAAATAGTTTGTTTTTTCCAAAGCCTACTCACAAAACGACAATGTTTTATGACGTTAAAAAAACTGTTTTTTAAAATGATAAAATCGATAAGAAAACGAATTTTTCCAGGGATGAGACCTAGCTAGATCGATTTTTTGCCCCCCGAAACGCCTTTTCGGTAAATTTGATCAAAATCGTTAGAGCCGTTTTCGAGAAAATATTTATATAGATACATAGAAACATATATACAAGATTTACTCGTTTAATAATATAGGGGGATTCTTTGAAAAAAGCATGTCCCTTTTTTTTGTTTGGTGATCTACTGATGGCTAACTTAATATAGCAAAAATCATGGTTACCTTGATTTACGTACAATTTTTATTTTTTTTAGTAAAATATTTTTTTTCTCGAAAACTATACATTTTAGAGAAAAAAAATATTTACATTTGTTTCATATTATAACATCTAGAATTCATTTATATTTTTTTTACCTATGTTAATGCGTGACATTGAGGATTTTTTTTTGAATATCTCAGGATCTGATTTGATCCGATTTGACTCAAAATCTAATCAGATCTACGTTAAAGGCTAATAAACACAATAGAACAATCGGCATACCCGTATGTTGTTCCGTTCTTAAGATATCGAAGGCGAAAAATTAACCACACACACACATACACACATACACACACACACACAGATACAGACATCAGTCAGAAAATGATCTTAAACGATTGCTAGGGTCCCAAAACGTGAAGATCTTGTTAAAATCTCGAAATATTTTTTTCGGACTAAATCCATTACTTCCCTACCATAGTAGAGGTGGGAAGTAAAAATACAGCCTTTTAAAGTTTTAAAGGTTGGACAGACAGACAGACGGACAGGCGGCGTAGGCTTAGTAATAGGGTTCCAATACGGGACCCTAAATATGATTTGATCAGAATGAGCCATTACTCATAATGTACGTATTTATATAGGGTTGCTATGATAATTTTAGTGTTTCTGTTTTATTTTGAATTACATATATTTAAAAGACAAGTAAAACAAAAATAATTGAAACTATAATAAAAATACGATAGCAACCCAATATAAAACATAGATTGAATAGGGAAGCCACCCAAAAAAGTGTGAATGCAAAAGATAGAGAGGGAGAATATAGCAGTTCTTCTATCTTTTTCTATCACAAATACATAACCATGGTTACAGATGTAAATTAACAATACCTACTATAAATTTTTAAATTCACAAATGCGTCAGAAGACAAAGAAAAGAGAACTGCTTCGTTTTCTATCTCTCTTTTCTAAGGTAACACTGTCACTTACAGTTGTGCCTATGGCTCCCCTACTCTACCTTTGATATCTTTATGATATAAATACATACATACATTATGAGTCATGGCGCATTCTGATCCAATCATTTTTCCTCAATGCTAAAATCCTATGTATACCTTCCTGGTTTACACACTGTATAGTATGTGTTGATGGATATGTAAATAATTGTCTATCAGTTTTCATTATATGCTTTTATCCAAGGTTTGAGCCCTAAGTAACTTTGCTTCTTAATGTTGTGTGGGTCTGTGATAAGAAAAAGAATTGATTTCCTTTAACCTTATACATCTTATCCTTATCATAATAATAATAATAATAATAATGATAATGCGTTTAACGTCCGTTTCTCGACATTATGTCATAACAGACGCCATTCGCACCATTACTATTTTCCATTTTTACCACTTCCCGTTTTATACATTTTTATTATACTTCAACTTATTTAATAGCAATGTGCGAATGGAGGAATTCTAGGACATTAGGATAAGGTAGGCAACTTTGGGAGCATAGGAGTTTGACAGGTAATCGGCCATGGCCTTGAATAAGGTACCATCTCGATATTCATCTGGAATTATTGAGGGAAACCATGGAAAACCTCAAACAAGATGGCCAGTACAGGAATTACCGTTTCTCGGCGTGAGGTAGTAGGAAAAAGTCCTAGCCACATCTGCTCCCGCCGGGATTCGAACCCAGTACCTTCTCAATGCGAGTCTAGTGCTGTACCACTAAGCTACATCGCTACATCCTTATCATTTTTACTGTCTGGTACTTGGAAGTGTTTCTCTAAAAAGATTATTTTTTATTTCATACCTAAAACGAATGAAAAATAAATTTAATTTTTTCGGGAGGTAACCAATTATTATATTATATGTATATATTATTGCCTCCATAGGTATGTATTACTCAGGTGTGCAAGTTTTCACGGCCGGCATTGTTCCAAGTCTTCATGGTTTCCGGGCTTGTAGGCCGTGGTCCGATGGTATTTCTACCTGACGTTTCGTCTACAACTGCGGTTGACATTCTCAAAGGCGATGTGGCAGCGGTGGAAGCGGTCGACCGCTGCCACATCGCCTTTGAGAATGTCAACCGCAGTTGTAGACGAAACGTCAGGTAGAAATACCACCGGACCACGGCCTACAAGCGCGGAAACCATGAAGACTTAAGCATGTATTACTGCCTGTTTGTGGAATTTCCCTGATAAGTCATTTGTTAGATTCCACTCCTGATCAGAAGATTCTGTAAGTTAATTGGGAGCACTGACATTCCTTGTTGAGCCTTTACATAATCTAGACTTGTTCGAATGGGTTTAAGTCTGAATTTCGTGCTAGCAGCTCCTAAACATTTAACAACACTTACTTTCGTCAGATCGATAGGTTGAAATCACTCTTACCAAACAGAGATCACAAATTAAAATAAAATTATTTAAAATCACTTACAAATTGTGAATATGGCACAGTCTGTTCTTGGAACACCTTGAAATCGCGAGCGACCGTTATGTTTGTTCTTTTAATAAACACAGACTTTATGCGGGCTTCCATTAATGGATGAATGAATTAACTTGTTAGGAATGGTCTTAGAACAGTTCAATGATGCACGTCATCCTACAAGGATTTTTATGCTTCCCCTTTTACTGGATCTAGTTTTTCAATAAACCAGATCTTCTTAAGAGCTCCAGAAAATATTGGTTACTAGAAGACTACCCTTAACCATGCTGATATCAACAGATGACACTACTGACACAGCTTTTCTTTTTTTTTCAAATAGCGTCGTGTTTACTATCAATTAAGAAGATATTGTTACGGAAATTATTTATACCGTTTATTATGGCCGTAAAATACACTTTTATTAGCTACGCAATTATACACGTCTGTGTCGCTTAAACGCCGGTCGCCGGATGCCCCTGACCTCCCCCCATTTCCGCCTGGGGACCATTCACAATACGCCACGTTGGGTAAGTTCGGTTTTACGCTCAGATTGATCGGAGTGCTCTAATACGTTCGAATTTAACATTTATATGCTCTGAAAGATCTCTATCCTGCGTTCGGTTTTAAGATCTGGAGCAGATTGAGCGCGCTCGATTTGCTCCGAGGAAAGCGAGCGAGCAAGCAGATTCAACCATCTTCGGAGCATTAATTTTAAAAATGAGCGGAAACACTTGTTGTGAGAATGGATAAATTTCGAAGTTTATTTATATGAGGTAATTTTTCAATAGGTAAAAACACGCACAGAATGATTAAATAAAATATTTATTATATCTATGGATCGAAAAAATCAACAGCCGGTAGTACTATTAATTTTAAAATAAAGGAATAAAACGAAAAAAATTGTGATTCACGATTTATTTTTATAACAATGTTGAATTAAATCAAAATGAGGAGCAATAAAGAATATATTTCGGCTTTAGTAATAAGAATTTAAATTATTGGCGCCATTTTATTCTGACGTTTGGAAAAATCTGCTAGATTACGTTCGGAATTGTTTAGATGGCTCGATTTGCTCGGTTGTCACGTGACCAAAAATCTGTTCGCTCGGCTCGATCAATCGAGCGTAAAACCGAACTTACCCGTTGTCACAATTAGTTCTCGCCGGTGTCGCCAGGCTAATACATACACCTTGTTGTTATTGTCTATGGTTATACGCCAGTGAACCTAAATCGGTAGTACAATAGTCATCAGCCGAACCGCAGTGCCTCTGCTCTTGATGCGTGCAACAATATATTTAAAATGCTGTAGACACGAAGCGTTCTTTCTTACTGGGCTACTTGCGAGTTTATTTGTGTGCTGCTTGGGCGGCAATCTTGTGCCAAGTTTAGCTGTGTCTTTTGCGAAAATATTGTAAGAAGTACAAAATCGGTTGGTTGAGAAATCTCTATGTTATTTTGAAAAAAACACTTTTTTCGAAATCTGTTGACTACGTAATCTCTCGAACGGATTAACCGATTTTGATCCGCTTAGCGGCATTCGACGCAGTTTTCTGAGGAGAAGAGCTGAGTAGATTATGAAATCAATCGGTACAATATTCTAGAAGTTATTTTGAAACAACTTTTCTTTTTCGGTTTTTTTGGAATTTCTCAAAATCAATTTCAAGTTCAAATTTTCAGGAAATCTAAGTTCAGTATAACCCTTTCGAATGCCGCAAATCGCGATTCGATCGGTCAAGCCATTCAAAAGTTATGAAAGGTTTACTGACATCATCGTAAAAATAGTCAGAATAGCTACCTAGGATCACAAACCGTCGAGATCTGATGAAAACTCGATTTTCGAAAATCGGGGTGAAATCAATAACTTCCCTATTTTTGAAAATGTTCAATTTTCTTAGCGGGAAGTTAAAATTATAATCAAAACACCTCTTGTTAAATTACTCAATATTATTCAATTAAAACATAAACAATATTTGATAATATTTGATACTAGAAAATTTCTTCCTCCAATCTTGCAATAATTCTTCTTTTTTGTTCATCGTTTTTATAATTCCGAACCATTTAAACGACAATTATTTCTTTTAATTTTTGACATTTACATTTACCTATATCTAAATTTGTTTCTAAGCTACTGACTTTTTGTGAACTTACTCTGAAAAATTCAAGTGTAAACTTTTTTAAGTCCGTGACTGTACATTGTATGTTGTATGAAAAAAAAGCCTGCAACTTGATTTTCACCCACCGATTGAGTTGAAATTTAAAAAAATGTAGTTGCGAGGGCAAAACAATATTACGGTAACTAGCTGACCGACCCGGCTTTCGTCCGGATGCAAATTGCATGAAAGCGAAGCTCTCAGCAAGCAATTTAACAATCAGTTAATCATGAATATTGCCAGTCATATCATAATTTATGGCATTTCAACCGTAATTCGTGCTTTATGGTCGTCATGCTATCCAAAATATACACCCGAACATGAAAAAAATGTATTCGACACATGCACGCTTTCAGTGTTTTTTCGTGACTGTAAAGCGGATCTTAAATGGCTGATAATCGACATGTGACTAATGATTCATTATGAAACGCTTTTCGATGCTATAATAAACAACACTTGAAAAACCCGTTACATAATGAACCATTATGTACTTCTTTTCAATGGTATAATGAAATATAGTTACTATAATATGGCAACGAAGTAAATAAATATTGTATCAAGGTCAATGTTTTTATATTATGAAGTATTAGAAATACCTTGTATTATGTCGGTCTTGTGACGTCTTGTGATTTAACACTACGCGTTTCAGCAACGAGTTGCCATCTTCAGGTGTGCTTAATTAACCACACCTGAAGATGGCAACTCGTTGCTGAAACGCGTAGTGTTAAATCACAAGACGTCACAAGACCGACATAATACAAGGTATTTCTAATACTTCATAATATTCATATAGTGACTTGGAGACCCAACGCTCCCAAAATGTATCAATGTTTTTAGTATAAGATGTACTGCTGTCAGTGAATCTACGGTGTTTGTCATTAATTCAATACAGTTCTAAAACCATGCATGTGTTGAATAAAGTATAGTGTGCAACGCGCGTGTGCTAAATCTTATGCCGTTCGCAAAAGCGCACTCGCGAAGTTTACGAAATGAAGTGATACAGACGATACGTTTCAAATGCGGGACAATGTTCACTCACACGTTCTTTGTATCGCATGTATTTTATTTTTATTTATTGTAGATTATAGACGCGTCGACATCTAAGGTCATTAGCGTCTTTCAACTACACTAAATAACAACTAACTTAAAACTAAATAACATCACAAAACATCCATGACCGCAAGTGGGATTCGAACCCACGACAGTCCAGTCTAGAGGTTGGGGCACCAAGCATGCTAACCACTAGGATATCTGCCCTCTGTATCGCATGTAGTTATATAAATGTTATGATGGTTCTAACCACCCCATGATTTTCATTTCCTCACCGTTCGCTATAGAATATAAAATCATCGCGTGCGTCTTGTCGCCTGTGAGAATTTACCTTTAGCGTATAGCAGTCTACGCCACTGTTCAGTTATCGATTCGGTTGATCTCGTGCCGCCAGCCGAAGTAAAAACACAGAGGGTTGTTTTCCCCGTTAGAAATGTTTCATGTAACATATGAACAGAAATCATGTAGATTGGTGCGTTTGTGTGTTGTGCTTTGAGTTGCGTACATTTTACTGAAATGGCAACTTCTGCGGGTGAAAATGAAAACGACGGTGGTGACGGTGGTGAAACAAATGAACGCAAAACGTGAATATTACTATTTCAAATGTAAAAAATTATTATGTAGGGGTAAATATTTCATTAATAAACAACATGCAATGTAAACACTAACACAAACTAAACACCTACTGTTAGGTTAATAATATATGTTATATTAACATATTTAAATTATTTTTTTTATTTTTGATGTGATTTTAAAGCACAGTTCTAAAATATCTGGCAGAAAATTAATTTTCTTCCATTTCTTCTGCATAAATATTCAGATATATTTTCTGTAAGTGTTACAAAAATATTATTTAAGTAAATAAACTTATTTTTCTAAACCAGAATTTTTTATCTGGTTTTACGTTTTCTATTTATACTAATAAATATTTTAGAGTGCCATTAATTAAGGATTTGTCAATCACATTAAAACGTAACATTAAATTTCAATTTGAAAAATTGAAGTATGTTAAAAACGTATTTCTGCAGTGGTTTCTATTTATAGCACAATGTTATAATCGCCCTAACTCGATGACCTCTTTTTTACACCAATTTAAAAATACTGCCGATAAAAAATAGAAAGGTAATATGACCTATTTTTTATTGCATAATGAATCATTTCGAATTTATTATTTATGTTAAATATTTATATTACAATAATACACGATAATTTTATAAAAATTTAATATACAAAAGCAATTTAATATAATTCACAAAATAAATAAAAAAATGCACGCTAATTATTAACCATTGTTTAAAATAAATAGCGACCTGACGAAACAGAGTGATAACTGAAAAATAAGAATGTTATTAAGAATACGAAAAGAAATCAAAAAGATAAACACTTTGAATTAACTATATAAATCTATTAGGTACACGATTTGTATTAACTTATTTCGTAAATATGAAATCAAAACTTGTTTTTAATTTACAATACATGTGTCCATATTGCTGTGAATCATAGGGAAACTTAATTGCAGATACCACACAAAATTTCAAAAGTAATGACATTTATCGTAAGAGAAAAATTGAATATGGAATAATAAATTATAATAAACAACAATAAATCAGTGAGTGTCTTGCAAAGACAGGGTTGTTTATTATTTTCCCATTGGAAGTTATTGTAATGGGTCCGAAAATCGAAATCAAAATGTATAACAAATTTTTATGTTTCAAAGTTACTACACTATTTTTACACTATTTTTAGAAAGATGTCTCTCTCTGTGTTTGTGTGTGTACGTACGTACGTATGTGTCCATTTCTTTCTAAGACTAAATCTCGAGAATGAAAAATGATATCGACTACGTTAGGGTGCCAATCGACGCGTATTAACGTAAATATGATCTCAAATTTTTTTTTTCAAAATCGGTTCAGCCGTTCTTTTTTCTTAACCAAATAGACTCCAAAAAAGTAGATTTTACACAATATCTCGTGAATAAAAAATTATATCGACTTTGTAAGTACGTGTTAACGTCATTTTTTTCTGACATAAATTTTATAAAAATCGGTTCAGCCGTTTTTTTTTTAAATTATTGTTAAAAATAAATAATAATTATGTTTATGATTAAAATGATTACTTTTCTGTGTAATTTCTAATTTAATTATTATTATTAAATATTTATCAAACTGGGAAGTTCGTCGTGTGGACCTCAAGGGTCGCACTTTAGTCCTAATAAACGATCCACCTCACGGCTTGTTTATTTTTTTTTTGCCATACGCACTATAAAATAGCTACTTTACATGAGTCAGTTAACAGACAGGTGTGTTGAAAGTGTTTTTAAAACACTGTATAGTGTGGTAAGTAAACAGTTTCCATAGTGATTTATATTTATGGCGTGCAAATGAACTGTCAAAATTTTTTGACAATACTGTAAATAAAGTGAAAAGTAGCTATCTTATGGTGGGTACCTATGGCAAAAAATATCATAATATATACCTCATTCGTAATGATATTATGACTCGTGTGACTGTTAAAACTCGCTAGCGCTCGTTTTACCATACTGTCAATACCGTCAGTAATATAGCTCATTACGCATCTAGACATACAGTCTACTGTTACATAATAATATATTATCCATGATGTTTTGTTTTGAATATTTTAAAAGAAAAATCTACAGACCTACAAAAATTTTGTTTTATATTTATGCAGAAGATATAAACAGTATAATAATAAAACATGTATTTTTACTTCCCACTTCTACTATGGTAGGGGAAGTAATGGATTTAGCCCGAAAAAAATATTTCGAGATTTTAACAGATCTTCACGTTTTGAGACCCTAGCAATCGTTTAAGATCATTTTCTGACTGATGTCTGTATGTGTGTGTATGGTCAATTTTTCGCCTTCGATATCGTAAAAACGGAACAACATACGGCCATGCCGATTGTTCTATTGTGTTTATCAGCCTTTAACTTAGATCTGATTAGATTTTGAGTCAAATCGGTTCAGTAGATCCTGAGATATTAAAAAAAAACGTTCTCAATGTCACGTATTAACATAGGTAAAAAAAAAATATAAATGAATTCTAAATGTTATAATATGAAAAAAATGTAAATATTTTTTTTCTCTAAAATGTATAGTTTTCGACGAGGTTTTCGAGAAAAAAAATATTTTACTAAAAAAAGAAAATTGTACGTAAATCAAGGTAACCATGATTTTTGCTATATTACTAGCCATCAGTAGATCACCAAACAAAAAATAGGGCCATGCTTTTTTTCAAAGAATAAAAAAAGAGTGTTTATTTTTTGCAAATATTTACTAGGTGGGAAGTACCTATTATTAGGACTGGTCATCAGTCGAATTTTTAAATTTATAGTCGAAGCTGTCAGATTACATACACTCTAGATCAAATTTGTAATCTCAAAGAACTTCGAGTACAAAATATGGGATCCAGTTATCAATAGAAATGAATAAAATCGTAATTCCCCATAGTTCCGTGCAGTTACACCAACTAACAGTGACGTCGATTTTTGACATAAACTATGTCTTTCTCGGCGGTATATAGGGGAGGTAAAATTATGCGAGACGAAAAATGCGTTACAAAAAATGTGTGATGTGAACTACTATAGTTAATATTTTTTGACATCATTAATTTAAGATTAATATGTTGGAAAAATCATGACCTTCGTTGAATTGATATAAAATAAATTAAAATAAATTGATCGAATTTCAAATTAACCAAATATTAAATATTAAAAATTATTAATTGTAAGATAAATTAAGCAAAGCATGTCATTTACTTGCAAACTTAAATTGGTAAATTCCTTGATATTGTCTTTGTTTGACTATTAAATCGCGAGCTAGTGACATTTTTTGGTATTATTTATTCAAGGCCTTATTTTTGTGAAGATGTTGAGGGAGGCATATTAAAGTGCCCTGTTTAAAGGATTTTGCTAGACAGCGGTATGGGAGGAATGCAGACCGCCCCCAAGATGTAACAAAAAAAATGGTCACAATATTTTTTGCTCAAGGCTAAAATTGTTTGTATAGCTTGTCGGTGACCCAATAATGCCATTGTAATATTTGCAGATCGATTGGTCAGTATTAAAGGGGTGGCAGATCACCCTAAACGTGTTATGTACCCGACGAAATTTATATTATTAGTTCAAGGTTCAAATTTTAATATGTTGTTACGGCGACTGTTTTAAGCATATATTTCAATTTGCAGACGAAAATGTCGGTATTAACCCCCTTGCAAAACGATATAAACACCTATTTGAGCAAGTTTCCCTCTAAGAGAGGGGGTTAATACCGACATTTTCGTCTGCAAATTGAAATATTGACCAATCGATCTGCAAATATTATAATGGCATTATTGGGTGACCGACAAGCTATACAAACAATTTCAGCATTGAAGCAATAATAATTGTGACCATTTTTTACTTCCCACCTCTACTATGGTAGGGAAGTAATGGATTCAGTCCGAAAACAATATTTCGAGATTTTAAAAGATTTTCACGTTTTGAGACCCTAGCAATCGTTTAAGATCATTTTCTGACTGATGTCTGTATGTGTGTGTGTATGTGTGTATGTGTGTATGTGTGTATGTGTGTGTGTGTGTATGTGGTCAATTTTTCGCCTTCGATATCTTAAGAACGGAACAACATACGGGCATGCCGATTGTTCTATTGTGTTTATCAGCCTTTAACTTAGATCTGATTAGATTTTGAGTCAAATCGGTTCAGTGGATCCTGAGATATTCAAAAAAACGTCCTCAATGTCACGTATTAACATAGGTAAAAAAAAATATAAATGAATTCTAGATGTTATAATATGAAAAAAATGTAAATATTTTTTTTCTCTAAAATGTATAGTTTTCGAGAAAAAAAATATTTTACTAAAAAAAATAAAAATTGTACGTAAATCAAGGTAACCATGATTTTTGCTATATTAAGCTAGCCATCAATAGATCACCAAACAAAAAAGAGGGCCATGCTTTTTTCAAAGAATAAAAATTAAATTGTGTTTTAAAGACCACCAACAGCTAAGGTTATTTGGGCCTAGTCAAAGAATAAAAAAAAGAGTGTTTATTTTTTGCAAATATTTACTAGGTGGGAAGTATAGGACTGGTCATCAGTCGAATTTTTTTGTTACATGTTGGGGGCGGTCTGCACCCCACCCATACCGCTGTCTAGCAAAATCCCTTACAAAGGGCACTTTAATATGTCTCCCTCAACATCTTCACAAAAATAAGGCCTTGAATAAATAACACCAAAAAAAATGTCACTAGCTCTCGATCTATATCGTGATAGTGTACGGTTATTCAATTGATTCTGCCTGTAAACAAAAAATACAGAGAGTACAAAATGCGTGCATGCGTTTTGTTTACGGAATTTCATATAGAGATCACATCACGCCATATCTCAGCAAATATAAAATTCTAAACTTGTAGCATCGTAGAAAATGGCATTTGCATAATTTTCAAATCAAATTTTCTAATTGATATACATAAGACATCGGCGTATCAAAAATCTTTTACATATCTTGAATCAAATATCTGGAATGATCTGGAATTTTTAATATAAAATTTTATGGGCTAGGTGGAAGATTATCACAGTTGAACCGTGCCTTTTGTACGTTTTTATGTGCAATAAACATTCATTATTATTATTTTTATAAGTTACCTGTCGTTCTATGTCTTTAGTGGCATAATTAATGTACGCTTTGTCGTTTTTTTACCTTACTATGGTAACAAAGACTGATTCCTGTACACGCGAACATTTTTACATATTATATTAAAAACCAAATCTATGTGAAATTTTAGTAACTTTCTTAGTAACGAAAAACACTCTGTAATACACATAAAATTTTTTTGAGCAATCTGTAGATTACTAAAAGCAAAATTATTAACTGTCACAAATATTTCTATAAATATTTTAATAATTCTGGACGTGTAAACAGTCAGTTTAAATTTCTTTTTCAAGATTTTTTTAAATGCATATTATAATAAACTAAGAAGCGTTGTTATTTTTTATAAAATTAAAAATGAACTGTTTTAATATTATTTCTTAAATGTTATTTGCCAAAAAAATTAACATAATGTCTTAATTATTAACAATGATATTACTAAAAAAAATGTAAATATGGTTTATTGACAAAAATAAGAACTGTCCGTTTAAAATAATATACCTAATTATTGCAGTTACACATTGATTAAGAAAATATCAGCCACTGTAAATTTACGCAAATGAAAAGAAGACGCAAGACTAGAGTTGGGTAGTTCCGAACATGTATATAGCTCCAAGAATAATAATTCCATGAACAATTCGATAACCGACAGTATTAGTTTTTTTCTGCTTCTCGGTATTTTTTAATTATTTTTTTGTGTGCATAGCTGCAGTACGACTCCAGCCATCTGGTATACTGTACATATTCACAGTACATTTATAGTAGAGAGTTCTCTATACTATGTGTTGTTATGGCATGAATCCTGGCAACTAATAATTATAATTAATTAAATAATCAATTAATTTTAATATATTTTTGTTGGTACAAATTCACAGTACATTCATAGTAGAGAGTTCTCTATACAATGAATGTACTGTGAACGTGTACCAACAATAATTTATTGAAATTAATTGATTATTTATTTAATTATAAATTTTTAATATTTGCCAGGATTTATGCCATAACAACACACAATTTGTGAAAATTTCAACTGGCTACCTCTTACAGTTTGTGAGGTAGAGTCCGGTGATAGACGGACGAACATGCGGACGGACGGATGAACAGACATCGCGATCGTAGGCAGGGTAATAGGGTTCCATACGAAGGTAGAGAACCCTAAAAATGTCTCAGTTAATCAAATGTTCGGCGAGCGCGGTGTTACGTATATTGCTTTAGAATCTCAGTGGGCCCTAGGCATACCAACATTTAAGTCCCCTTATTGGGTTTATTGCGTATTCAAAAATTATATTAAATTAATTGATGTTTAATAAGAGAATCAAAAAATGAGGAAAATTTCACTTCGTTTTCTTATTGTCAACATCATGCCCTAATTTTGGCCTATAAAGCAGTGTTATAAATAAGATATTGTTGAATACAAAATTTTATTTCATTACTATTTACAGAGCAAACGTATTGTTACAAAACTGTTTTCTGAATTGGCGGAATAAATATTTATTTACAATAATTAAAAATACAATAACAATAAATGCAACAACGAAAAGTCAGTTCTAACAATTAACACAAGTAACAATAACTAAACAGTGATTAACACTTAACTATATACAATTAACTATATACCAGGACTATTTATTTCTAGTTATTTATTTTATCAATTTATATCACGGAACTAGGTATTTATATTACTGCACGATTTATATCACTGATTCACCGATGACTGATCAATATTTATATCACTGATGCACTTAATGGCACGATTCACCATTCACTGATTGATTCAACACGACACACTCGCTGTTTATATACTTGCGTTGCCTACGCCAAGTGTGTGCTCGTTTTCTCTAGCGTTCTCTAGAGCATTCGGGCAGGTACTCGTTTGTTCAGTATGCAGACCCCATTTCTCGGAACTCGTTGTTTGCCGTTTATATACAGGGTGATCCGTAACAGTATTGTACGGAATTTATTTTTTATAATAATGTAAAAAGAAATATCTTTTAGTATACAGAAAAATAATTTTTAAACAATTTCATGTTACATAAAAAGTATAAAATGAATATGGTTGTATAAGATATCTGTACGAATGTACAGTTTCCGCGATAATCGTTGCCACAAATTGAATTTTCTCTAACACCTAAGGATATACCTTTAAATTCTGAAAACAAATGCTGATGGTGAACAGTCATTTTCAGAACTGTAAGATATAAAAATAATATTGTCTTCGGTCTACTCTAGACCCGTCACTCCTTTCTATTAATAAAAAGAATTTACTACAGGAAATGGCATTCGAAGATGTAATTTACAGGTTTACAATCACTCATGTCGTAAAGTTCAATTGAGCGTTGAATAATTTTACCAACTTATATGAATTTATTCGTCAATATATTTAGTTCACTGTAAAACTGGGACAGAAAATAGACAGAGAGAGAGAGAGAAAGAGAGAGCGGAAGCAAAAGTACGCTTGCTTTTTTTAATAGATGGCCGAAGAAATACATACCTTATAAGTAATAAGAAATATCAGCGCGTGACTTAACTGCCAAAACTGCTTGAAGTTATAAACAGTACTAATTATTGTACTTTGTTACTAATTCGTTTTCTGGAAGTTTAAACATGTGACAAAAACATCACTTAACAATCAGTTCATTTTCTAATCCTTTTTATCATCTTCTATTTTGCTTTTAATTGAAGTAAAACGTCTTCACGCACTGTAGAGTGAAATGGATTTAAAATACGGCTAAACATGTAATGAAAAGACCTGACGAAATGCTGCACCACCACTCCTGTTGACGTATGAATGTGTGTGTGTGTGTGTATGACGTATGGATGTGCATGTGTCAGTCACACGAGTCATAATATCATTGCACACAATATATTATACTGGCGGTACCCGTCCGGTTTCGTCCGGGTGCTAAGAAAGCCCCGGTGCAATACACTACTCACTCGCTTCGCTCGTTCGCTTGAATATTATAAATACACTACTCACTCGCTTCGCTAGTTCGCTTGAATATTATAAATACACTACTCACTCGCTTCGCTCGTTCGCTTGAATATTATAATTACGAACAAATTTGATTACCATAAAAAAATTATAGTGAGTCAACCTTAAAAGATAGACATATGCTGTCCCGGACTTTTTTTTAGAACTTTTAAAGGGGGTCAATTCTGTCATACATGATTTTTGCGTAGCTTTAACCGTTTACGCAGCGCACGCAACGGAAGCTTTCAAAAGGAATAATTTTTCCCGTTTTTGCAAACATTTTTCATTGTTGCTCCGCTCGTATTGGTCGTAGCGTGATATTATATAGCTTATAGTTTTCCTCAATAAATGGGCTATCTACCAAAAAAAATTTTCCAAATCGGACTGGTAGTTCCTGAGATTAGCGCGTTCAACCAAACAACCAAACAAACAATCAAACTCTTTAGCTTTATAATACAGTCGAACCTCTATAACTCGAACTTGAAGGGACAACCAAAAAAGTTCGAGTTATAGAGAGTTTGAGTTAAAGAAAAACCACGTGAATATTCCAAATTTTTTTTACTAAGTGCCTGGCTTTGAAAATAAATAATTGTAGTATTGAAATAGATCGTGGTGTCAACAAAAACAAACTGTTTTTTTATAAAAAAAATTAAAAATAAAATACAACAATTAAAATTTTTATTAAAAATTAAAAACAATGACTCGAAAGTGTGCAGTGAAATTATTTATTATTTGTTGTCAGTATCAATAGAGGTCGTCGTAATCATCATGTACCAACTATTGCAAAAACAATATGAAATTTCTATAATTTTGCTAGTGAAAACGGTTATTATGTTGGCAGTAACCCAATCCACACCGACGAATAATTTGCCTCTAAAACTGTTGAGTGTCCATACCCTGGTATTTTAAAGCTATACCGAGCTATACTTATTGGAGAATCCCAGAATAACACACAGCGCTGCTCGTGCTCGATGAAATTCACTGAATCGATTTTAAAGCGCGAGCGCTGCCATCTTACGACTAGACGTCAAAACTTGGCTTTGATCGCTTTCAAAAGTTCGACTTATAGAGATTATTTCCTTGGCAGGACGTAGCGTTGAGTTCGAGTTATAGGGGGTTCGAGTTATAGAAATTCGAGTTATGGAGGTCAAAATACATGGAAATCTTGGGGAATGTACAGGAACCAATGAAAAAGTTCGAGTTAAAGAGTTGTTCGAGTTATAGAGGTTCGAGTTATAGAGGTTGGACTGTATTAGTATAGATTGTTTGACTAACGAAAGAATTATTGCAATCAAAAATTTTGAAAATACTGAAAATGAAGTGAAAAGCAGCTATTTTATAGGGAGTTTGGCAAAAAATACCATACATATGTCGTGCGTAATGATATTATCACTCGTGTGACTGTTAAAACTCTCTATATACCGTCACTGCTCGTGCGTAATATACTTCATTACGCAACTAGATATACAATCTACTATTAAATACGCGCTATTTGAAATACGTTAAATCAAAATATACATTAAAAGTCTGATCGATTGTCGATACAATAAAGAGTTTTGCGCGTTCGTGTTACATTCCTACAGTTTAGACGCAATATCGCCTGATGCGACACATTTTTTACACTTTTATGAAGAATGGAGTGGTCATTGACTCATTGCCATTGTTTTTATTGCACATGCTGCTACACTACGTCTAGCGGATGTGCTCTATTATCGCTTAGCGCGTCAAAGCGGAGCTTCGTTCATACAAGAAGTTATGTCTAGGTTATTTTCGCACGAAATCCATTCAAATTGTAGCTTTTCGAAAAGGAAAGATTCTATTAAATGGAACCATTTTTAGATTGATTCGAGTTCATAATTACTTCTAAAATTGAAACTGAAAATCGTGAACAGCAGTTATCGGCTGGTCTGTACGTACGTACGTACGTCCAAGCTCTACAGATCGCAATTCTTGATGAATCGCTTTGGTTTAATATTTTATTTGCTTTGTTTATTATTAGACTAGAACCCTATTTAAATTTACTGAAATGCGTTCTCTAGTTTAATTTTTGTAAACAATTTAATTTTATTATTTTTGACAGCTTATAATAATATAATATTGTTCAATATAAATAATTATCGTAGAAAAACTAATTGCTACTACACTGCTATACCATAAAAGTAGCTATTCATCCATAGTGATCGTGGACTAGTGGTCAGAGCTCTTGCATCGTACGGACATGTTCGCCAGTTCGATCCCGACTGACATCATAATTTTTTTTTACATCTATTCCATATTATTATTTCACTTGATATTTATTTATTTATATTTTTTTAAAATTTTTTTCAATTTTTTTTAAATTTATTAATGCTTTATTTACCTAGTATATTTTTTATTATCTTTATCATACAGTTTTCGATGTATCCGAAATTTTGTCGTCCATCTGCGATGTTTTTGTCACTTTTTAATTTTCGATAACTGATTATTTGTAATAAAACCTGCACAATACACATGTCACGGAAATATTCCGCTTCCTAATTCTATCCATTTGTAGCAGAACAAGTCAGGAATGTTTTCAAATAAAACTGACTGCGAAACGGGAACGAACAAGAACAGAATATTCACTATTCAGACAAATAGTTTCTGAGTGATCATATATTTTATGCTTGTTCGTTTATATTGTATTGCGAGTAGTTGTTCGCGCTCATTCGTGATTATTTGTGTTCGTTTGTACAGTGTACTCATTCACAATGTCTAAATCTGTCTTAAAGCTATTTAGAGTCCTTCGAACGTAGCTAACTAGCTACCTATAATATTATTATGTCGATTATATATCCCATCTCTGTGATCTATAATATCGACGCCATTTAACATTTGAATAGACGATATCTCAACCGGTGAATAGGGTGCGGCGATTTAATTCCTGGACTTGCGTGATCGTTTGACCTTTTCAAGAGGTTATGTTTTCTACTAAGGAAAAAAGCGAAAATGTTATATTTTATATTGTCACTAATTCGACCTACATTTTACAGTACAAGCCGAATACTGCCTAGCCTACCTTTCTCGAAGCGATTCGGCGCATTTTTGAAGCCTTATAACTTTGGTCTGGATAGAGCGAGGTCACCAAGCATATTTAATCCACGAAATTTCATTTTTATAGCCGTGCTACTTTGTTATTAATACGTAAAATTCATTGATTTCGCCACTCACTCACTGATGATCATCAAAAACCTTTAGAATGCTTCCTGTAGTCCTAGAAAGCTGCAATTTGGTATGCAGGCTGAGTTTCGCGTAAAAGAAAATTAGAACATCTGTGATTTTCCCCTCCAACTCCTCAAAGTGGTGGGGTGAAAATAAATTACTACTATCCTACCATATTATAGTAGAGGTGGGAAATAAAAATGTAAAGAAAATCTATTATGTATGAAAGGTTACAATTTAATAAGGTTTATTTGGATGATCTACACAGATTGAATTGATTTTTTGAAAAAATTACCGTCATAAATTCAGTATTTTTTCTCAATTATATGTTTATTACTTATAAGAAGGGTAAGCACTTTTGACTTTATCATTCAGCCAAAACAGACATGAAAATAAAATAGGTAAACATTTTTTTCAAAAACAAGCTTTTATTAAATTCTACCTACTAAAATAAAAAATAATATAATAATAATTTTTTTATACGGCTGTATGCAATTGAAAGATTTTTTCGTTGGAGAGCAGCCAATTATACAATTGTTTCGAAATATATAGGAAAAAATCATTTTACCAACCAGTGGTCACAGTCAGGATTCTAACCTGAACCTTTCCAATTTCGCGTCGGAATGAGCTTACAATACTCAACTGTGACATGATTGCTAAATTAATATTCTCCTTATATGCTTCAGAATCAATAGATTTTCACTACATGCGAGTGTCAATTCATATATGCTAATTCAATAGCTATGATATGAAGCGAGGAAAATAATTTTCACTTTCATGTTGGGCTCTCGCTGGTAGGAGGATTCACTTCATATCATAGCTATTGAATTAGCAGATATGAATTGACACTCGCATGTAGTGAAAATCTATTGATTCTGAAGCATATAAGGAGAATATTAATTTAGCAATCATGTCACAGTTGAGTATTGTAAGCTCATTCCGACGCGAAATTGGAAAGGTTCAGGTTAGAATCCTGACTGTGACCACTGGTTGGTAAAATGATTTTTTCCTATATGTTTCGAAACAATTATATAGTTGGCTGCTCTCCAACGAAAAAATCTTTCAAAAAATAATATTTAATTCAGGTTTATAATTTTTATAGAAACGTGGTTGGAAACTCTATGGAAGTTTTTTTATTATCCTAAATGAAATATATTTTTTTCTTTTCAGCACATTTTAATAAAATCTTGTTTTGAAAAAAATTACCTAATTGATTTTTAAGTTTTTAGTCATATAAAAAGTTAAGACACGTTCTCCCACCACCAACACCGAAACTTCCACCACATGCTATTTTTTTCAATTTTTTTACTTGTTAACTTCCCATAACCTCAAGGGTCGCACTTGTAGGGTCTTAATACCCCACCCACCCCACGGCTTGTCATTTAAATATTATTATAGTATAGCAAACTCGTTTGTTATAATAACACGCGTTCTCGATATGAATTTGTCAAAATTATATTTTCTTAGTTACGCTAAAAAATTGAAGTTGGTTTTGATAACAACGAAAAAATTGATTTAGAATTAATCAACATTTAATATTGAGAACACTTATTTCATTGAGATTTTGTTCAACTGAATTTATTGTGTTTTATTATTTTATTAAAGTAAGAACATAAATTTGTTCTTACAATAGCATAAAAACATCAGAATATTGTGTTGTCATCGGAACTGTTTACGACTGCAAAGTTTCAAGTCAATTGGACAAAATGCAAGTCAGTCAAAAATGCGTTACAAGTTTTGACCTTTACAGAGAAGTGAAGCTAAGTAAAATCTTGTAAAAATAGACAGGGTTAGAAAAATTCACTGATCGCTATGATTAATTCTTTTGTAAACTATGTCTAATTTACTAAAATACAAATTTAACAGTATAATATGTTGCTATGGTGATAGACAAATACGAGAAATGAGAATAATCCAGAGAACCATAGGAAAATCCTTTCATTATTTTGTAAGAGACTTAAAATGTTTGCTATATCAAAAGATATTTTCCCACAAACAAAAACCGTATTGATTTGTAAGTCGGTTACAACAAAAGTCAACAAAAACAGATTCGCTTGCTCTCATTAGCATACGCTTTGTTCTGTGACTCACTCGGCGCTCCTGTGATATCTGTAATGTAATGTTATTGAACTGTCAGAATCCAATCTATGTATGACATTTTTTACTACAGCCTTAAAGTTATTGGATTCTTTTTATAAGATACTCCGTACCTACATGTCTTGAGTAGGTACATATTATAGAAGTAGTATATAAAATTTGTTTTTAAAAATTTTAAAACCATGGAATGTTAAAAATTTCGACTGGGTAGTCAGTCCTATTATATTTCCCACCTAGGAAACGATCGCACGTAATTTTCAGTTAATACGTGATTTTGAGAATATTTTTTTTAAATACATCAGGATCCATGTAACAGATTTTGCTTAAAATATAACCAGATCCAAGTTGTATGCTGGCAAATACAACAACAAAAAAACATGTTGTTCCGTTTTCACGATATCGATGGAGAAAAATTTGATACACATACAGTATACACAGAGACATCACTCAGAAAATGGTCTTAAACGATTCCTAGGGAATGCTTGAGAATAGCTGAGCCGTTGTTTATATGGTGTTGCCATGGCTCCATCTATGACGAGACCCCAGTTTCCAGGTTCTAACCCGAATGCTAGTAAAAATATCATTTGGATTTTGAATTTATATATTATTAAAAAATCGACTGATGACCAGTCCTATACTTCCCACCTAGTAAACAATAATTAACTGAAAATTACCGTGGTAACGAATACAATGACCTTCAAGTAGCTCAACGTTCAAATTTGTGTATTGTCTATTTCTGGCCGTGCGCGACAAGTACATATACAGTGTGTCCACAGACTCATCCTCAACAGGAAGATACACAGCATATATTTGCAAGAAATGAACACTCTTTTTTATTCTTTGAAAAGAAGCATGGCCATCTTATCTGTTTATTACTGATGGCTAGCTTATAGCAAAAATCATGGTTACCTTGAATTACGTACAATTTTTTTTTAGTAAAATATTTTTATCTCAACAACGATACATTTTAGACAAAAAAATATTGAGGTTTTTTTCATATTGTACTAACATTTAGAATTCATTTATATTTTTTTACCTATGTTAATACGTGACATTGAGAACGTTTTTTTTGATATCTCAGGATCCACTGAACCGATTTGGCTCAAAATTTAATCAGAAATAAGTTAAAGGCTGATAAATACAACAGAATAAACGGCATGGCTGTATGTTGTTCCGTTTCTACGATTTCGAAGGCGAAAAGTTGACCACACACACACACCCACATACAGACATCAGTCTTAAACGATTTCTAGGATATCAAACGTGAAAATCTGTTAAAATCTCGAAATATTTTTTTCGGACTAAATCCATTACATCCCTACTATAGTAGAGGCGGGAAGTAAAAATAATAAATAGAAAATATGAATTAGTGCTAGGCCCAAATAACCTTAGCTGTTGGTAGCTTTAAAAAAAGATTCCTAGGGTATCTAAATGTGAAGATATATTAAAATCCCGAAAAAAATGTCAGACTGAATCCAATAATTCTTTACCGTAGCAAAGGTCGCAAGTAAAAAGTACCATGAATTAATACCAAAATACTATTGCTGGGTTGCAAAACGCATTGGCAGAAAATTTTCATTGACAATAATTTGATACAAAAACCCTTAGATTCGGATCATAAAATTATGGTTTTCAATAATGTAGCACCAGTCTAATGTAAGTTTTTTTTATTCTGTACAACATTAAATTACTCGACTCAAAGAAAAACAATTATGACTGATCTACATACAAAAATACCGTCTTTTGACCTAATTTTGATCAGAATGCTTAGAAAAATTGCGCAAAGTGTACAAAAATGTTTGTTAGAGGAAAAAAGTTTTCTAAAAACGAGCAATAATAGTTGATAAATCGAATTTTTTCTAACGCACATGACATACGCTCAAATAGCTAGGGGCAAATGCGTAGATTGCAGTATGTTATTTTCATTATTAAACAGGATTTTCAAGTGGTATGTTTAATAAACATTAGGGGGTGGATTTACACTAACACAGTAAAGATTTTTTATCGCTGTCCGTGCAGTAATTAACAAAAGCGCAACGCAGCTAATTTGCACTGCGGTCCACTATACAAAATATATATTGAAACGCGGTAAAAAAAATGCAAACATAAATTTCATTACGTAAATAATTATTCATGTCCATGTATTGAAATTATTATTACAGAGTACCTTACCAGAAGATGCCTTAATAAAGAGACTAAACGTTATACAATTTGTAAATGAAAAATCATTGATTTTAATAATTTACTGCAGTCTAAGTACCTGCGATTTTTAGGGTTCCGCACCAGGAAGGACGATATCTGACTGTCTGTCTGTCTGTTACAGGCCTCTAACTTCTAAACGAAATGAGATAAGGACTTGAAATTCACACATAATATGTATACCGAGGCCCAAAGACGGAGGGAATAACAAAATATTAACAAGGTTGATTTAAAGGGGGAGGGGGGTCATATATGCAAACTGGGGTAAAACACTTTTTTTTGTACCTATTTTTGTGGGGTATCTTTCAAAAGGACCTTTTGCGTAGATTATGAATGTGTTTTTGTTTTTATTTATTTTATCAAAATTGTAGGTTTTGGAGACCGTCAAAGTTGCAATTTTTATACCTATTTTGTTACCAGGTCTATTTTAACAATGCCATTACCTATAAAGCTGTAGTTCACTTCAAGTATCACTCATATCCTCTAATCAATCAACAAATACTAAAACCGGAAAAAAAGAAAAATAAAGCGCCCATATATGCAAATGGGGGGGCGAAAAACATTTTTTTTTTGTACCTATTAGTGTGGGGTATCGTTGAAAATGGTCTTTTGAGTAGATTATGAATGTGTTTTTATTTTATCTATTTTATCAAAATTGTAGTTCTAGCATAATTGACATAGTGCGGAACCCTACTCTTTGCGTGGCTCGACACGCACTTGGCCGTTTTTTTAATAATAAATTTCATTATTTGAGGAACTAACGTGCAGAAACCGAAATGTTCCAAAACCATAATTTCTCACAAAAACAGCAGTTAATTAATATTTGTCACCTTTTGGGTGATAATTATCACCCACAAAGTTTTTTTAGTTAAATAATTATAATTACCTATATATCTAAAAAAATTGCTTAATTTATAGACAAAAGTTAAAAATATTTCTAGCAAAGGTGTCTTTGCAAATATCAAAATAGAATGCACATAATATCAGCTTTGTCGTGAAAAACTTTGAATTTGTGTAAAATTTTCCATGTGTAGAGTCCCTTAAAAGGGCGCTTTAATCATAATACGAGTGTCCCGAGGGTCGAACTTTAATGGGCACCGAAATTTCAATCATTATTTGGAAGAAATTTAGAACTATAATTGTTTATTTGCAACACTTGCATCAAAAGTACAATTTTAGATGGCTGTCTACCGTTTGAAAAGTGATTCTTTATGGAAGCTTCTACTGCATTCGACCGGTAGTGTTTAAAGTAATTTTTAACGCACTCCGTTCTATAAAGTAATACTGTTTTGTTTTACTTTATAACACACGTGCGTAATAAAGTACTTTATAGATTGCTTTGCTATAATGTCACTAACAAAATATTTATCTAAATTGTGCTTTATTTGCTTAAAATTGAACTTTTGAAGTAACTGTTGCAAAAAAATATTGTATGTAACGCGTGTCTATAGTGACGAATCTGACAGCTGCCATTTTACAATACGCTTTTAAGGTTATATTGCTTAATTTATTTAATTTATTGTAGATTATAGACGCGTCGACATCTCATGTCATTAGCGTCTTTCAACTACACTAAATAACAACTAACTTAAAACTAAATAACATCACAAAACATCCATGAGCGCAGGTGGGATTCGAACCCACGGCAGTCCAGTCTAGAGGTTGCGGCGCCAAGCACGCTAACCACTAGGCTATACTGCCCTCAAGGTTATGTTGCATTTATACCAGAACGAGTGTGTGTTTACGGCGCTAGCCAAAGGCGAGAGCGGTTATCACACGAGTTCTGGTATAAATGCAACATAAACTTAGCTCGTATTGCAAAATCGCGACTGTCATATAATCCGTCACTTAAGCCACTAGTTGCATAAATAACTATTATATAATATGCTATTATTTTATTATCTTCGAAATAATGACGATAATATTTGGGGAACTTTTATTCAATTTTCCTTAGAGCGTTAAAAGAGTTACGAATGAAGTAAGAACACAAACCCTATAAGTCCATGGATATTTCTGATTTTGCATGAAACTTGATAATGTAGTTTTAAGGATGACTATAGGACAAATGGATATTTGCCTGGATTTTAGGAAATAGTAGATTGTATGTCTAGATACGTAATGGGGCATATTATGATGACAGTATGTATAAACGAACGATAGCGAGTTTTTACAGTCACACGAGCCGTAATACCATTACGTATGAGACATATATGGTATTTTTTGCCATACCCACTACAAAATACCTACTTTTCACGTCATTTTCAAAAAATTCTGACAGTTCATTTGCGTCGCTATCTTTCCTTCCACAGTGTGTCGCGAAGTTCGTGTAAGTAAGTACGCAGGCGTATAGAGTGAATAGAAAAAAATACAACCGAATTGAGAACGCACCTCCTGTTTTGAAGTCGGTTAAAAAGAAGCTTGCTGTGGCAACCGTTATTTTCTGCGCTAGTGCGGAAAATAATACATTTTCCGCACAGCTGCCTGTTAAATTACTCATTAAAGGCCGCTATATACATACATCGAAAGTCGCTATTTTGTAGTGGGTGTGGCAAAAAACTGTATTTAAAACACGGGTTAGATTGAAAAGCGACTTTTTGTTCCAGCATTTAAACATGTTTCTGTTAGTTTCAGGCTAAATATAAATCGATTTTCGGGTAGACACCACTACCATGAAACATAAATAGACATGTCGGCTTCTGCATGTTAGCTCCTCATTTTATAAGACAATTATTATATGTTTCAAATTTGCGCTACATATACAATATACATAGAAAGTCTTTAATAGCAGAAAATTACATATAGGTTGTAAGGAGTTAAAAAAGGCACCCGGTATATTTGCCATTATTTGTGATTAAAACATTTATAATTCACTTTAACATTTTTAGTGTTATAACTAAAATTAAATATCACAATTAATAATAATTATAATTCATGATTATAATCAACCCTTAGGGATGAATTTTATAATATTGCATGCCCAGCTACCTGACTATGATACTATTATGTATGTAGAGATACTAATTATTATTGTACGAGATTTCATTGTTTGTAATTAATTTTTTATCTCTAAATAATATTAATTGCTATGTATTACTTTTGAAATCAACATATATTATGTAAGTTGATAGCCCAAACACAGACAAATGATTTTTTTTGGACTTATATTTAGGGGATTTCCTTTCATCGCAAATGGGAAATTCAAATTGTGGTAGATAGTCATAATATGGAATATTTCTGAATAGGTCTCATCGAGCAGAATTAGAAACACTTTAATTGGTATATGATAAAATCAATCGCTTTAAAACCCCTTATATCCGCCCCATATTATTCACATAACAATTAGAGGTGAAATTACTGTCCACAGGAACTCAAAACGTTGTTTATCTATAGAAACACGTTATTTAGTCCAAAATTGCGACGTGAAGATCCCGCAAAGTGACAGAATATTGTGTCATCTAGTAACATTTGGAATCTATTTGATTTAGAAACATTAAATTTGGTAGATATGCAGTCTTCAAGATATTGTTACAAAACTGTTTTCTGAGTTGGCGGAATAAATATTTATTTACAATAATTAAAAACACAATAATAATGAATGCAACAACGAAATGTCAGTTCTAACAATTAACACAAGTAAACAATAACTAAACAGTAATTACAAAGCAAAACAAAACAACTATATACAATGACTCGTAATTATTACCACTACACTAGTATTTATTTTATCAATCTATTTATTTATTTCACCGCACTATTTATATCACTGATCGACCGTGGACTTGACTGCGTGACTCACCGTTGACTGATTCTTCACTCACTCGTACTGGCTGTTTATATATGCTGCGTGGCGTAAGCCTAGTGTGTTCTCGCTTTCTCTAGAACTTTCGCGCAGGTACCAGTTGTTCAGTAAGCAGACCCCGTTTCTCAGAACTCTTGCCTGCCGTTTATTTACAGGGTGATCCGTAACAATATCAAAACTAACGATAAGCAAGTTTAATCAAAACCAGCCCAGTAGTTTCTGAGATAAACGCCTCAGAAACTCGTGATATTTCCGACGTCTATAAACGCAAGTTGATATTAGCGTTATAAAACAACATTATGTTTCGGGAAAGTTCCGTCCGATGTCGCTGCCTACTAATTCATTAGGAATATCCAAGTACGGGACCGACAAACCGATTATCTTGCAATCAAATATTTCATACATTTCGCCCTATAATATTGTTTTTCACCGTCGCATTTCGAATATTCTGTTTCAAAAAAATTAAATAAAATATAGAGTGCCATTTAATATTTTGAATTTAGGTAGGTATAGTCTATCTGAAATAGTGTAGAGTATTTTGGTTTAAAGAAGTTTTTAACAGATTATAGTGGTAGTTTGGAATAGGTACCTTGCCGTCTTTTAAATCATTCGCAAATTCATCTAAAGACTTAACATTTAACAAATAAGACTGTTCTGAGTGTTGTCGATTTATTCGGATTTCTAATAAAAGACCAAAGCATTTAAAAGATGAACCAAATAAAATAAAGTTAAAAATGACTTAAAAACATTCCAGTTGGGACTTTGTAGCTAGTCTTTAAAAGAAATTTGTAATTAAGGATTATATACCTACATGACGCTATTTATACTTCGTGGCAAATCAAATAAAGATTTTTATTATTATTATTATTACAATAATTTGAAACAATATGTTAAATATAATCAGAACAATCTTAAAGTTTATTGGTTATTAATTAGTCTTTGTCTCAATTTGGAAAGAAGGCTAGGAACCTACTCTATGGTACGAACGGAATCTGTTAAAAACTTTAAATCGAAATGTTTTATTATTACTCTGCACTATTTCAGGATGAACTATAACTGTGAAGTGCGAAAGAGTAAATTCTCCTTATGTGACCAAGCGACACCCCCTCCAAAATATACCTCAACTTGAACGCAACTCGAAAATCTGAGAAACATTTTAATGATTCGTTGAAGTGTACAATAATTTATTGTAATATTAATCAATTTCAAAAGAAATCTTGTAATAACACACTAGTATGTGACTTCAAATTTGTGTCTCGAGTCTCCATTTCCATAGAAACATAGCTTAGATCGTTTACATAAGTGCAAAACAGTTTTTTCAACAATATTTTTCTTGGTTTTTGGACAGTTGTATAAACGCACGTCCTCCATAAAATAAATGAGTATGACGTCACGATTTTGGTTACGAGCAAAAACGATTTTTAACGGGCGGGGATCACATAAATATTTCAAAATTTACTTTTTAGCATTATTAAAAATCATACATTTTTAGAGTGTTGGGTCTCCAAGTCACTATATGAATATTATGAAGTATTAGAAATACCTTGTATTGTATTATGTCCGTCTTATGACTTCTTGTGATTTAACATGACGCGTTTCAGCAACAAGTTGCCATCTTCAGGTGTGGTTAATTATTTTAAAAAAAATACACATTGAGTATTCGTAACACTATATAATAGTATAATGCTAAGCACTGCGTATTATGTCGTGGTTTGTGAAGTACTGATTTAAATTTCGAGATTTTATGATTTATATAGTAGGTAGATGAAATGGAAGTGTGAGTGTGTATGTATGTGGACGATTAATGAGTATGGGATGTTTATGTGTTAATTATTGTGTCGTATATTATGTTCGATTTTAGTGTTAGTTTGTCATTAAGAATGTTGGTATTGTCGAATTTTGTAGCTTTATATTATTTCATATTTCATATTCTTCGAGGGTGTCCATGTGTTTACCTTTACTGTAAAGGTAAACACATGGACACCCTCGAAGAATATGAAATATGATAAAGCCACAAAATTCGACAATACCGACATTCTTAATGACAAACTAACACTAAAATCGAACATAATATACGACACAATAATTAACAGCACACAAACACCCAATACTAAGTAATCGTCTACACACATACACACACATACTCACATTTCCATTTCATCTACCTACTATATAAATCATAAAATCTCGAAATTTAAATCAGTACTTCACAAACCACGACATAATACACAGTGCTTAGCATCATAATATTATATAGTGTTACGAATACTCAATGTGTGTTTTTAAAAAAATAATTAACTACACTTGAAGATGGCAACTCGTTGCTGAAACGCGTAGTGTTAAATTACAAGAAGTCACATGACGGACATAATACAAGGTATTTCTAATACTTCAGAATATTAGAAATCAGCATGAAGTGTAGGAGTCTATTAATTTTCTTTGTTAGGTATTATTTGGTTTAGAATTTACTATAAAATATTAATGACGAAACATGGGTCAATTTTGTTGATATATGCGATGAAAAGACTTGACATTGAATTATTTGTTCAACTTGAAGTTTATAAATCAAAATCGTGATTTACTACGAAATGATTAAACTGGCTCGTTTGTTTTTTATATTTTCGAATTTTAATTTACATGTTGTGTGCTAGGACAGGCTGTTAACAACACGAAACTCGAACTCTACTGAATGAATGAGCATGTAGCTTAAAGCTACAAAATATACAACGCTGTAAATAATTACGCATTGAGTTTGCATAGCTGATTGTCACGAATATTACGTGCTAGGTGTTCGTGACTTTCGTGGAATGGGGTCGTCCTGCACGTTGCAATTTTGATATTCTAAAGCCTGAATCCAACGACCGTACTTGTACAAATAATTATAACTCGTCCTTTCCCGAAAAGGACGCTAAATAATAATTATATAGGTACATCGACTATCTTTTTCTTTTGATCACTATCTATTTTCCACAGTACTGATCGGATCTCCTCACAAATGTCAAATCACTCTCAAGGCAAACATTTGATAAGTATAATTATCAGAGTACGATTATTTTCAAAATACACCAGTCGTGGGAACAGTTTACTTGTGTACTTGTAAAAGGTTTAATGATTATTTGTGCATTTATCAAGTAAAAAATTCGACTGATGACCAGTCCTATACTTCCCACCTAGTAAATATTTGCAAAAAATAAACACTCTTTTTTTATTCTTTGAAAAAAGCATGGCCCTCTTTTTTGTTTGGTGATCTACTGATGGCTAGTAATATAGCAAATCTCATGGTTACCTTGATTTATGTACAATTTTTATTTTTTTTAGTAAAATATTTTTTTTCTCGAAAACTACATTTTAGACAAAAAAATACTTACATTTTTTTCATATTATAACATCTAGAATTCATTTATATTTTTTTTTACCTATGAATACGTGACATTGAGAACGTTTTCTTTAATATCTCAGGATCCACTGAACCGATTTGACTCAAAATCTAATCAGATCTAAGTTAAAGACTGATAAACACAATAGAATAATCGGCATGGCCGTATGTTGTTCCGTTTTTACGATATCGAAGGCGAAAAATTGACCACATACACACGCACACACATACACACACACACACATACACACACACACACATACACACACACACACATACAGACATCAGTCAGAAAATGATCTTAAACGATTGCTAGGGTCTCAAAACGTGAAGATCTGTTAAAATCTCGAAATATTTTTTTCGGACTAAATCCATTACTTCCCTACCATAAGTAGAGGTGGGAAGTAAAAAGCCGTGGATTTTCGGATTTATACATGTGAGAGTACATTAATTATATAATATTAAAATGAAAAACTGAAATAAAATATACAATAGTCCTTTAAAACAACTTTGTGTTAGAAAATATAGCAACATGTGTAACGCTAATTATTAATGTTCCTGCCCATCGTAAGCGCATGACACGTACACTGAAAATATAATGATAAAATAATTTTTCAAAATATTTTTTCATTGTGAAAAACTTCAGTGAAACTTGACATAAAGCCCTTAAAGGATATTATTGCAGGTGCAAAATATGTGCAAATTTGCTCATATTATTTCCAAAACAGCTGATCCAATTGGTATCAAAGTCAATAGACACTGAGTCCTTACTGTGACTGTGATAAATGTTTTGCAAAAAGAAAGGTTCCAGTCGATGCATTTTTAAACGGTTTTATTTAACTTGACCCCGTATATTTGATTAGTTTCAAATCTTGCGACAGCTTTTTCAACTACTTCTACTTAACCGATTCTTATGAAACTTTGCACACTGAGTTCCCGTGACAATACAATATTATGATAATTTCAACTTGGTAACGAGGGTCTGATGATGGAATCAGTAGGTGGACAGTTGAAAGGATGAGGAGTTTGCATAGTGATACGGGCCAGAAATCAAATAAAAAACTAGAAAATAAAAATAGGTAAAAAAACTTTTAAGTTAAACGGTTTTATTTTAAATCATCAGCTGCACCAAAAACTAGAAAATAATTAGGACACAAACCAAGGGGCACTTTGCGTCGCTGCGTCAGCGGAATAAGTAATAAAAACGTAAGTAATAAAATCTGTATAACGACTGTATAATTATGAAATATGAACGACTTGTCTAGAAAAATGTGTTTCGAAGCCCACCAACAGAAATATTTCAAATGCACCCCACGTTTTTATTACTTATTCCGCTGATGCAGAGACACAAAGTGTCCCTTAGTTTGTGTACTAATTATTTTCTAGTTTTTGGTACAGTTGATGATTTAAAATAAAACCGTTTAACTTAAAACATTTTTTACCTATTTTTTCAAAAGTTATTACACACAACACGCACAGACTTTACGCGGAAAATCGCATTTCTACACGCTTTGAGGGCAGGACAATCAGAATTTGACCTCTGACAGGTTTTTTCGACTCTTCTCACCACACTTCTATTTTCTGTACGTGAAAGTGAAAATCTAACTAAACAAAGTCAACGTTTAAATGGCTGGTTTGAACGATAGTGGCGACGTCTATTATATTGGCGTGTATCATTAAAAAAATCGAGAGGAGTATGACGTCATGTGAGTTTTTATTTTGAATGAAACTTGATTTTATAGATTTCACCATTGATTTTCTCAAGTAAAATACTAAATATTCGAAAGTTGACAAAAAAATACCGATGTTTTTTTAGCGACAGTTCAGAATCTGCTTTAAAAAATGATGAAGGAGCTCACTGAGAAAAACTGAAAAATGGGATAGAATTATTTCAAAATTGTTGGTCATCTCAAACCATAAAAATTTCGATTAATTTATATATAAACAATGATTGACGTTGGACCGGATTTTTGTAGTTTAACCTCCTCTACACAAGTTCAAAAACTAATTAAAAGTTAATTTATTTTAATAGACTTTTTATCGTCTTGAAAAAAAACTTTTTCATATTATATCTATACTATGATAAATTCAATTTTAATGCTTAAATTCAGCAAATTTTACATTGGTGGTTCAGCCAAATTACATAATGGATTCTAAACAATTAGAAAAAATCATTTTTATCAACCGTTGTCACAGTCGGGATTCAAATCCGAACTTTTGATTCAGCTGTCATTTACTCAACAAATGAGTAAATGACAGCTCAATCCGCCGTGATAGAGGAAAAGTTCGGGTTTGAATCCCGACTGTGACAACGGTTGATAAAAATGATTTTTTCTCATAGTGTGGAATCCATTATGTAATTTGGCTGAACCACCAATATAAAATTTACTTATATATCTCACAGTCGTACTATTTCACTCTTTAAAACTTAAATTCAGTTTCCATTTTTTTGATATGACATAAAAATTGTCCAATGTCCAGTTCTTTTCATATGAAATAGTTTTTTAAACGTTCTTTCAGTTGAAAAAAGCTGCGCATCAGTGTTCTCAAGTAACAATATAAAAATAGATACTTGTTTGAAATATCTTGTCCTTGTTTATTTTTACCCGAATGCGACAAGCCAAGGAGGGGTCATGCGTTTATTATCAGTCTATATACAGGGTGCACAAAGTTATTTTTGCACTATTGTTAGCTTTATTAATATTGGAGCTACGACTTCGGTTAAATGAATATTTTTGTAATATTTTTTACGTAGATAACGATGGTGAAAACAAAAAAATAACAAGCCGTGAGGTGGGTCGTTTATTAGGACTAAAGTGCGACCCTTGAGGTCCACACGACGAACTTCCCAGTTTGATAAATATTTAATAATAATAATTAAATTAGAAATTACACAGAAAAGTAATCATTTTAATCATTAAAACATAATTATTATTTATTTTTAACAATAATTAAAAAAAAAAAACGGCTGAACCGATTTTTATAAAATTTATGTCAGATCAAAATAACGTTAATACGCCTCGATTGACACCCTTACAAAGTCGATATAATTTTTTATTCGCGAGATATTGTGTAAAAAAATCTACTTTTTTGGAGTCTATTTGGTTAAGAAAAAAGAACGGCTGAACCGATTTTAAAAAAATTTCTTTCAGATCATATTTACGTTAATACGCGTCGATTGGCATTCTAACGTAGTCGATATCATTTTTCATTCTCGAGATTTCGTCTTAGAAATAAATGGACACATATGTACGTACGTACATACGTACACACACACAGACATCTTTATAAAAATAGTGTGGTGACCTTGAAACATAAAAATTTGTTATACATTTTGATTTCGATTTTCGAACCCATTACAATAACTTCCAATGGGAAGTTAATAATTGAGCATTGGGTTTTTGAGTAATTCGCCAAATTAACTTTTCTAATATGTTTGCAGTATTTGATAGAAAAAAATTTCTGGACGTAAAATACGTTCTAAAGTTGTCCTAAAGTTGAAAATAACTGTGTTTCTGCACTATCAAATTTAAACTAATTGCATGTCTATGATACATTTGTAGACGCGCCGAAAAGTCCATGAAACATTTGATAGCAAGACGTGTCAAATGCAAACAAATAGTTTTAATTTTTAATTTATTTACTGCTTATTGTCGTTTTTATTACCACATTTTAAACTAAATCAGTGCATATTTTCGATTTATTATTATTTCAAATTGTAAACTGAAAACGTTTTTGATAATTTTATCAATTATTAAATCAGAACCTGACAACTAGGGATTTTCAATGAACCATTTTCTATTGAAACCTAATTTTATTTTCAACTCTTGTTTTGAGTCTTCTTTTTTTACTTTTACATAATCGTCAAAGCTAAATAGCCGATATAAACTCTGATCAACAATCAAAAAACAAATATCATGATATTATAGCAGTTGAATTAAAATAATTTTGATAAGATATAGTTCCATAAATCTAAAAAATATCAGTGAAACGCATCGAATTTTAGCTAAATAAATAGCAAATTGTCTAGTGGTTTTGTTTTCTTTCATCTCGTTTTAGATTTATTTTACTTTTATTTTACGTATATTTTTAAAACTTTAAATTAAGAAAATATATCTGAAGGTTGTTTTCTAAAATTTTAAATACGTACTCTACTAAATAAAAAATTATTTTAATTTAACTTTCTGACTAATTCAATAGACTATTTTCTAGCATCAATATTTATTTAAAGAATCTACGTTTCGGCCATAGATATGCCTATATTGGCCGAAATGTCGATATATTATATAATAAAATATTATCATTTTAGAAAATAGTCTGTTTTATTAGTCAGAAACTTGAACTAAAATAACTTTTACACAGACGTTAAACAAATAAAATTTCTTTTCAATAATCTTTTTGAATTAATATAAACGACTTTTAATTTTACAGGTGTACATAATGACTGTTAAATGTGTTTTTGTTATAATATCTTTGTTATAATAATTTGTCAATGCAAAAGTGTTAACATAAAACGTATAAACCTAAAACAGATAAATCAAAAAAATATGATTTCAGTTGACATAAATTTAAGCTAAGTGCAAAGGAATGTGGATTATGTGCAAGGCAACGATTTAAGAAGACAACTGTGCCTCCGGCAGCAAAATGCCTGGAGGCCGAAGGGGACTTGTTGCCCCCCAGAATACGTTTCTGGAAAATATTATTAGAAGATCAAATTCACAACGTAAGTATTTTTCATTATTACTGTAAATAAACTACAATTTAAAAAGGGGTAAGTCCGGGTAAGTTCAGATAAGAGAAAATTAGTATAAAGTAGGACGCTCAGGCTTATTGAATCCGCTCAGTGGAACAATGAAGATGGGAACTGCCTAACTTGACCGCTAGGGGCGCCAGCAATATAACCACCTCAGTCTGTGGGCAGTTCATAGCATAAGTTTATTTAAAATAATAAATCATTGACAATGCCGGTGTGCTGTATTTACCAATGGACAAATCACAGAGGTTTTGTATTTCCAAATGATCCGGAACTAAAAAGAAAACCAGTGACAACTTAGGTGACTATATACAAGCTGTCATCGATATTACGTTTCTCATGTGGCCATCTCCATTGAAACTTTTATAAATCACAATAACAAGTTAAGGTTTCTACCAGTGTTGCCAGATTAGAGGAGTTCCCCTAAATTTATTGGAATTTGAGAGGAATTTGTGTAAGAGAATGTTTAAAAGACTTTTTTCGCTGGATTTTATATTTTTCACCACGGCCCGATTGAGTATGACTGGGTGTTTGGAGGGGTAAAAAAAAGACGCAAGAGGTGAATAGGAGCCATTTTTGTAATTTTTGTAACTAAGTAGTTGGTTTAGGATTTTTATTTGATTTAAAATTTCATCCAAATTATGCGCTCGAGTTAGATATCATACCATATCGATATGCTTAACTAGATATCTGATATTACAAAAGTGTAGCGGCGCTGTTGTTTACATGGCGTTGCTATGGTTCCTCTATTACAAGTCCCCAGTTCTCAAGTTCTAGCCCGAGAGCTGGTAAAAGTGTCAATTGGATTTTCAATTTATTATTAAAAAAAAAAAAAATAATGAATTGAAAATATGAATTGGTGCTAGGCCCAAATAACCTTAGCTGTTGGTGGTCTTTAAAATACAATACGATATTACAAAAACTATTATATCGAGCCAGAACCTCAACCAGCGCGCGAGAAAACAATACAAAAAACTGCAACGATACGACAAAACGAAAACCACGCGCAAACGCCTACAAACGAACGATAATATGCATTGGACTGCACATCCATTTGATATTCGCTTCCTCTCTTTCTAAGTAAGCATACATTTTGCGGTGTAAAAAAGATGAAGCGAATATTACGTTATTTGATGCAATGCATTGCTTTTTTGTTCGTTTGCTTAAACTAAATAACCCATGTACGTTAGCAAACCGTCCTACTGATTTCGATATCTATAAAAACTGTTTTCTATATTGATATGAAAACTATATATCGGTTACATAACCGTTTACGTAAAAAAACGAAAACCATCATGTCTACTGTGTAATCGATATACAGGGTGCTGAATTGCTTTGCGGGTAATAGGGATTTAACCCGTAAAATCAAACTTTTACGATTTCCTGCTTCCCTAATTATTTTAGGAAAAATATCTTCGAATAAAAGTTGTAGATCATAAAATTCTGCATCTAAATCATTAAACAAAATTAATTTTGCATGCTTTGTAACAGCTGAAATTTGATATGAAAATGTCAAAATTACCTCAAAAACAGATAGCGAAAGCCATGGAACTTGAACAAAATGATGACGTTTTAGCTGTCAGAATAATTTCTAATCATTTTGTTCAAGTTCCATGGCTATCGCTATTTGTTTTTGAGGTAATTTTGTCATTTTCATATCAAATTTCTGCCTTACAAAGCATGCAAAATTAATTTTGTTTAATGATTTAGATGCAGAATTTTATGTTCTAAAACTTTTATTCGAAGATATTTTTCCTAAAATAATTAGGGAAGCAGAAAATTGCGAAAGTTTAATTTTACGGGTTAAATCCCTATTACCCGCAAAGCAATTCAGCACCCTGTATAGCAAATCTGATGGTGGGCTCTCCGTCTAGTACAGATAATTCACGAAAGATGCATTTTATGATGATAATATATTTAAATTAATATGACTTTCGTTAAATAACAAATGATAGGCGCTAAACTTTAGGAAGAATATATTTGCCCCAAAATTTATCCTATCAACTATTCTATCGGTCTTTTTTGACGTAGAACTACATCTTTCCCAGCATATATAGAGGGTAAAATGGTGCGTTACAAAAAATGTGTGACAAAAAAAATGTGTGGCGCGAACTACCGTAGTTACGGCACAGTTTGTATGTGTTTTTTTTTTTTAGATCATGTTAATATTTTTTGACAGATGTGACGCCATTATAAAGCTATACGTTTTTGGTTGCAGCAGAATCGTAATTACTGTGCTCCTTTTATCACAAACATCCAGTTTAGTTTCGAAACCCGAGCTCCTTATTTGATCACCTTGTATATTGTTCGGGTTAATGTCGATATGATGTTGATTTAGGCCAATCGAGATCGTAACCATATATTATTTTCTTACCGGCTAGTTTTGACAAAGGGTATCTAATAAGTACTTAACTTTAACGGTAGCGCTGACAATGCAAAAATGGCAATTACATAAATATAAAGCGCGAACGTAAAACTGAAATGAGGCTGTAAACCGTGAAACGTAAATCTGAAATCAAGTACAGTTTTATAGCATTGCGTGAGCAAAACAGAAAAAAGTACAGACTTCCTAAAAATAAACTTTACGAAAAAAAACATTAGTTTTAATTTGTCAAATGTGAGTTGAATCTTTGTGACCAATAAAAATTCAAATTATTTTGGACTGGTTGAAACGAAAATATTGTTATGTATAACAATGTTTCTCAACTTAACTTCCCGCTATTGAAAATGGAAGATTTTCAAAAATTCGGGAAGTTATTAGTTTTAGTCCGATTTTATAAAATCGAGTTTTCTGCAGATCTTCTCCTTGACGTTTTGAGGTCCTAGGAAGCTATTATGACCATTTTAGAATGGACGTTAGTGAGAATATTTATAATTGGTTCGTAAAAATTGTTGCAAAATTGTTAAACGAGGAGCAAATATTAACAAAAAAACTTTTTAACAAAAAAAAAACCTCCTACAAAAAGCCACTAAAAAGAGGAAAATAATGAAATTTTGAGGTCTGCACCAATTTAATAAAATATGAAGTCGATGAAAAAGTATAGTATAATGATTAGTATCTTCTTTTTAACCAACTTCATATTTTATTAGATTGGCGCAGACCTCAAAATTTCATTATTTTCCTCTTTTTAGTGGCTTTTTAAAGGAGGTTTTTTTTTGTTAAAAAGTTTTTTATTTTTTACTTTTTTGTGTCAAAAAGTGACATTTACCTTAAAGGAATCACACGCCGTTACTCACTTTTATTAAACCGACTTTATTACGCTGTCTGATGTGTCAGAAAGTGACATTTACCTTAAGGAATCACACGCCGTTACTAACTTTTATTAAAATCAGCCGAACTACTGAACCGATTTTGATAAAATTTCTATGGGACCAATCTGAAAGTATACCCTTTCAAATAAAAAAAAATTTCCAAATCGGTTCATAAATGACGGAGTTCTCAGGTAACAAACATAAAAAAATGAAAAATACAACCGAATTGAGAACCACCTCCTTTTTTTGAAGTCGGTTAAAAATATCATAACATCCTATTAATTTAAAGGTCGTCTACAAGATGTAATCGCTATGATTAAAGCTATTGCCAGAAGAGACATTAATGTGAGGGAAGACGCGGGGAATAGCCAATAAAGTAATTCAACTATTTATCAAAAAGTTTACCAAAAAGTTTATTTATCAAAAAGTTTAACAAAGCTGGTACAGTCAAACAATATATCACATGAAAATATGAAGGGAATGCAAGAATGATGTGCGTAGTCAGAAATTTATTGATCACATGAAAATATTATATCCACACAGTAATATACTAGAATCGAGATCCGGGGACAGATCAAAATATGATTCTTCAATGTTCACATCCTATGTAAACTTGAATAACAACGCCTAAGAGCCTGAGAATCGCTACATTATTGTATGCTCATGAGAAATCAGCTGCAGTATAAGATAAAGCGAATAGCTTTATCATGGTTTTAAGAAACAATTTACAGGGTGTTCCTTAATGACGTGATAATATTTCAGGATGTAATTCTTTAGGTAGTTTTATGAGGAAAAGTTCATATGAACATATGTCCGCAACGCCTTAAATTTTTTGCTACAGGCTATTGAATTTTTTTCTTTTGAAGCATTATTTTTTAATATCTCCAAAAGTACTTCAGATATTATTTTCAAATTTGGTATGTGTTAATAGGATTCAACTACGGCATTCTGTGCTGGGGTAAATCTACTGCTATTGCAAGCGCGTTTATAATGCAAAAAAAAATTATAAGAATAATATTTCATCTCAGGTTTGCTGAGTCTTGTAAACCAGCTTTCATTAGGAACAGAATCTTGACAATATATGCGATTTACATGCTACAGTCTGTTTGCTTTCTTTTTAAAAACAAACATTTATTCTACCAACATTTGCCGGATCATGATCATTCTACGCGGGGACGTTTCAATCACGGTGTACCGGAGCATCGTCTCACCCTGTTTACCAAAGGACCTCGATACTCTGCTGTGAAACTTTATGAAAGTCTTCCACCAGAGATTACGACTGTAAAAAGCTACAGACTGTTTAAAGTAAAAGTTAAAGAATATTTAATTATAAAATGCCCGTACGAACTTTGTACTTAATTATTTGTACCAAATGACTTTGTCATTTACTGACGCTCTTCTTTGTCACCATGACATTTTTTGAATAAAGAATTTTATTATTATTATTATTATTATAAAACCACATGTTTTAGTTAGAAAAGTTATTCTATTGCTTCACCAGTGGCGTCTCTGCAAGCATGTCCTTTGATATTTTCTACAAAAAAATGGTACGCCTCTGACATTTTTTATGTGGATATTTTTTCTGATTATCCTGTTCAATTCTACATGAAAACGGTCTCTTGCGTTTTTCTCGTTAAACGAAACGTTCTTGATTAAAACAATTAAATTAAAATTGTAACTCATTATGGTTAGGTTAGGTAGAATAGTTCTGCTATATCTGCTCGCAGGGACGCCACTGGTGAAGCAAAAGAATAGCTTTTCTAATATATGTAGTTTTATATTCTATTAATTAACACATAGCAAAATTGAAAATAATATCTTAAGTACTTTCGGAGATGCTAAAAATAACGCTTTAAAAAAAATTCAACACCCTCCAGCAGAAAATTTAAGCCGTTGCGGACATAATATATTCATATGAACTTTCCTTCATAAAATTACCTGAGAAATCATACCCTGAAATATTAGCACGTCATTGAGGAACACCCTGTATATACAGAGCTTGATCGAGAAAGCAACATAATGAAGAGTATAAGTGACTGGTATTCGGAAGACACCAAATTCGAATCACAGTAGAGACAGGTGTGACAAGAATTTTTCATAATATTTTCAGCTAAGAAACACTCATAGTTTCTCTGTACAACCTTTTCTTAAGCTTTTTCATAGTTTCTATCAGTAATTTTCAGTGAACTCTATACTTATAGTACTGGAAGAGACTCACAATGCTATCCGTGTGAAGCATCATTAACTATGCAACCCTCACTGAGTAGGTAACGGCTTCTCTGTCTTTCTTACACAAAATTATATGTCGTCTTTTTCCACAGGCAATTCAGGCCTTATTTCGGGTGTCCAGGGAGCCGATTGGAGGCTCAAATTTAAAAAAAAATGTATGGCCATCAGAATTACACCTGTGTGTAAAATTTGACATCGCTATATTAATTCAAAGTGATTTAAAATTATTGAGTTGCAAAATTACTAACAGTCCGCAAACAAATAGATAAACAAAGCTAGTTAATTACTAAAAGCTTATAATAAACAATGTGAATGAACGATATTTGACAATATATATCTACATTTATTTAATGAAAGCGTAAAGTTACCACGTTGCGTTCCGTTTATTCCTTAAAATTGATATGTTATAATATATTTTTTTATTTTCAAATGTGTCATTATATGAATATTATGTCAATCATAATATGTTATTTAACATTATTATTCGTTCACTTATTAGCTTCTACTGACAGCGAAAAAGATTACTTTAATAAATAAAACACAAAAACTGGTTATAGCTGTCCAACTTTATTTTTAAGTACTACGTTTCGGTATGTTATAAGAGACCCTCCTGTAGCAGACCGAAACGTAGTACTTAAAAATAATAACCCGGGAGTTTGCGTTGCATTTTAGGTAGTGTTTTTACGCCAATCGATTGTTATCTTTTTCGATAAATCTGGTATGACTAATAAGTAAACCAAGCGTCAGCTGGCGCACCCGCGGTGGGTGTGGGTGTGAGAGGCTGCGAAAGTGGTAAAATTTTTTTTAAGTAATAGTATGACGGCTGAAACTTGTTTTTATAAATAGTTGACGTCATTGTGAGTTGAAAAATAATCGTCAGCTGCATCGTGGAAGGGGGATTGTGCGTCAGCTGGTCGCATGAACTTGTAAAAAAACACATAAAATATTACGCATTTCACTTTTTGCACTAACAGCAGCTGAGACAATTTCGTTACCTAGGATTATGATCATATCGCTATCATGATAATCCTAGGTAACGTAATTGTCTCAGCTGCTGTCAGTGCAAAAAAGTGAAATGCGCAATATTTTACGTGTTTTTTTACAAGTTCATGCGACCAGCTGACGCACAATCCCCCTTCCACGATGCAGCTGACGATTATTTTTCAACTCACAATGATGTCAACTATTTATAAAAACAAGTTTCAGCCGGCGTACTATTACTTAAAAATATTTTTTACCACTTTTGCAGCCTCTCAAACCCAAACCCACCGCTACTTGAGCAGCTGACGGTCGGTTTACTGATTAGTTGTATGAGATCAACTATCGATATCAAAATCAGCCGGCTTACTATGACTTTTTCATTTGCAACGCAAACTCCCGGACTATAAAGTTGGACAGCTATTGGGATCCGTCAGATAGGTGGAGTTTAAAAAACATGGCGCAGAGGGGGGAAATTTCATATACGGGGTATACTTTTACGTGTAATTTTGTGATTTTCAAAGTGATAAGAAATGATAAAATATATAAGTGCAATTTGTGATTGGGCTGGTACGAATCCCAAACAAAGGAATTTTGTTGAAGGAAACAGATTCTCAAAGCCGAACATATCAAATGTCGGAAATATAACGAGAAAAATACATGAAAAATGAACTGTCAAAAGTAGTAATCTTTACGGAATATTGCTTAAAAACATCAAAATTAAAAGAAAATCTCCACGAATTTAATTATCCGTTCAATGCTCCTTTAAGGCTGTGTTAGGTGAATAATGTAAACACATAACTGCAACATAATATGTTATATTGTAATAAGTAGGTAAGTTACTATCCTCAAAATATTTGTATACACATAATTAGTCCTAATTTTGTCAATATTCAGAGATTTTTCTATTGTAGTACAGTATGATAATGAGTACATCTTATTATTAATATAAAATATTTTTTTAATTCATAAATACAGTTTTTCCACATTTCATTAAAAAAGAATTCGCTGTAAAGTAAGTTTTACAAGGCAATAATGTGTTTAATGCCATGATATTAGAAAACGTCGCAAATTCCATTTTCGATAAACTTTTTGTTTATTTTACTTGTTTTATTCTTGTAATAACCAATTTCACGATAAATTTGCACTGTTAGCATGTAAAATTTTCCCCCGTTTTGATACAATTTTCTGCCACCAGATGTCATATGCTCATTTGACGGGTCCCAATAGACAGTTTTTGTGTGTTTTATTTATTACTAGTAGAGTTGAGCCAAAAACAATTGTATTAAGTGATATTATCATATTAAATTTTCTATCAATTCCATTTTTTTTATGAAAGATAATCCGATAATTATATTTCAAAATTTTATTGAATATTTGAATATTGAAAATAAAGTAATTTTTTTATTTTAAATCGTTTTTTAATTGTAACAGTTGATTTTTATTCCAGAATATTTAATAGTGAACAGTTAATTATTAAGGTACATATGAGCTTTAGTTAATAAATATTGAGATATTTACAAATTAAATAGCAAATTTAATTTGGCAATTCGGTTCTTTTATGAATTGAATTCAAGCCAAGAAGGCCGGTGAGTAATATCATGGCTATTAGACCAAGAGGCGGGCGTTAATATATGAAGCTCATTTGTGACAGGATGAAATTTTCAGGGAAGGTAGTATTAATTATGACAAAGAAAAAGCGCTAGGGTTGCCTAGTCAAATCCTGGTGCGACGGCCGGGATAAGCCACTTCCGGTGCAAAATGTCAATTTTTATATGTATATGTATATATGTATAAATTCAAACAGCTCAAAATTACAAAGTGGCCCTTTGTCCAGCATGGTAACCATAGTTTTTAAGAAAATGACATTTCGAAAATTATAAATTGTTAATAACTGCTCAAAATTGGATAAAATATAATAGTTAAATCCTGTATCACGGAAAAGAAAAGTTATACATTTTGTAAAGTAGTATCAGTATATGCAAAAATTTAAATTTTTGATGTGAAACATCTTTAGGTACGGGTGTAAAGTCGTTTAAATGGAACGTCGCCAAATGTCATTTGTTATTGCATTTTGAAACTACGTGGTCAATAAGTATAGTTGTTTTACTAACATTATCAGCGGTAATGTGTCATGCATCGTTTTTTTTTTTTTTTTTTATTAAAAAAACAGATAGATTATTATGTATTGTTTTTTTTCTTATTGAATAATTATTAATGTGATATTTTTTAGCACCTTACCTATATTAAAAATGTTAAAAATTCAATTTTCAACAAAAAATATCTCGCATTATTTTCTAATTTAACTAGCATAAAGAGATACCTTTATTAAAAAAAATATATATAATTTTTATTTCATGATTTTCTTGACTTTTTTTCAAAGCAACTACCTTAAACTACGTTTTGTTTAAAAATGTTTACATAATATTATTGTAAAAAAAAAAAAATATTTTAATAGCACGTTAATATAAGTATGCTTAGAATAAGTAATTTAATAATAATTCATAAAATGTTACTGCCTTTGTTCGGAACATTTTTGAATAGTTTAATGTATAGTAAACTATATTGAAACTCATGTCGATCACTCACGTATGTAATATAATAAAATTAAAAAACCGGTTGATTTGTGAATCAGAATTGTCAATCATTGGCAATGTTTGCCTTCTTCAGGCCTAAAATTACATAATTCTAATAATGTAATTTTAGGCTTGAAGAAGGCAACAAAGTAGTTGCTGAAAAGTTGCCATAATAAAGATTGACAATTCTGACTCACAAATCAATCGGTTTTTTCTTTTATTATAGTAAATTATTATTATTTTCCATTTTTTCATTATAGTTATTTTGGTTTTATATTCGCTTAGTTAACTTTATACCTGCGTCTGATTAAGTTGAATTTCAAGAAAAAATATTAATCGAGGTTCAGTAAAGTCAAATGCTTCAATTAGTTTTTAGTGTCAAACCAAATTTAAAATCACAAACAAAAATCAACCTTTTTTCTCTTTTCGAAACAAACTCCAAACCACCTTTTTTAAAACTTTTATTACAGGTTACTACGACCTTCAAGTAAGTAATTTATACTAATTTATATAAGAGGTGCACGTTGAATTACGTTGAAAAATAAAAATAAGAAATTGCTACCCTAAAATACATAAATTCTTGGGAAAATTGTCAATACCAGATTCAGGCAATTCCTGCGTAATTATACGGATATGAGTTAGAAACCAAATGCGTTGAAAACATAAAGTTATAAATAACTAGACATACGCATGAATGTTTGCCAAACACAAGGCCGATAACTCATTTCAGAACGGTTACAATATATAAGTATACATATATACATAATGTTATTTGACAGCTTTAAAAATGTCAAAAAAACAAATATAATTTATAAGTTTTCAATGTGTTACCCAAAATTTCCTTAGGCAACCCTATGTATTTCAATACAGCTCTTCGAGATCTACAATATGGCGTCAATTGTATGCTGTCATATAATGACGAAAGATAATTATGAGCTAATGAAATATGTGTATTTTGCACCGGAAGTGAGCTCCTCCCGGCTCTTCGCACCAGGATTTGACGAGGCAACCCTAGCACTTATTCTTTGTCATACTAGATTCTACCTTCCCTGAAAATTTCATCCTGTCACAAATGAGCTATATAAATTTACGCCTAGCTCTCGACCTATATCTGCTATGCCATAATTTATCTAATTATCGTTCATTTTGGCTGTTATTTAATTTCTAAATATCTCAATATTTATTAACTTGAACTAATATTTACCTCAATAATTTACTGCTCACTATTAAATACTATATCGTATTCTGGAATAAAAATGAACTGTTACAAATAAAAAATCGAAGCTGACCTTCGCCTGACCTTCACAGCACTACCTATGTTAAATCTGATATCACAGTCTTCTGCCCCCCTTGACACTATAACTTTTATATAAAACATTTCTTTATGGTTTGTACCGTTTACGAGATATTTCACTGCATTGTTTAAGATGTGCCACCCTGTATAAAATTTATAGTAGTATTAATATTATAAGTAATAACAAACATCAATTTTTATGAAATTATCTATTTTGAACAGAAATTGTACAAATATACAAAAAATACTCATTTTATTTGTGCAACAGGTACGATTCGTCAATTTTCTATTTTATATTACTTAATTTGTACTATCATAAATAATCATAAATACTTAATTATTGTATGTTAGATGACTCAAGTCAAAAGATTTAAAATGCCAAATAGATACGTTGGGGTCTACTTCTTTTAATACTAAATTGATTACCGTTTCATATATCACATTGCAAATTTTATTAAAAAAAATTGCGTTTCGTACTTAACTTATCCCCAATAATTGGCATTAAAAATTTTTTTCATTGTATCTAATAGCTTAATATTTGGAAAATCAGCAGATACTTAGGTTTAGGTCATTCTCAATATATACAGGTGAGTCAGACCATCCGTATCAGTCGTTTTTTGTCGAAAACGGTTAGTCGTAGAGAGTTGTGTCAAAAATTTGTATTATAAAAACCCAAATAAAGAATGGAATAGTGATAATTTTTTTTTTCGGGAAGATCGGCTTCCCTATTAGTTTGCTCCAGAATGTCCAGAACTCCGGAATTATAACTGTAATGATAGGTCAAAAGTGGTGTTGTTGAAAAGATCTTTAAAAAATAAGCGAGTTTTGTAGGGATTTTTTTTATGACTGCCACCACTACAACACTTGCCTATAAGAGCTTTTCAACAGCACCACTTTCAACCTATCGTGCTATCTGAAATTCCGGAGTTTTGTAAATATAATAATTTTTATTTATACTTATAGAAATGTACATAGGTGGCAGTAATAAACAAAATTTTCCTACAAAACTTGCTTATTTTTTTAAAGATCTTTTCAACAATATCACTTTCGATCTATCGTTACATTTATAATTCCGGAGCTCTGGACATTCTGGAGCAAACTAATAGGGAAGTCGACCTCGGAAAAAAAAATTATCACCATTCAATTCTTTATTAGGGCTTTTATAATACAAATTTTTAACACAACTCTTTTTATTATTATATTATAATTAGTTCTATGATAAATAATAATCGAAAAAATGTTTGTACGGTCATTATGTTGAAGTTATTTAGATGACTTCTAAGCTCTAATATAATCTATTTTCGTCATTTCTCAATATATATATACAGGGTGCTGAATCGTTTTGCGGGTAATAGGAATTTAACCCGTAAAATCAAACTTTTGCGATTTCCTGTTCCGCTAATTATTTTAGGAAAAATATCTTCGAATAAAAGTTTTAGAACATAAAATTTTGCATCCAAATCATTAATCAAAATTAATTTTGCATGCTTTGTAACGGCAGAAATTTGATATGAAAATGTCAAAATTACCTCAAAAACAGATAGCGATAGCCATGGAACTTACAAAATGATGACATTTTAGCTGTTAGAATAATATCTAATCATATTGTTCAAATTCCATGGCTATCGCTATCTGTTTTTAAGGTAATGTTGACATTTTCATATCAAATTTCTAGAAGCCGTTACAAACCATGCAAAATTAATTTTGTTTAATGATTTAGATGCAAAATTTTATGTTCTAAAACTTTTATTCGAAAATTTCCTAAAATAATTAGGGGAGCAGAAAATCGCAAAAGTTTGATTTTACGGCTTAAATCCGTATTACCCGCAAAACGATTCAGCACCCTGTATATACAGGTGTCTTCAAAGACACTTAATACACTCCTATCACATGTTTCTGAGACCAAAATAAGCCGATTTAAGCAAACTTACCTTCTTACAAAATTGCTTAGTTTGGGCGCTATACGGCCCTGAAGCTACAATTTTAAAATCGTTTTTTTGTTATAAATTTAAAACGGCTTGTGCGATTTTGCTAAAATTTGGCACGTTCACATAGTGTTATGGAACAAAAAAACCCATATCAAATTTATGATTAATATTGATCCATAGGCGTAGAACTCGGGTTTTTTAATGTTTGAACGTTTCAAATTTCTACGCCAATGGAAGAAAAGGGGTTTAAGTATAAAATTTATATTCAGTAACTTATTAGTGTATTTGCCATATGGCACATACACTATTGGCGTCGGTCGGATGGTGGGACCTAGGGGTCGGACCAAAATTTCTCGACGTTTCATAGCCTCCTGAACACTTTGGCACCATTTTTAAAAATGTTTATATATATATGTATGTATGTATATATATATATATATATATATATATATATATATATATATATATATTTATATATTTATATATTTATATATTTATATATATATGTGTGTACACGATAACTCTCGACAGACTTAATCGATTGAAACGAAATTTGGTACACACATTGAAACCCATCACCGCAAGAAGCCTATTTAAAATGGGCCCGATCGGACCATTTTCAGGGTTGTATTTAGGGGTTCCAAAAAGTTTTTGGGCCCAAAAATACCGAAAAATTTGTCAGAATCGTTTCAAAATTGAAATTTAACTCTTTAGTAAAGATTAAAATGTGCTGCTAAAATTTTAATAAAATCGGCCCGACAGGACCGGACTTTCAAATTTTATGAAAACACTAGTTTGTTGATACGGATTTACTTAGATATGGAAGGGTGTATTTAATTGGGTGTATTGATGAAATCCATGTCTAATATTGAAATTTAGAAAAATTTAATTATTTTAAGGGCTGTATTAAGGGGTTAAATTTTTTATTTTGTCAAAAAACAAACTTAAGTTTACATAATAATGCCACAATGCCTGTATTAGCAAATACACTATATTGTCGGCAGGGTTTTGGCACTGCGACCCGAGTTTTTTTTGCTATAAAAAAGCTACTCTTAATAAGGCTCGATTACTCTCATGGTTTTTGAGAAATTTGTATTTTAATAATAAATTGATCAATAAACAATTAATAAGATGGCCATGCTTTTTTCTAAGAATAAAACTGGAGATAATGAAGAAGTTATGCAAAGAGTAAATTAATTTTCTTCGTCGTATAAATCTTTGTATGCGTGAAAATGGTGGACACTTTGACTACTTTTTATGACATATTTATTTATTTCTATTCATGTTTTAGTAACTTTACTTCATTTTGTAAAAATTACTGCGAATTATTAAAATACAAATTTCTCAAAAACCATGAGAGTAATCGAGTTTTATTAAGAGTAGCGTTTTTGTAGCAAATAAGTTACTGAATCTAAATTTTATACTTAAACGCCTTTTCTTCCATTGGCGTAGAAATTTTGAAACGTTCAAATATTAAAAAACCTGAGTTCTACGCCTATAGATTAATATTGCATAATTTTGATATGGGGTTTTTTGTTCCATAAAACTATGTCAACGTGTCAAATTTTAGCAAAATCGCACAAGCCGTTTTAAATTTATAACAAAAAAACGTTTTTAAAATTGTAACTTCAGGGCCGTATAGCGCCCAAACTAAGCAAATCTATAGACGAAACGTCGTACATTTAATTTAATAAATCAAATTATTTTGTCCACTATCCTGCGATTTTGCTTAATTTTAAAATGAATCTTGAATTTTTTCGTTTTTATTATTTGGTCTTTTTTAACTGATTTTTTTGGGTACGTGATCGAGAAATTTCAAGTAAATGTTTTTAAACTTACCCACTAACGTTGCTATACCGCATACTGATACTCTACGTATCAAAGTAATCTGTAACTCTAACATTGATTTTGTATCTTCCATCTGTTATGGAACCAATGGCCCAGTTAGCTTTCTAGTTGTTTGTGGATTTTACCACAAATTGTTGCTTGATGTAGCCATCAATGACTAAATGAATTGTGTGATTAGTAGAATGTTCTAAAAGTTTACATAAAATATGTATCTTACCAATTAAGCCATCATGTTCGTGGTACTGTAGTTGATCAGGATTGTCAACTTCTGCTTGTATTTCTGTATGAAACGTTACGGTCATTAACTTACTTTAATTTGAGAAGCAATTCAGATTTCTAGTGTCGATCCTTTTTACACAAATTTTAGAAAAAAAATTGTCTAAAATAAAAAATTGACGAAACGTACCTGTTGGATTCAGAGCATATAGTGCCCAAATAACCATTTCAACTTTTTCAAGTGTTTAATAAGACATTATTTGAAAATTAGAAATAATTTTTAATTAAAAATATAAATTTATTTTTGACAGTTTATATTTTACAGAAGCAATTTTTTTTTTGAAAATAAACAACTTGACCGTTGCCATGATTTTACATTATAAATGGATTTTACACGTGTTATATATCGACCAATCACATCGCCGGAATCTGATGTTACTTTGAGTTTTTACTTCCCACCTCTACTATGGTAGGGAAGTAATGGATTCAGTCCGAAAACAATATTTCGAGATTTTAACAGATTTTCACGTTTTGAGACCCTAGCAATCGTTTAAGATCATTTTCTGACTGATGTCTGTATGTGTGTGTGTGTGTATGTGTGTATGTGTGTATGTGTGTATGTGTGTGTGTGTGTATGTGGTCAATTTTTCGCCTTCGATATCTTAAGAACGGAACAACATACGGGCATGCCGATTGTTCTATTGTGTTTATCAGCCTTTAACTTAGATCTGATTAGATTTTGAGTCAAATCGGTTCAGTGGATCCTGAGATATTCAAAAAAACGTCCTCAATGTCACGTATTAACATAGGTAAAAAAAAATATAAATGAATTCTAGATGTTATAATATGAAAAAAATGTAAATATTTTTTTTCTCTAAAATGTATAGTTTTCGAGAAAAAAAATATTTTACTAAAAAAAATAAAAATTGTACGTAAATCAAGGTAACCATGATTTTTGCTATATTAAGCTAGCCATCAATAGATCACCAAACAAAAAAGAGGGCCATGCTTTTTTCAAAGAATAAAAATTAAATTGTGTTTTAAAGACCACCAACAGCTAAGGTTATTTGGGCCTAGTCAAAGAATAAAAAAAAAGAGTGTTTATTTTTTGCAAATATTTACTAGGTGGGAAGTATAGGACTGGTCATCAGTCGAATTTTTTATAGTAGGATTATTCGTTATTGCTATGGTTTTATAGTTAGCCAAAGCATGCTTGTACGTCTATTATTTGATTTTTAGTGTTTTATTTGAAATTTCCTCGATTTTAATTAAAGATATTTTATTTATTTTACTTCCTTTTTCCTACTTTTAGACAGCACGTCATCGGGAAAACATTTTTAATTCCTTATTGTCTTTTATATCTACAAGATTGATTTTTTCTCTATAAACTTGCATCTTATCTGATCTTATACATGAAACATCCATACGAACTAATGAGAGCAACAAGAAGGTGTTTACCGAAACAATAACTTTCTCACTCGCACTACGCCTGCATCACAGTTTATCGCGGTTTAGATCGAGCGAGTCCGTATCCAACTGTAATATAGAGTTCACTGATAATTTTAGACGAATATCGAGATGGTTCCTTATGTACAAAGCCATAGTCGATAACGTATTAAATTGCTATGCTCATGAAATTGCCTGCCTTATCTGAATTTTCTATAATTCCTTCACTGCTATTTTGCTGTTAACTAATTCGAAGTTTAAAATTATAAAATATAGCTGCCCGTGTAGATTTAATTTTGTTAATATAATATGTTTTTTAAATCTTAATAAATATTATTTTAAACATATTTAAAATTAAGAGAACTTTCGGTTCTCGGAGGAAGCTTGGCCTTCTATTGTGGAGCCTTGGACTTTACTTCAATACAATCTTGCCTCGCGGGGCTTCGCCACACTAGGCAGCAACAACTGCAGTAGTGGAACCTTCGCCCAGCTTGACACACAGTAAATATTATGTTTCTATTTTAAACCTGTTCTTTTAAATCGACTTAATACGTTACTCACTCGCTTTAACCTTTATTAGTTCGCTCGAATGTATGATTCTACAGTTATTATAGTCTATGTTCTGAAGCAAAATATCACCTATCGAACAGCGAAAAAAATTAAAATTGGTTCAGCGCTTCCTGAGATCACCTCGATTTTCACCCGGGAGAAGCCGGGCCGGCAAGTTATTATAGCATATGTTCCTAAAGCAAAGTATCATCTATCGAACAGTGAAAGAAATTTGAAATTGTGTTTTAAAAACCACCAACAGCTAAGATTATTTGGGCCTAGCACCAATTCATATTTTCAATTCATTATTATTTTTTTTTAATAATAAATTGAAAATCCTATTGACACTTTTACAAGCTCTCGGGCTAGAACCCGGGAACTGGGGACTTGTAATAGATGAACCATAGCAACGCCATGTAAATAACAGCATTGCTAAACGCTCGGCCATTCTCAAGCCCGAAAGAAATTTGAGTTTACTTCTTACAAACTCACGAACGGGAAAGCGGTAAATGAAAGATAGTAATAGTAGTACGAGTGGCTTTTGTAATCCTTACTAATATTACAAATGCAAAAATAACTCTGTCTGAGCCCTACTAAGAGTAGTCATTTTGTGTGTTTTTCCAAGGTCTGAGTCCTGTGTTTGTCTTGGGTTCCTAAGTCCAAGGCTACACTAGAACCGTATCAGACCAGATCCGATCAGACCAGACCAGACCAAATCAGACAGTTCAGATAGTGGCTATGCTGCGGGGGCCTGTGGCGAGAAAAGGTGTTGGTTCCTTTAATCCTTGTTTGTTTAATTTTATTTATTTATTTATTGTAGATTATAGACGCGTCGACAACTTAGGTCATTAGCGTCTTAATTACATTAAATAACAATTTCCTTAAAACTAAATGACATCACAAAACATCCATGAGCGGAGGTGGGATTCGAACCCACGACAGTGTGATCTAAAGGTCGGCTACGCTAACCGTTACACCACACTGTCCTCTTGTTTGTTTAATCCTTATCATTTTGTGTCTGGCACATGGAATTAAATCCTTGAAGCCAAGGGCGGGGGGGGGGAAATAAACTCTGTCTATCAGTCTGTCACTCTATCTGTCTGTTACCTTTTCACGCCTAAACCGCTGAACATATTTCGATAAAATTTGGTAAGGAGATAGATTACATCCTGAGGAAGGACATAGGGTACTTTTTGTCTAAAAAAACCGGCTTCGCACGAGTGAAAAAGCAATCCCTGAAACTACTGAACCGATTCTAAAAATTCTTTCACTAATAGAAAGCTACACTATCCCTGAGTGATATGGGCAATATTTTATTTTGATTCTCGCGGGAGGAGGGGAGTAATAAATCATAAATTCTTATCTCTGGAACTATGCAGAACCTATTCTAAAAATTCTTTCACTAATAGAAAGCTACACTATCCCTGAGTGATATGGGCAATATTTTATTTTGATTCTTGCGAGGAGAGGGGGTAATAAATCATACATTCTTATCTCTGGAACTATACTGAACCTATTCTAAAAATTCTTTCACTAATAGAAAGCTACACTATCCCTGAGTGATATGGGCAATATTTTATTTTGATTCTTGCGGAGGGAGGGGGGTATTAAATCATAAATTCTTATCTCTGGAACTACTAAAACGATTCTAAAAATTCTTTCACTAATAGAAAGCTACGCAGGGGGAGAGGCTCTCGCGGGGGGGGCAGGGGGAGAAATTCTTGCGGGGGGCTAATAAATCATAAATTCTTATCTCTGGAACTACTAACCCGATTCTAAAAATTCTTTCACTAATAGAAAATTACGCAGGGGGAGAGATTCTCGCGCGGGGATAACAAATTAACAATATACTAAATATACGTGAGCGGAGCAATGGGTGTCCGCTATTAAATTATAATTTCATACCACCCGGGCGTAGCCGGGACGGGCCGCTAGTGATAATATAATCTCGAAAAATTGACGTTAAATTCATTGCTATATTGCAAAGTTTTCAGAAAGTTTAAGTTAACCTTCAATTGTGATTTAAAGACCACCAACAGCTAAGGTTATTTGGGCCTAGCACCAATTCATATTTTCATTCATTATTTTTTTTTTAATAATAAATTGAAAATCCAATTGACACTTTCACCAGTTTTCGGGCTAGAACCCGGGAACTGGGGACTTGTAATAGAGGAACCATAGCAACGCCATGTAAACAACAGCATCGCTGCACGCTCGGCCATTCTCAAGCCCAATGCCGTGTATTATTGTTCGATCGCCACTCTTTTGCACATTTTATATAATTTGTTGAAACCTTTAAAAGATAGAATCACAAGTAATTGACTATTACCTTAGACTATGGGTAAAAAAGGGTAAGGTGTTTCACGTGTCAGTAATATTTAACTATGTTTATGTGTTATTACTTACTTTATAGACCTGAACCGCTGAACCAATTTTGATTAATGAAGTATTGAAGGGTTGTATCAGTTGCGCGAATGACACTAGCAGTATGAAAATTAAAACTGCCCGGCACGGCTCCGTCCCTGTAGAATACATTTTCTCAAAATTCCTTTTAAATATTGTTGTCACTGCGTTTGTTCAATCGAGTGAATTCAATATACCCATTCGCTCGAATTTTGAGATCGGTGTCAATTTTATAAAAGTAATAAGTAAGTAATAAAAGCAGTTAATTATAAAACAGATATAAAAAACTTAAATTCTATTTACTTCAATCTCTTACACTAAAGTGAAAAAAAATCCAATTAAATGAAAATAAAACAAATACACCCCTCATAATAAATACTCCATCTATACAATAGTACCTCTAAAACAATAGTACATTACACCTTCTAAAGTTATTCCTTTATCTAAAAATTGTGTTTTAAAGACTACCAACAGCTAAGGTTATTTGGGCCTAGCACCAATTCATATTTTCAATTCATAATTTTTTTTTTATAATAAATTGAAAATCCAATTGACACTTTTACCAACTCTCGGGCTAGAAACCGGGAACTGGGGGACTTGTAATAGAGGAACCATTGCAACGCCATGTAAACAACAGCATTGCTACACTCTCGGCTATTCTCAAGCCCTATTCCTTTATCTATACAATTGGTACTCCTGAATACCATTATACACACTTGCATACAAATACTACAATACACTTATAAAAGTTTCCATAACTTTCCTTCATTTTAAAAACAGAAATAGTTGTCCAAAAACCTTGTTTATAACAACATCTTTCAAAATGTTCATAATTCACAATTTCTCTCTTATAAAATGTAAGTATTTTGAATCTAATTCATTCATTTATCTTTATTTATTTTCAATATACTGTAATATAACTAATCCATTTTAATGTGTACCGGCGTGTGTACCTATATACATGCATTCCAGACATTTACTGATGATGCCTAAAGAAGGCCGAAACGTTTAGGCAATGAGAAATATAGAAACTTTCTATATTAATATAATTTGGCTGGCTAGCAAAATTTCCAAAAAACTCTATAGAAAGTACCACTGCTGGGATCCTCGGCAACGGGAACTAGTGGACAATGACGCGTAAGTTAGCAGCCCAGAAGGGACCCGCCGCGCGGCAACGGAACAACAGTAGCGCAAAACACCAGGTGCAGCGGACATGCTCAAACAAGTGTGTCAACGAAACAATCGAAATAAAGACATGCGGAACAGATGAATGGACCAAACTGTAAACAATAACAAACTGAAGAGACCAATAAAACACAGATACAAAAAAGATGGATCAACATCAAATAACTCAAGACAGACGCAACGAGAACCATCCTAACAAGCACTACGCATAGACACACACGGCGTTAACGCATTCATACCTGAGTTAAAACAAAGAAGACCCAGCCAATGTGTACCACGCTGCAACTGCATACTTAGTCCGTCTAAACATTTACTACGTAACATGCAGATAAATATAACAAGTGAAACGAAAAAATGTCAACTTAGGCCAGCAACAATCTAATGAAATCCTAAAAGACTCCGACTCCAATGTAAAAAAAGTGTTAGACATTTCTTGACATTAACAAAACTAACACAGCAGGCTGCTAATATCGGCAGACCTATACCTGGAAAAGAAAAAACAAAATAAATAAAATAAAAGCATGGACGTTATAAGTGCGCCATCTTGCCTGGAAGTGTATACTAAGCCAGAACAACAAACTGCTGTATATACTTACCTATTTTATTCCATATAATTACGATGCCGCCACACACACGCGATATAGCCATTGCAGCTGAGCGTGCTTATTAAATATGGCGCACAAAACAAAAATATCTATAAAAGTATAGAAACGATTTTAATAATTAAATTGGCACTGTCCTCAAAAATGATTTTTTTTTCGTTTTAGCGACCTTCTTTGAAGGCGGTTCTATTTTTTTATAAAAAGTTTTAATCAAGTCACTCTTGATTTTATCGCGACCTGACGGTTACACAAGAGTAATCTTTTTCTGGTAAGTTAAATGTCACTAGGTATTGTAATAATAGATTAGATTACATAGTCAAAGGAAGAAGCCATTACAGTGCTAGTGTGGCAAGAATACAGCTAACTGACTCTTTATTATATTAAACGATGTAGTTAACTTTCATAAACGCTAGGCTAACTTTACAGACTTCTCGAAAATACAAATATGTCTGATCGACACTTCTTATAGCAGATAATTTAATCTCTTCAAGGATTTAAAAAGTCAATTAAAAGACAATAAGAATTTTTAAATCTTTCCTTATCTATAATACTAGCCTTTACCGTCACTTCGCTCGAGTTTGTCCTTTTTTACAGAAACCTTTTTTAAAAAGGATAAGATGTAATGAAATGTAATATAATTTTTGCCATACCCACTAGAAAATAGCTACTTTCCATGCATGTATACCGGCCTGTATTGGGTCATTTAACAGGAAGGCGTGTCGAAGGTGTTTTCATAACATAACTAGTGCGGTAAGTAAACGGATGCCATACTAACAGTTATTTTTATTCGCTCTATTCGCCTGTTATTACATTATCACGGCCTGCTGTAAATGTAAATGTCGAAATTGTTTGAAAATACTGAAATACTGAAAAGTAGATATTTTGTAGTGGGTATGGCAAAAATACAATATTATATATCTCTTGCGTAATGGTATTATGACTCTTGTGAATTGTGACTGTAAAAACGAACGATAGCGATATTTTACATACTGTCACTACTCGTCAGTAATATATCCCATTACGCATCTAGATATACAATCTACTATTAATATATTCGATTGTTAGTTGTACAGAAACCTCAACGCGCGAGTTACACACAAACCTGACCTTTTTTTTAATTTTCAAATTACTCCTTAACTCTTATTGGACAAAATATGTTCATATGAATTTTTTTTCACATTCTACAACCTTCCGAAATATTTTCCTTTCCTGGTTAACCACTGTATTAATAGACCTGGTACTTAATGTGCCGAAAATGCATTATCCATAAGGAGTGATGTAAAAATACGGTATTAAACTTTTTTGTGTATTAAACCCATAGTATAATACCGTATTTTTTCAGTACAAAACGGTTTTTTACTTTTTCACACTACGGTTACGGTGCAATTCAGTATAGCCAACTGCATAATAGGAAAAGTTTCTGTTCTCATTTTGGTATTAAAGCGTTTTAAACGGTGTTAAACGTTTTATACGTGCTGTATAAAATAGTAAAATAGGCAATATTCATACCTAGCATAAAACTGGGGTATATTATTTTTTTACATACCGTATAATACCGTTTTATACCAGAGTATTATACGCATTTACATCACTATCACTAAGTCATGATATACCTGCCAGTTTCAAAATTACAAAATATGAAAAATGCGATGTCAAAATATGTAGGCAGACAGTGTTTGTTGCTTATGTAAGTTCTCTTTTGTAGGTCATAATATATCTTCGGTCTTTTGTCACTTTTAAAATTCCACCACTTATCCTCTTTTCTCCGTCTTCTTCTCTTTCTTTTCGGTCCAGTCTTGCCGTTAAAGTTTAGGTAAATAACTTGAGTACCTACTACAGTAATGGTAAACAATAAATAAGTCGCATGTGGTTCGTAAGCCACGCTGTAGCAACCACTGATGTATTATAAGCTGTTAAGTAGTTTAAGTAACTTAAAAATAATTCTCATTAGGCTCTGATTTTCTTTTAATGAGTTAAAATCGTTGGCAAAAGTGCACAGTCCATTAAATTTGCCATTGTATGATAAAAAAACCTTTTTACACAGACTTTTGTTTTCAAAAGTTAAACTACTGAACACGTTTCAATCAATTCCAATTGGGTTCTATTCTGATAGTAAACAAAGCTAATATAAAATACAAACCCAGCATAAGTCGATCCGTCAAGAATTGCGACCTGTAGCGGATCAACAGACCAACCGACAACTACGGTTCCGGATTCGCGATATTCAATTACAATTTTGGGACTAGAATAGTTCCATTTTATAGAGAACAGAATCTCTCCTTTTCGAAATGCTATAATTTTAATGGATTTCGTGCAAAATTAACCTAGATGTAACTACTTGTATGTACGAAACTTAGCTCTGCCCGATAATATTAATAGAGCACATACCGCTAGCAGAGTGTGCAATAACGTAAATTATTTTTTATGAATAAAATTATGAACGAAGAAGATGTAGTGAATGTTTTAGAGTTGTCAATTATCATCAGTAAGTAGGAAAATTTGGGCATGCCTGTATCGCGGATACAGACAGATGACGTGAATACTTAATAGCGTTAAGCACAAAAATAATAAATTGTATTTATTTATTTATTTATTTATATAAATAACCTACAAACAAGCCAAGGCCTAATTATATGTAGGTAAAATATAATTACAAATCCAAAATATTCATACTCTAACTTAACATAATTAACTATTATATTGTGTATATGGATACACTGTGTGAGCTTACGTATCAGAATAGTTAGGATATAATGCATCTTTAAGAAATTTTTTAAATTTACTCAAATTCATATTCAAGTCAATATGAGGAGATGAAAGTAGTGTGTTGGCGAGTTTAAGCATTCTCAATAGAGGTGAGTTAGCATAATGCGTGGTGTTAGCCTTAGGAACAATAAACCATTCATGTGAACGCGCACAAATGCGTGGTACTCTTAGTTGCAGTCTACTTCTTAAATCAGTTACGCCAGTTAGCCCATTGAAAATTTTAAAAATAAATAGAATGCCATAATAATCTCTCCTTAGAGACAACTTAACAATTTTAAACTCTTCCCTTAAAGAGTTTGTACTTACATTACGAAAGTCAGGATACGAAGAATATTTTTTCAAGTATAAAAACCGCAAAAACTTATTTTGCACCTTTTCAATACCCTCCGTCAAGTAGTTTTGATAAGGAGACCATATTATGAATGCATACTCTAATTTCGGTCTCAATAACGTTTTGTAAAGTTTAATAACGGTACTGATATTTTGAAAATATAAAGAATTTCTAATAATAAATCCCAGAAGCCGTTGTGAGTTATTTATAACATTTTGGACATGCAGTTGTCATGTAAAAAAATACATCCACTTTTATTTACCCTATAAAATCAAATGTTCGTAAAATATTATAATAAATAAAATAACTGTAATTTTATTTTTTAATGTTTTAAATTGTTAATCCGAACGTAGCTGAATAAAAAGAAGGTATCTACTGTATATTTTAAATTTGGACCCAGTTCCCAAGTTCTAGCCCGAGAGCTGGTAAAAGTGTCAATTGAATTTTCAATCTATTATTAAAAAAAAATAATGAATTGAAAATATGAACTGGTGCTAGGCCCAAATAACCTTAGCTGTTGGTGGTCTTTAAAAACACAAAATTTAAATTTGGAAGCCAGTTTGGGACAGTGTATCTAATTTAATCAAAATTTGTCCATTTGTTCTCGAATGATGCTAGTACAAATAGACAAACAGACAAAAGTTGTGGAAACGAGTTTTCCAGTTTAGATGTCACACAAAATATTTAAATGACAAATAAAATCGTAACAGAAGAGAAAGAGAGAGAATGTAGATTATAGATGCTCGACATTCAAGATTATTATTTATTGGTAACAGACATAAGTCTCCTCAGTATTTTACAAGTTTTTATTTAAGGATGTTATGGAGGTACAATAATTGTAGGCAAAGGTACCTATTAGTCCGGTCAAAATAGACCAAAAAATAATGGTAAGCTTACAATAATTCGCATAGAGCTTATAAATATTGGTATAGCTATCTTTGGTACCTACACTATTATAAGTAAAATATCAAAAGTCCCCACCGATCCCATGCGTGCTAAAAAATTTATTCAAGGTCAAAGGTCGCAAATATCGGTTTTTTGCATTTTCTGGTAAACGGTAATTGTTATCATAAAAATAGCTTAAACAATCTTGTAGAGGATATAATTCTCTACAACTTTTGTATAAACATTTTTTGTCTACGATTCAGAGTTTTACCTATTTAAGATCCCGCGGCTTCCTCCCACTCGATTTTACATAACGGGATTATGCTGCTTTCCGATGGCTTAACATAATGATTTGTACATTAATTTTAAGTTGAACTTTAAGTTAACGATTATTAATAATTTAATCGAAATTAGACCAGTAGCTCTCTAATTATAAGCAACCAAACATACAAATCGACAGCAGTGAAACAGGCAGACAGACATACAATTTTTTTCGAAAATACGATATTTATACTTGACATCAATTGATGTCAAGTATAAATATTGTATTTTGCGACCTTTGACCTTGAATAAATTTTTTAGCATACATAGGATCGGTGGGGACTTTTGATATTTTACATATATAGTGTACCAAAGACCTATACCAATATTTAGCTCTATGCGAATTATTGTAAGCTTACCATATACTGGAAGATAGGGGAAGTACGTTGAATATAGCCAAAACTTAGGACAAAAAACATCGTTTAGGGCATTACATTTTTTATGGATTTCTAGACGGATTTTTTTTTATTCGCTATGGAGGTACTCAAAAAGTGTCTTAAAAAACATGTAAAACTCTGTGATGATTTCAACTTTGACAGCCTTTAACTTCTCAGTTTTAAAAGATATCGATATGGGACAAAAAGGACGGTTTAGGAAGTTCCTTGCTTTATGAAAATGTGTATTTTCATTTAAAGTTCGATGAAGAACACAATATATAAAGCTATTGAAAAAGACATTACGTTTTAGCCATTGGTTACCAAGGCTACAAGAAGCTGTAGCGCGCTTACCGTTAATACCACAGAAAAGTTGTAAGAAAGAAAATTGTAGAAAATGTAATCCTCTTTAAAACATTACATGGTGGAAGAATTGCTTAATTCTACCGTTTCTGAGATATTTCGAAAAAAGTAATAAAGGTGGTAAAATTTCGTGGTTTTTCGGCCGCCAAAAGTTGTCTTTTAGAAATCCCAAAGGGCTCCTAGGCAAACATTTATTAGTATACCCTAAGGTACCATCATACCAAATTTGGTGCTTTTATCCAGCAGGTATCGGTAATCTTAAAATACAGTTCTAAGCTACCTCACTAATTTAACTTTTCTGTAAGCCTAAAATCTTGAAACGCACTTTTGATTCACTTCTAGTTGGTCCAGTTGACTTAAAAGTAGTTCCGATAACAATACAATATTTAGATATTTTACTATAGCAATATTTAAATAACAAATTTAAAAAATTGAACAACATGTGGTGGAAGTTACGATTCTGGTGGTGGGAGAACGTGTTTCCTGTCTTTTTTAAAAGTTTTTATTTTTACAATCCTTTAATTAGTTTCAACTTGTCTGTAAGTATCTGTAAGGGTGGAATCTTGGAACGCATTTTTGACCCACTTCAATTTGTCCAACTGCAGACCTGATGATGGAGTTAGAAGTAATCATCAGAACTCCTTGACGTTGAACAGTAGACAGTCGCGTTTGTTTATTTTTTTTGAAAAAGAAAACAGTTTAAAACGAGCTTTAAAACGCTCCAAAAAGAAAAAATAGTATTTAATTTAGGTTCATAATTATAAAAGTGTGGGTCTTGATTAATAAATTATAAAGAGCTTACGACCCACACTTTTATAATTATTATTAATATTATTATGTGGCATTTGGAATTCCGAAATTCACAGCCGAATGTACATCTGCACTCCATTCCTCCCTATCCTGTGCTACCTCAATCCAGTTTCTACCCTCCCATCGATTAATTTCTTTTATTGTTTCTCTAACCTTGTCTTTCCATCGTCGCTTTGATCTACTTAACGGTATTTTTCCTACTGATTTTCCTACCACAACTCTATGGGCATTTATATGTTTATTCATTCTCGCAACATGACCAACCTATCGTAATCTACGTGCTTTTAAAACCTGACAATGTGTTATAATTATGAACATAAATTAAATATTATTTATTTCTTTTTAGTGCATTTTAATAAAAGCTTGTTTTTTTAATAAAATTTTACCTGTTTTATTATATATTCATATTGATTAAATAAGAGAAACAAAACTTGAAAAATCATCACGTTCCTGCGCCACCCACTGAATACTAGTTACCGGTTTTTTAAATTTTTGCATATTGTAATTTGCCTTTTGATAGTAATGTATCAATTACTAAGGTTACATCCTAAAAATTCAATAAACAAATATTTTCAAAACATTTTCAATAATATTATTTATTATACAATCCAAATTACTCAATTCAATTAAAACAAAAAGATTTTACAATAAATATAAAACCGACAACAATAACATATTAAAAACATTATGTTAATTAAACTAAACAATGAGTGTTTATCAATATTTTGTTGCACTGCCATTTTTATCGATCACTATTTGCAGCCTTCGGTTCATTGATTGAACTAGGTTCCTTATGAAGGAACTCCAAACATTTTCTATTAATTTGAGGTCAGGACTCCTGGCCGGCCAAGGAAGTGTATTTATATTATTTTCTTCAATCCAGTCTTTAAAAATCCTAGCTGTGTGCTTTGAGGCGTTGTATTGTTGAAAGATAAAATTGCCTTCAGGAAACGGAGGGTAATATTATATTCATCAAAATATTTCTATAGACGGGTCCTAATAATCTTTCAGCTATTCTGAAACACATTCTTTGTCCCTCTGCACTAATTCATGCCCACACATTGACCGAAACCTACCACTGTTCCTCATCTGTTGGAAATACATTTCCTCAAACCTGCAATTCCTTGGCCGATAAACTCTAATTCTTCCATCTTGACTTGACTGAAAAATTTTCTCATTAGAAAAAACTACCAAATTCCAAAAATTTACGTCCCTGTTTATATAATATTGATGCAAAACTCAACCCTTCTTAACTTTAAAATGTCCGTTAAAAATGGTTTTCTAGCTGCAGTGGAATTTTTCAAGTCTGCTTTTTTAATTCTTCTTCTAGCTATACGCACATGTCCTGGAAAATTAGTTATTTCACGGGCCTCCACTGCTGTAGAAAAAGGATATTGTCTTATATGTTCCACTAAAGCTTCATCCTCATCATGACGTCTAGAAATTGTCCACTTCCCGGTACCTTCTAAGAGGTCATAATTATGATTTTGGTGCCATTGATTTCGAATGTTTGCAATACAGGTATATGATACGTTAAATTCAGCAGCAGTTTGCCGCAATGACCTTCCTTCCTTCAATCTTACAATAATTCTAAATTTTTAGTTCATTATTTAAATGATTTCGAGGCATTTTAAACGACAAATTATTATTTATTTTAATTTTTGACACTTGCATTTGCATATCAAACTAAATTTCTTGCTAGGCTACTGACTTTTTGTGAACTTACACTGAAAAAATCAACTGTAAACTTTTTTAAGTCCGCGACGTAACATGTAGAGACTAGAGATATTTCATCTTCAGCAAAAACTAAACTAAATTGAATACAATGAATCATTCCAAACTTAACTTATAAACTACCTCAGGTAAAAAATACTAATGGAAAACATCAAGGGTCTGAACTCTAATATACCCTCCACGGTTGGAAGTAAAAATCTGCAGAAAAGATGATAAACAAAATTTATACTTTATATACCGTTTGCGCATCGGTGTAAAAATTAACGGCTGATATCACAACTAGCCGTTACCCGTGGCTTCGCCCAAGTATATTTCGATTTATGATTTATTATCCCCACCCGGCGAGAAATTCTCCTCCTGCGAGCCAGACTGGTGGTTTTTATTCGCTCGAATTTTATTGAAGCATTACTCACTCGCTTCGTTCGTTCGCTCGAATATTATTAATATATTACTCACTCACTTCGCTCGTTCGCTTGAATATTATTAATACATTTCTCACTCGTTCGCTCGAATATTTATTTTCAAAAAAAATTTCTTAGTGCTTATCTGCGTTATATAATAAACGCCTATGCAAAATTTCATGCTTCTAGCTTCAAAATTGACGAACTTCATTAGATAAACAAAAGGAGCGAATGTTAGCCTCTTAACAATGGCGTATTTTTTCAACAAAGGCGTATTTTTTCGCCATAGACAGTGACTAAGCCCAGTTCCCACGAGTCATTTTCAATGTTTCATTGGAAGTGTGAACACTAATTCATGAAAAATGAACAGTAGTTTTATGCGGTCATTAAAAGAAAAAAGGGTTATCATTTTTAATGATCATTAAAAAATGAAAACAAAATAAAACATGGAAACATGATTTATTTTATTAATTTTTCTTTCATGACAAAGGCACTGTGTAGTGTGTATGCTTTCAAACATCTGCGATCTTGGCATTTACTCACTTGTTAATCAATTTCGGTACTTACCCTCGCAACTCGTATTAACTTTTTGCATTAAAAATAATGGAACAATTGTTGGTCAGTTTTGGAATGATTAATAAAACATGACAAATGTGAACAAATTTCTGTTTCATAAAAAATGATTCATTGAGAAATGACTCGTGGGAACTGGCCTTGCGCCACTTCGTTACAGAGAGATATCGGTTTTTATGGAAAACCATCCAAGTTCAACAAAATATATTTATTTTATAGAGAGTTTTTCGTTATAGAGAGTTCCGTATAGTGAGTTTTAACTGTATTCCTAATATTCGTAGATTAAAACGATGTTGGTAAAACTTTTTCTCTTTGCTGTAAATGAGGCATAGCATGAGTTTTATTTTGTTCTTTCGTTGTTGTCTAATCAAATCCGTTTATTGCGTAAATTGTAACAGAAAGTAAAATTTCTGAAACATAGGGGTTGTGCATCATAAATATTGTATGGATGTACACTACTGGTACCATTACAATATTTCACACAGTATGCTAACATTAAATATTCAGAATATTAGCTTCGCAAGTCAGAATACATGTATTTTTCAGAAGGATTTCAATTTCTGTGCGAAACCTGTTTGCCCCTTGCAATTTGCTTGCAACTGCAGAGTGTTTATTAGTCGTTTCGAATTGCATTCCACAGAAATAATGTTACAATTTCGACATACATTCGTAAATAAATTATTTTGAAATATACCTAGTACCTACAATGTGGAAATTGGCAGAAAAACTGTGAAATGGGTATTATAATGGCATATCATAATATTATTAGATTATTGACTTTTCTGTACATTCTACATTTTTCGATAGTAATATAAATAATATAATAAACTAGATGCACACTGCACAGTTCGGCTTCGTTCTGGCGCTTTAATATACAGGATGGTCTAGTTTATATCATTAGGATTTAACTAGCCAATAGTTTGTCGAAAATTAAAGGTGGTTTGTTTAAAAAAATATTGGTTTGCTTCCAGTGACGCACTGTGTTCTAAATAAAATAACGGCAGCCCTCTATTAATAGAGAATACAAAAAAAATATCTTTGCAGAATTTCAGAAGGATAACTTTTTTATTATTGATTTATAGCAAATTATTTAAAATAAAATTTTTTTAACATATCTTGTACATCAAAAAGGAAGCAAAACTCGACCATATTTTATTAGACAAACCACCTTTAATTTTCGATAAACTTTCGGCTGTTGATATAAACTGGACCACCCTGTATAGACATAAAGCTCTCGCATGCTCAGCGGTTGAAAACAATACAACGAGTTAACAGAGACTACTGTATGTGCAAACATAATTGAAGACATAAGCGTAAGATACAGATAGCTTCTCAATTTTCCAAATTTTTTGACGACGCACAAAAACACTTTAAAGTTTTGAAGCTGTCTGCTTTTTCTAACTAACACTGGCCGAATGTTCAACTAATTCGGTTTAACAACAAAACATAGGCCCGGATTTCTGCTTAGACCAACAAGGCATCGGCCTAGGGGCCCAGCAGTCGAGGGGGCCCCGACCTGTGCGAAGATGGAAATTATAGAGAGAAAAAAGCCCAAAAATGTTCTAACATAGCCTAATCGGCGACTTATTACTTCCCACCTCTACTATGGTAGGGAAGTAATGGATTCGAGACTTTAACAGATCTTCACGTTTTGAGACCCTAGCAATCGTTTAAGATCATTTTCTGACTGATGTCTGTATGTGTGTGTGTGTATGTGGTCAATTTTTCGCCTTCGATATCGTAAAAACGGAACAACATACGGCCATGCCGATGGTTCTATTGTGTTTATCAGCCTTTAACTGATTAGATGTTGAGTCAAATCGGTTCAGTGGATCCTGAGATATTAAAAAAAACGTTCTAAATGTCACGTATTAACATAGGTAAAAAAATGTAAATGAATTCTAGATGTTATAATATGAAAAAAATGTAAATATTTTTTTCTCTAAATTGTACAGTTTTCGAGAAAAAAAATATTTTACTAAAAAAAATAAAAATTGTACGTAAATCAAAAGGTAACCATGATTTTTGCTATATTAAGCTAGCCATCAGTAGATCACTAAACAAAAAAGAGGGCCATCATGTTTTTTTTCAAAGAATAAAAAAAGAGTGTTTATTTTTTGCAAATATTTACTAGGTGGGAAGTATAGGACTGGTCATCAGTCGAATTTTTACTTCCCACCTCTACTATGGTAGGGAAGTAATGGATTCAGTCCGAAAACAATATTTCGAGATTTTAACAGATTTTCACGTTTTGAGACCTTAGCAATCGTTTAAGATCATTTTCTGACTGATGTCTGTATGTGTGTGTGTGTGTGTGTGTATGTGTGTATGTGTGTATGTGTGTGTATGTGTGTGTGTGTATGTGTGTGTGTGTGTGTGTGTGTGTGTGTGTGTGTGTGTATGTGTGTATGTGTGTGTATGTGGTCAATTTTTCGCCTTCGATATCTTAAGAACGGAACAACACACGGGCATGCCGATTATTCTATTGTGTTTATCAGCCTTTAACTTAGATCTGATTAGATTTTGAGTCAAATCGGTTCAGTGGATCCTGAGATATTCAAAAAAACGTCCTCAATGTCACGTATTAACATAGGTAAAAAAAAATATAAATGAATTCTAGATGTTATAATATGAAAAAATGTAAATATTTTTTTCTCTAAAATGTATAGATTTCGAGAAAAAAAATATTTTACGAAAAAAAATAAAAATTGTACGTAAATCAAGGTAACCATGATTTTTGCTATATTAAGTTAGCCATCAGTAGATCACCAAACAAAAAGAGGGCCATGCTTTTTTCAAAGAATAAAAATTAAATTGTGTTTTAAAGACCACCAACAGCTAAGGTTATTTGGGCCTAGTCAAAGAATAAAAAAAAAAAAGAGTGTTTATTTTTTGCAAATATTTACTAGGTGGGAAGTATAGGACTGGTCATCAGTCGAATTTTTTTTATTAAATTTCCAACCAGTTTAATTCCATTTTTTTATTTTTTTCAATTTTTTTTTTGGATTAAGGGGTTCCAGCTTTCAAGTGCCCAAAATTTCAACTCTACTTAGCCGCCTTCGCACTCCTCAGCTACTCACTTGAGTCAACATATTTTATCATTAAAATAGTGAATTTTTCATAATTTTTTCTATGTGTTTGCAAGCACTTATTAGTCTGTCATTTCAAATTACAATATGTATGTGTCGCCCTTTATAAAAATAAAAATGCCAGACATTACGTAAACATTTTTTTTGTAATTATAATTGTGTCTGGTGGCATGTTAGCACGGAGCAATATGTCTGGCAATGGGATTTAATGTAATCTGAATCATTACTCTTTAAGATGGAAAAAAGCCTTACCTAATTATTTGAGAAATGTATATTTTTGCCTGTTTAAATTCTACCTGTCACCGAAAACGCAAGGGAGAAATGCTTCCAGACTTACAGATTCTTAAAGGGGGAACAGTTATACAGGTATTTTCAATTTTATTTTGCCTTACGTAGACGCTTGAGAAATTCCGTCGCTAGCTCTCCGTCTATTTATATTGTTACAAAACTGTTTTCTGAGTTGGCGGAATAAATATTTGTTTACAATAATAAAAAATACAATAACAATAAATGCAACAACGAAAAGTCAGTTCTAACAATCAACACAAGTTAGTAACACTTAACTATATACAATGATTATTTATTTCTAACGTTATTTATGTCAGTCATTTACTCAGTTACTTCAATACTATTTATTTATATCCACTCCACTATTTATATCACTGTACTGACTGATTCGACCGTTGACTGATCAATATTTATATCCTGATCCACTTGATTCCACGAGTCACCATTGACTGATTGCCGATTGCGTGACACCGTCGACTGATTAATATTTATTTCACTGTACTGACTGATTCCCGTTTGCGTAACACCATCGACTGCTTATATAGGTCGCGCAGCCCAGCTTAGTACGTTCTCGCGTTCTCTAGAACATTCCGGCAGGTACTCGTTGTCTAATATCTTCGATACCATTCCACGCTTTACTACTGTGACCTTTCTTTCTCGTGGTTTCTATTGGAGCCAGTGGCGTACCATCTTGGGGTTTGCTACGATATCTCTATACATTTAGCCATTGCTTGGAGCAGTATGGTTCTTGCACTAATCGATAGAGGATTTTTTTCTTTATAAGAATAAGTAAAAAAGTGAAAATTAGAAAAAAGTGGAGCTGTTTGGTTCTTCAATTATGGTATTGGCTGGTCCCAAAAGCCTTACTTACTATCCGATTGCTATTGGACATAAAATTCAAATATTCATATTAAAGTGATTTGTAATTAATTACTGAATGTTTATATTACAGCGGACAGCAGCTTCCTTCTGGCGAATGCACAGATTGTTGATTTTCCAATCGTCTACTGCAACGAATCCTTCTGCAAGATTTCCGGCTACAACAGAGCTGAGGTCATGCAGAAGTCATGCAGGTGCACGTTCATGTTCGGCGAACTCACCGACAAAGAAACCATCGCACGAGTCGACCAGGCACTTGAAAATCAAATGCACGACCAGTTTGAAATTTTGCTCTACAAGAAGAACAGTAAGTGTTTATAATAATTTGTAAACATTTTTATCGGTTTTTGCTTGAAATTTGGATTTATCGGATTTTGCATGAAATGACCACTTTCAAATAGCATTTTTAATGGGATTTATGGGTTTTTGCTTAAATGTAATGTGCTAGATCGAAAGAGCGCCCAAAAATTAGTAAGAAACGGTACTAAGCTCGAAAAATGTAAAAAGGGGATTTATCGGTTTTTGCATGTTTGCTCCACAATTAACATCTCCGGACTCAGTTCTCTCTACATTAACAGAAATCTAAAATAGCCATTAGAAATAAAATTTTAATAGGGCGAGAATTTTAACGGGGAAATTTTTAATTTTGAGATTATAGTCCAGCAGTCAGGTACTTTTTACCTGGAAAGTATTCCAAAGTTAATGATATTTTGGTATGTTGTTTGTGGGAACTCTGTCAAGTAGAATCTGAGTTTTCGACCTCGAGGACCCTGTGCTAACGTGGGGGGAGCCGAAAAACCACGAAATTTTACCACCTTTTTCGCTTTTTTCGAAATCTCTCAGAAACGGTCGACTTAAGCAATTCTTTCATTATGTAATGTTTTAAAGAGGATTACATTTTCTACAATTTTCATTCCCACAACCTTTCTGTGGTACTAATGGTAAGCGCGCTGCAGCTTCTTGAAAATCACCCGCTCCGCTTTTTGTAACCTTGGTAACCAATGATTAAAATGTAATGTTCTTTTCAATTTATATTAGAAATCGTGTCCATCGTGATTATAATAAAATTAAGAATAATCGCAGGATAGTAGATGTTATGTTCATTATTAAAAGTCGTTTATCGTTTAGATCAGGGTAGCAATGCCTATAACAATAACATATATAAAATAATTGAAATCAATGACTTGTCAAATGAAAATGTACAATTATGAGAATATAGATTTCATATTAAATGAATTGCTGTAAATTAAATCAAGTTAATTCAATTTCGTACACAACAAAATTGGCGACGAGTGAAAAATGGCAGCCGCGACAGCAGAACAAGTTTCTCAACTCTTGGCGACACTAAATGCTTTAATTGCTCGACTTCCGTTGTCACAAACCACGACTTCGCAAACATCGGAAAGATCAGTAAAATCCCTTCTACAAACACAGGGACTATCATTCGAAACATTTGATGAAGTTAACGAAACATTCGATAATTACATTCAACGCCTAGAAAAATTTTTTAAAATGAAAGGATTGACGGGCGAGGGGAACGACGTCGCCGAAGCCAAGGTAATACTCCTTATTAACTGCCTGGGCTCCAAGCACTTTGCGCTGTTATCAAATTTGACGTCACCAGACCGTCCTGATTCTAAGAACTATGATGATCTCATAAAGATATTGAAGCTTCATCTTAGCCCTCGAAAAAATATATTAACAGAACAACACAAGTTTTTGTCTCGTATTCAAGCTTCAGGTGAGTCAGTCACTGAATTTTTCACTTACCTGAAGGAATTTGCTAAAACAGCCGATTTCAAGGTTAACTGCAACAGTCCTGAATGCAAGAAGGCAGTAATCGATCTATTACTACGGGCTCAATTTATTCGCGGACTCAAAGATCCTGAAATTCGTGAGAAAATACTTCAAAAAGGAGAGGTTACACTCGAAGAATCAAAAGATATAGCAATCGCCATTGAGGGCTCTAAAATCGACAATAGAGATGTATACAAAAGTTCACCATCGTCTATTCAAATAAACAAAATCAAGACGCTAAAAAGCCAGAGAAAAGCAAATGTTCCTTGCTCAAGTTCGAGCACCAGTGACAGTGCGTACGCGGCATCAAAATCAGATACATGGAAGCCTGCAAACCTCGCTAAACTCGGTCTTCTCGGAATATGCTTACATTGTGGGAAAGATTCACACAAAACAAAGGAATGTCGCATTAAAAACAAACTAAAATGTGAAAGCTGTTTTCAAAAAGGCCACATCAAAAAAGTTTGCATCAAAACTCATTTGAACAAACACAATGACGTTCAACTAGTTTACGATTCGGATTGCGACTCGGGAAGCGACACCGTTTCAAATTCCAATGACAAGAGTGATGAAGATTATTCAATTAATTCTATCGTACACATCAATTTGAATGAAACATCTCAGGATGAAAGGCTCATGATGAATCTCTACGTTAACGGTAAACCCTGTAAGTTTGAATGCGACACAGGTTGCCGGCTGAGCCTAATAAGTCTTCAAGATTTCAAGTCACTCAAATGCAAGGTGCCACTGCATGACACGAATGTGAACCTTCGCTCATATACAGGTCAAGTTTTTAAACCCATAGGTGTCGCACAAGTAACTGTTCAATACGGAAATTTTTCAAAAAAAGTGGATCTCTATGTGGTCGGAATAAAAAAAAACCCCATCATGGGAAGAGACTGGATGAGAAATCTTCACATCAACTTCAATGTCATTAATCTTATTCAAGAAAAACCAGATAAAAAATCCGTCGAAAGAATAATCTCAACATTGATAAAAAAATTTTCTGATATCTTTGAATCCAAGGTGGGAAACGTTCCTAATTATACAGTGTCTCTCAAAATGAACAAAGATATTCAACCAGTTTTCTTGAAGCCGCGACCTGTTCCCTATGCACTAAAGGAACAAGTTGATCAGGAACTAGATAGGTTAGAGGCACAGGGCATTATTGAAAAAATGGACCATTCAGATTGGGGTACTCCATTAGTTGTTATTCCTAAAAGCAACAATCAAGTGCGATTATGTGCTGACTATAAGGTGACACTCAATGGTCAACTACAAGATTCGCGGTACCCCATTCCTAGGGTGGAGGAGATCTTCAATAAACTCAAAGGAGGTCGTTTTTTCTGTACCCTAGACATTTTCAAGGCTTATCTGCACCTTTCGGTAGATGAAGAAAGTGCCCTGGCACAAGCCATTTCAACCCACCGAGGTACATACAAGGCAAAGAGACTGTATTTCGGAGTCAAGACGGCTCCAAACGAATTTCACAAATTTATTGATGAATTTGTTCAAGATCTGCCAGGAACATCTGCGTACTACGATGATTTAATTATCCAAGGGAGTTCTTTAGAAGAGTGCAAAAGAAACTTAATTAATAACCTTGAAAAACTCAGAAGATATGACCTACATCTAAACCTGAGCAAGTGTCAATTTTTTAAGACTGAAGTGTCATACTTAGGTCACATTATCTGTGCTGAAGGAATCAGAAAATCACCGGATAAGATCAAGGCGGTACTGGAAGCACCTGCTCCAACCAACGTCGATGGAGTTCGCCAGTTCTTGGGGTATGTCATGTACTATGCCAAATTTCTGAACGATGCTTCGACGATGTTAAATCCAATAAATCGATTGCTTCGAAAAGATACTCGTTTCAAGTGGAGCCGTGAATGCCAAGAAGCTTTTCTCCGCGCTAAGCGGGAGATAGCGAGCGATCGTGTATTAACACCTTTCAATCCTAACCTACCGCTTATTTTGGCTACCGACGCCAGTCCTGTAGGACTCTCAGGAATTTTGTCGCACAAGATGCCCAACGGTGAAGAAAGACCTATAGCTTTCGCATCAAAGTCCCTTACGGTGGCAGAGCGTAACTATAGTCAACTCGACCGCGAAGCCACAGCGGTGTACTGGGCATGCCGAAAATTTTTTGATTACATTTATGGTAGAAAATTCACGCTCGTGGTGGACAATAAACCCATGATGACACTTTTGCATCCTGAAAAAAAGCTTCCACCACTCGCTGCGACCAGAATGTTACGATATGCTCAGTTCCTTTCTGGTTTCAACTATACGGTAGTTCACAGAAAATCACAATACCACAGCAACGCTGATTACCTATCTCGCCATCCGATTCCACTAAAAACGGACGAAGTAAATATTGTTGATGATGAGTATCTTCTGCAAAATGAATGCATCAATCAAATTTGCGATGAAACCGTGACAGCTAGCGAGATATTAACTGAAACTGAACGTGACGCCGAACTTTCTACGTTAAAGAATGCTCTATTGAACGGATCGATTCGTGACCCTGAGCTATCCTTACGAGACGGCGTAATTTTCAAGGGAAACAGAGTTATGGTTCCCGCTAGTCTTCAACAAGCTGTTCTCAGAGAACTACACAAGACTCATGTTGGCGTGGTAAAAATGAAAGCTTTGGCAAGACTTCATTGCTATTGGAAAGGAATTGATCGAGAAATTGAAGATCTCGTGAAGAGCTGTAAAGACTGCTGCGCTATCAAAAGCGACCCATCCAAGGCACCACTTCACCATTGGGATGTGCCAGAGCGAAGTTGGCAACGAGTCCATATGGACTATGCCGGTCCATTTATGGGTCATCACTTCCTCATTCTTGTTGATGCCAAGTCAAAATGGCCTGAAATGTTTTCCATGAAGTCTGATCCGACGTCTGCTATTACTATCTCGCATCTTCAAGAAGTGTTCGCTCGATTCGGTCTGCCAGAAATCATCGTAAGTGATAATGCGACTATTTTTAAATCAATGGTTTTCACATCATTTTGCAAAAATCTGGGAATCCGACAACATTTCATCGCACCAGGTCATCCTGCCACTAATGGCCAGGCGGAAAGGTTTTGTCAAATCCTAAAAAGGAAACTGAAATGCATGGTCCCGAGCAACAAGTCGCTGCGTGAAGATCTGTGTGAACTGGTTTTTAGATACCGAGCCACGCCGTTGTCGAGTGGGAAGACACCCGCAGAGAATATGCTCGGGAGACAAATTAAAACAAAGCTAGATCTGTTGAGACCACCAGAATCTCAGAAGAACTTCGCAATACAACCAGATTTTAAAAAGTCGTTCTATCCAGGTCAACGTGTACAATCCAGGCACTATTTGGGCTCAAGTCAGTGGAAATTTGGCACAATAATCGAAAAACTCGGTCGACTACACTATTTAGTTGAGCTCGACCATGGATATGTCGTGAAACGACATTATGATCAACTTCGCCCCTGTCAGGTAGAACCAGCACCTTTCATATCTGGATACGATTTTGATCTGGGTACCAAGAAAGCCAGCAATAACTCTTCAGAGAGGAATACCCAACCAGTTGAGCCGACAGCTCCAGTGTCACAAGAAAATTCTGCAACATCGGGAGCAAAAGACAAAGTAGAAGTTTCGACTCAGCGTACATCGATTTCCGACAATACGAAGCCACAAGATGGACAAGCTCCATCTCGAATGTCCAAACGATACCAGTCGTTCCAAGCGAGACCTGTCCAGAATGAAGGAATCGTAGTAAGACGCTCAAATCGAATAAGGAAGCCGGTGACGCGACTCGACTTGTGAAAATATTATGATTGCTTAGTTCCCTATCTTTAAATTTTTCTATATATATATATATATATATATATATATATATATATATATATATATATATATATATATATATATATATATACTTAAATAGTCCTTAATTGTGGAGGGAGAATTGTTATGTTCATTATTAAAAGTCGTTTATCGTTTAGATCAGGGTAGCAATGCCTATAACAATAACATATATAAAATAATTGAAATCAATGACTTGTCAAATGAAAATGTACAATTATGAGAATATAGATTTCATATTAAATGAATTGCTGTAAATTAAATCAAAATATTTGGTTTATTTAATTTAATGTACGACGTTTCGTCTATATATTTAGACTTTTTCAAGTACAAAAAAATAACAATAGTTTTATTTATTTTCTTCTTCATCGAACTTTAAATTGAAAATACACGTTACATAATATTGGTTACCAAGGTTACAATAAGCCGAGAAGGTGATTTTCAAGAAGCTGCAGCGCGCTAACCATTACTACCACAGAAAAGTTGTGGGAATGAAAATTGTAGGAAATGTAATCCTCTTTAAAACATTACATAATAAAAGAATTTCTTAAATCGACTGTTTCTGAGAGATTTCGAAAAAAGCAAAAAAGGTGGTAAAATTTCGTGGTTTTTCGGCTCCCACCACGTTAGCACAGGGTCCTCGAGGTCGAAAACTAAGATTCTACTCCACAGAGTACCCGCAAACAACACACCAAAATATCACTAACTTCGGAATACTTTCCAGGTAACCCCCTTCATTTATTACCTGCCGCTTGGACTAAATCTTACATTTTTTATTTATTGTAGATTATAGACGTGTCGACATCTAAGGTCATTAGCGTCTTTCAACTACACTAAATAAGAACTAACTTAAAACTAAATAACATTACAAAACATCCATGAGCGCAGGTGGGATTCAAACCCACGGCAGTCCAGTCTAGAGGTTGCGGCGCCAAGCATGCTAACCACTAGGCTATACTGCCCCCTACTAAACCTTACAGGTTCTATGAAAAGTTCACACGTGCGTGTGTCCGTCTATAAGATTCACTATCAACTGCGTATAATCTGGTTACTCTAAAATGATACCGCTACGTCATTGACAGAAAACGCCTATTTATCAAGACGCCGCCTACCTAACCCAGTGGCATAGTGTGCAAAGGGTTACTTAAAAAATGAAAAGAAAAAAATAACAAAACAAAGTTATCTTTTTGTTTTTTCCCTTTTTAAGTGGCCTTTTGATGATTGACGCCAATACATTGATGACGTATCGGTACCATTCTAAGAGTAATTGATTTAATTTTTATTGTGGATTATAGACGCGTCGACAACTTAGGTCATTAGCGTCAAGAGTAATTGAACTCTAATACCTTTTCCCACGCACGGCAGAAAACAAAAGGCATACAGTGCCATCTATTGGCAAATTAAAACTATGGTACCTTCCTACAAAATGTCAATCAGTAGAAATTAATGTGTGAAAATGTTTACCAGCTCTCGGTCATGAGTGAAAATCTATCACAGAATAATAATAACGTCATTTATAATGAACTTCATTTTTGGATTTTAACAATAGGGGGGAATAACTTTTTCGATCATTAAATTAATCTTAACGATAATGATAAATATTAAATATAATTTTTGAATTTTTTTCCTAGAGAGGAACAATTTTTTAAAACTGAATTCCGTTTTTGAATTTTTTGATTACCGGCACATATCAACTGATTTTATAATATTGATTTTTTTCTTTTATTCGAAGAAACTAATTTTCAGCACAAATAATTTTTATTCAGTTGAGTAAAAAATGTATGGATATCAAATTAAGATTAATAAATATTCAGATAATCCCCAAAGCCTTTATCACAAATCATTTGCTCTTACCTATAATCGGTTCTCGTTCTTGCAACGTTCCTAGCGTTTACCTGACGATAGAAAAGTATACAGAAACGTACATTAAGTACAATTAAAATATTTGTAGAACTTATCCAAGTGTTTTTAATATATTATTTAATGGTGTGCCGTTAGTTGATCCCAGCAATTTGATACCACGACATTTGATCCCACGACAACTGATCTTAACGTCATTTGATCCCAACGACAATTGATCCCACGACATTTGATCCCAAAAAGTTGTCTATAAACTAACAGAGCCTGATAAGTAATAAAGTTATTAAATTTTATTAATTTAATGAAATAATTAATTTTGAATTAAATTTGTAGACGTTATGATATATTTGTAATTACATTGTTATTAGAATTCTAACGAATGTAATAGTAAATATAATGTGTTTATGAGTTAATAATCCTTTAGAGATTATGTAAAGATCAAGTGGAATAATCCACTTTTATTTATCATTGCCCGGGATACGTCGTAATTTTGTCAAATATTGTATTTTATAAATTTTGCTGAAAAATTATTGCACATAGAAACTTCGAAACATCAGGTGTGCTGTCAATTTGGTCTTTCGTGCTTTTCACATTATAACGAATTGTTAAATATGCCATTAAAGTTTATGAAAAGTCAGCGTGATAATTTGTTATTAATTCATAAAATACAATATTTGACAAAATTACGACGTATCCCGGGCAATGATAAATAAAAGTGAATTATTCAACTTGATCATGACATAATCTCTAAAGGATTATTAACTCATAAACACATTATACTATTACATTCGCTAGAATTCTAATAACAATGTAATTACAAATATATCATGACGTCTACAAATATAATTCAAACAAATTTCCCGACAAAGGGAATAATCGATTAAATTATTTCATTAAATTAATAAAATTTAATAACTTTATTACTTATCAGACGCTATCAGTTTATAGACAATTTTTTGGGATCAAATGTCGTGGGATCAATTGTCGTTGGGATCAAATGTCGTTGGGATCAATTGTCGTGGGATCAAATGTCGTGGTATCAAATTGCTGGGATCAAATGTCATGGAACCTTATTTAATCAATTTCTACCAAACACCAATCGAAGAATCAACTCAACTTGTATAAAACGTTTTGTTCCTAAGAAAATTAATATATATTCTAGAACCTACACCCAGGACCTAGGAGATGGCTAGTACAAGACCACATGTGTATTTTTTAATCTTGGCTAAACTAAGTTTGCAATTCCATTTTTAAAAACTACACATATAATTGAGTTTGCAAGGATTACATAAATGAGTGTAGATCTTTTTAATCCTATTATTTCAAATTCCCTATATTTTCAAAAAAATAATCAGGAAGTTATCTGCATACAGAAATATATTATACGTAAGAAAAAATTTGTGACGAAGAGCTAGAGAGGTATCATCCCAATGTACGATATACTCTCAACATTTTCTTATTTTTTTTATCCGGGAAATACCTCTATAACCGGGATAGGTAAGTACATAATATACATTGTATCTGCATTACTATTATTATATTATTATAATATTATAACTTTCGAGTTGAATAAGATTTCGAATTTATACTGTAAATTACTTGCTAGAACATATCCATGCAGTTTTTATTGTTGAGAAATAAAAAGGTGAAACCACTTTTAAAATCAGCGTATGCGTAAGCGGCCTAAGTAAGACGCCGCTGAACATACCGTGTGATGATTGGACTAATTTTTGTACCAATTGTTACTGTCTATACTCTGCACAGTCGAGATTGAGCTAAATTTGCATTTATTATGTGAGCTGATCAACTCACTTGAATGAATTTGACATGAAAGCGTTTACATATTTACACGTTTGCTCTGAGATTAGTTGATTCAAGATGAAGAAAGTAGTGGTATATGCAGAGCTAATTAATTGTCTACAAACTACAATAATTTTTAGCTTCTGATTTAGAAAAGAATTCTCGTAAAAAAGGAGAATATGGTTGAATCACTGAATTAATTACAAAAAAACCCAAGGTGCATCTAATAATGAATAATATATATATTAAGACTTGTCCTAATTGACTGACTGACTGACTGACTGACAGGGGATTCATCATCGCCCAGGTCAAATTGCCGAAGCTAAAAACTTGAAATTTGACAGGTAGGTTCCTTATAAGACGTAGGTATCCGCTAAGAAGGGGTCTTTCGAAATTCAACTCTTAAGGGGGTCAAAAGGTGCCTAGAGTTTTTTGACAAAATGTTCATATCTCACAAGTTGTTAAGGTAAGAGGTACTGAATTCAACATACTAATTCTTCTTTAAAAATAAGCAAATCCTTGTTTGAGAATTTTTTTAATTCAGCCCCAAAAGGGGTAAAACGGGGGTGTAGAATTTTTTTGACTAATCAACGCCCAGGCCAAACCGTTCAAGCTATAAACTTGAAATTCAACATACTGACTCTTCTTTAAAAATAAGCTAACCCATATTCGAGCTTTTTTTAAATTCAACTCCTAAGAGGGTAAAACGGGGATATAGGATTTTCTGACTAACCAACGCCCACGCCAAACCGCTGAAGCTATAAACTTGAAATTCGGCAGGTAGGCTCCTTATAAGACATAGGCATCCGCTAAGAAGGATTTTTTTGAAATTTAACCCCTAAGGGAGTTAAAAGGGGTGTACAGTTTTTTGACAAAATATTCATAATATGAATGTTATTAAGTACTTTAGGTAATATTAAGTAACTAAGATACTTTAAATTTGAGTATCCTTCGGTAGAAAGTATCTGCGTATAAAGTATTGTTACAAAACTGTTTTTTTTCTGAGTTGGCGGAATTAATAATTTAATATATATTTTACAGTAATTAACCATTCATAACAATGAACGCAACAATAACAACTAAATACAATAATTCGTAACAATTAACTATGTACAATAATAATGATCGCAACAACTAACTATATACAAGGACTATTTACATCACTGTATTTATTTCACTATTTATTTCGGTCAGTCATTTATCCAGTTACTTCAGTACTATTTATATCACTGTACTGACTGTTTGACTGATTAATATTTATATCCTTGCGTGACACCGTCGACGGACCTGATTACCGTCGACTGTCCTATATTTATATCAGACGCACTTGATTACTTGCGTGAGTCACCATAGACTGACTGACTTGATTGCACGCCTCACCATGGACTGTGTTTTCCACAATACACTGACTGTCTTGATTGCACGCCTCACCATGGACTGCGTTTTCCACAATACACTGACTGTCTTGATTGTACGCCTCACCATGGACTGCGTTTTCCACAATACACTGACTGTCTTGATTGCACGCCTCGCCATAGACTGTGTATTCGACAATACACTTGATTGCACGCCTCACCATGGGCTGCGTAATCTCCGTTGAACTGATTATTCACGACTGCCTACGATGACTGCCTTACGGTGACTGCCTTGCGGTGACTGCACTTATATTTATTTCATTGTACATCACTCACTGAATCCCGATTGCGTGCTCTGCGGTGACTGCCTTATGGTGGCTGCCGATTCCCGTCGACAGCGCTGCTTATATAGAGCTGCGTGGCTTAAAGACAGCGCTTCTAGCGTTTTCGGCAGGTACGCGTATCTTCGCGCGGTTACTAGCAGACACAGCTTTCTCGGAACTGCTGCCTGTCGTTCATATACAGGGTGATCCGTTACAGTATCTTTTATTTAAATACTTTCATACAAAGTATCTGATAACATGTGGTATTGAATATTAGGTATTTTGTATTTAGATACTTGTTTTGAGGCGTCTTCTACGCTCTGGTAAAACGATACACTAATATTACAAACAAATTATAAAGTAGGTAATAGAAATTTGTGTGAAATCAACGACATGTTCCTTTCTGCATTAATACTTGCTCTCGCAATATTTTTGTAAGTGGTTTCACCTTATATAATATTTTTTAAGCTCATGATTAGTAACTTGCGTAGATTTACTGTAGTGGCAGATTTATTTATTTATTATTTTCACAGGGTTATTTACCTACTATTATTATTATTATCATTAATTGCTTTTTTGATTATAGTGCATAAATATAAATGAATTATGAAACTTTATAAGCTTTTTACTAGTTAGTCGTCGAAATAAAATGTTTTCTTAAAAAATATCTGAAAAATTTATAAATTGGAATATTAAATTAGCTGTGAGGACCCAAATGTTTGGAAAATTAATAATCTAGATAAGTTAAATGATTGAAAATTTAAACATGTAATCGGGAATGCCTGCAAGAAATATAAGCATGCATTTTTCTGATAGAGTGCTCAAAATATTAACACCTATAATCTGCATATTTTTTTTTATTTTTTCCTCGTTGAATAGAGGCGACCACATATTGTTATTTTTAAACTGTTATTTTTACATAAAGCCAGACTTCAAGGTTCTTAGTATATAAATTTCCGTAAGAGATGGCAGTACCTACCCTTGATATTATACCTACATATTATTATATAATTTTTTAATGTGTTTCTGTCTGGATGTTCGTTTTTAATGGAGCTGGATTTTCAATTTTTTTCCAGAAGCAGAAATAGGTTTTTTTTTTCGAAAAAAATTTAACTTCCATATAACTTATAATATTATGTAAGGCCAGGTTACACTTGTAAATTTTACTTATTACTTACGTAAGTCTACAGAAGAAACCTACAGTCTCGTTTACACTAGAAATGTTTAACTGTACCGGGTACCCTAATGTAAAACTTGCTTTTAAATTGGTTGTATCCGTTAGGAAAATCACTAGTTTTACATTATTGGTAATAAGGATATACAGTGTAACCTTAATATAACGAGCCTCAATATAACGATTTCCTCGATTTAACAAATTTTTCGAAATACCCTAAAACTGCCCGTAAGAGCTGATGCAAAATATACTTATTACGAATACATTTGTCAAAAACCTCTTTATAACGAATTTTCTATCATTGCAAAATATAAATAGAAAGTATTATTTACCTCTATATAACCTTTACATAACGTATCCTATCAATTATTCACACTCAATTTCACAATAATTCATGTCTCGACAGGTTCAGACACGTTAAATTTTTTTCGTAAGACAATCGTTGTTTGATGCTAAGTAATGTAAACACTACTGTTTGTCACTGTTGTTAGTTTTAAAGTTGCAATGGCTGAGAAACGAAAAAGGTGTTCCTTAACCTTTTTAAAACGAATCGTAGTCCAACCTAACCTCTATATAACAAACCTCATTGTAGCAAATTACTTGGTATAACATATATTATTTTCTAATTCCCTTCAGTTTTGTAATATCGAGGTTGCACTGTAATAGGTTATATAGAAATCTCGTTTTGTTTAAGTAATGAATGTCAAACAACTTGTTGCCATCACTTGTGGGAATTTATAGAATGATATTATTTAGTCTAAGCCTTATTTTTTGGGATACTCTGTATGTAGGTTGTGCATCTGATTTCCTTAGGCCCGTATTCACCGAGCCTAGTTAGTTATTTATTCCGTTGATTTATTCCCCTGGTAACTATCACACGGAATAAATAGTGATAATTCAAATTACCAAACATAGCTAAGTTTACTGCAGGTATAAATCGTAAGAATAGTTATTCTGTCCAATTTCAAGGGTATAAATATTTATCCGCCTAGTTAAATAGGGTGTGCACGAAATGCATAAATTACTTTATGGCCTGGCGACCTTTTCAGGTAAATATTAATTTCATATCTTACAGGTAAAGGTTTTTGTCAGTAAAATATGTCAATATTCACCATTTTACATTTTCGATAGATGCGCCATCGGTCGGATCTTTGGTAAACGTGCTTTATTTGACAAAATCTGCAAGGCGTATAGTATATAGTAAATTTTTACCTGCAGTTACTATTCTATCGAATGAATTGCTCGGTGAATAGAAAGTTTATTTTATTCCAAGGAATAAATTTATTCTAAGGTTAGTAACTTCTATCTTTAACAGTGTTTGGTGAATACGGGCCTTAGATGGATAAATAACTCATGTTTTCTGAACCTTTTCTGAGAAAATGTTAATAGTTGTTACTCGTTATAACGTTCGCAAATTTGAATTAATATTGGTTTCCTTTAAGTATTTAAAATTTAGAAACTCATTTTGAATATTAATAATTGTAAAATACAATTTTTGTTAAAGGAAATATTTAAAAATTGATAAAATAAATAAATAAATAACGAAAAACAACAATCAAATTTTAGACCAGGCGCCAAGTATTTTAGAGTGGAAAAAATTCTTACAAGAAATTTTTAACTTCCCGCTAACAAAATTGAAAATTTTCAAAAACAGAGAAGTTGTTTTTTACATGATGGTCCCTTAGGGTATCCTCAATAAATCCTAAAGTTTCTCTCCTCTAACGAAGTGTGCTACTCCACTGGTGGGTTGGAGAAGGAACGAAAATCTGGTGTTACCGGATTCATAACTTTGTCTTAACTCTAAGACAAAAACAGTTCGACACAAAATTAAAGTTAACTAAATTCTCTACAAAAAAGGTTCTATGCATAGTTTTGTCAGACTCGTATTTCTGCTAAATTTTCAGTGTTTAGTTTATCAAACTTTGATTAGCTTAAATATAGCGTATAGTAAGTTCGTTGAAAATAACGTTCATTTTTTGATAAAAAGATGCCACTTAGTACACCGTTAGTTGAGACCATAGTTAATGTTTTTAAATTTGTATCACGACTGGAGGTTACGGCGTCATTCTCTTTTTCAAGAAAAGCCATCCCCAATTAGATTTTTGAGTATAGTTTCCAAACGAACAATAAAAATAAGCTAGGTAAAAATATTTACCACTAAATTTTACCATAAACTGTCCAATTTATGTTTAAGTTTTTTTTAAACCTATTTTCACAATGAAAGATCAAAGTTCAGCCGTTAATGGTAGTTTGGACAAATAGAAATTTCGGTAGGTGTGTGTTTGTATGTATGTACCGGCTAATCTTGAAAACTACTAAACGTATTTGAATGCGGTTTTTACTCTTCTATAGTTTGTTTCTTGAGAAAGGTTTAAATCTATAGTGGCTCTCTGGTCTGGCTTCGCCCGGGTGCAAGTAGGATTGCATCCGCTATACAGTACAGATTTCATTGCAATTTTTACCATTTGATCATAAGTCTATCAGTGAAGACATTAATTGTTTTTATGTATTGCTAAATGCATTGTCCGGCTTCAAACTGGTGAAAATTTAACATATAGACATATTAAAATAAGCTATCGAATGGTAAGAACCTCACTTAAATCTGTACTGTATAGCGGACGCAATCCTATTTGCACCCGGGCAAAGCCGGACCGGAAAGCCACTATATATTTAAACCTTCCTCAAGAAATAAACTATCGAATGATAAAACCCGTATTCAAATCCGTGTAGTAGTTCTTAAAATTAGCCGGTACATACATACAAACAGACACCTACTGAAATGTTTATGTATCCAAATTATCTTAAACGGCTGAACTTTGATCTTTCATTGTGAAAATAGCTTTAGAAAAAAACTTAAACATAAATGTGACAGCTTTAGGTAAAATTTAGTGATAAATATTTTTACCTAGTTTTTTTTTATTGTTCGTTTAGAAACTATACAATCTAGTTGGGGGTGGTTTTTCTTGAAAAAGGGAATGACGCCATAACCCCCGGTCGTGTTACAGATCTCAAAACATTAGTTATGGTCTCAACTAACAGTGTACGAAGTGGCATCTTTTCATCATAAAATGCACGTTATTTTCAACGAATATTCGTAAAGGGCTATAATATATTTAAGCTAAGCGAAGAAATTTGATAAATTAAACACTGAAAATTTAGCAGAAATACGAATCTGACAAAAAAATGCATAGAACCTTTTTTGTACAGAATTTAGTCAACTTTAATTTTGTGTAGAATTATTTTTGTCGTAGATTAAAGACAAAGATATGAATCCGGTAACACATGATTTTCGTTCCTTCCCCAACTCCCCAGGGAGTAGCACACTACGTTGAAGGGGGGAAACTTCAAGATTTATTGAGGACACCCTAAGGGATCATCATGTAAAACAAATTTCTTTTAGGATTTTTTTCCAATGTTCGTATATTATTTCGACTTGGCTCCTGGTCTATGTACTCTGAAATTATTTTCTGTGTAGCAAAATACGATGAACTCTTGATTTTGAGACGCTACAAAAATTAAATTCAAAATTTTATCATAAATTTAAGGTATGCTTAGAATATTTCCAATATAAACTTTTATAAATTTTTTTCAGAAACTCCATTATGGCTGCTGCTGCAAATAGCACCAATAAAAAACGAACGGGATTTGGTGGTCCTGTTCCTGCTCACATTCAGGGATATAACAGCTCTCAAACAGCCAATAGAAACAGACGATGTCAAAGGTGGTAAGTCTAATACTAGTTCTAGAATAGTTATACATATTGTATCAAATTAAAGCTGTGCATAGGGCGTTCTATGTGTAAGATAGAGATCGATATAAAGCAATAAGTAAGAACGAGATAAATGATCGCTAATAGGAATTTTCTGTAGTTACTGTAATTAAATAATACGAGAAATAATACCTACCCATGCAACCTGATAGCGTCATCTTTGTTTTGTGATTTTATCAATAACTAGCGGCCCCGTCCGGCTTCGCCTGGGTGCTAAGAAAGCCCGGGTACTATACACTACTCACTCGTTTCGCTCGTTCGCTTGAATATTATAAATACACTACTGACTCGCTTCGCTCGTTCGCTTGAATATTATAATTACGAACAAATTTGATTACTTAGGTACCATAAAAAAGTTATAGTGAGTCAACCTTAAAAGATAGACATATGCGGACTTTTTTTTAGAACTTTTAAAGGGGAACAATTCCGTCATACATGATTTTTACGTAACTTTAACCGTTTACGCAGCGGAAGCTCTCAAAAGGAATAATTTTTCCAGTTTTTGCAACATTTTTCATTGATGCTCCGCTCCTTTTGGTCGTAGCGTGATATTATATAGCCTATAGCCTTCCTCAATAAATGGGCTATCTAACAAAAATTTTTTTTTAAATCGGACTGGTAGTTCCTGAGATTAGCGCGTTCAAACAAACAAACAAACAAACTCTTCAGCTTTATAATATTAGTATAGATTTCAGTAGTCTTAAGTAACCACAGTACGACAAAATTTACAGAAACTTCCTACTAGCGATCATTTATCTCGTTCTTATTTACTGCTTTATATATCGATCTCTATCTTACGCACAGAACGCCCTATGCACAGCTTTAATTTGATACAATCTGTACCTATAATAAGTCAATACAATGGAGAAGTTTTCTTACCTCCAAATCGCAATATTTTTTGAAGTCGTACTAAAAGTAAATTACTCGTAAAGTTTTTTTTTAAATCCGTTGATAAATAACGAAAAAATAAAGTTTCATTACTTTTAATATTTTAACCGGAACGTTTGTTGCTGTGACGTCATCTCTCCGCACGCCCGTTAGGTTAATATGCACGTAATTTCGAAATAAAATTACATCAGTTTGAACCTAGAATAGAAATAATGTTCTAAGAATTTCACAATAATCCTTGTATGTAGCGCGCATGCAGTGCATCCCATAAAATGGTTAACAGCGGACGGGACACCACTCAAAAAATGTTGTCAAAAAGCGAGAACTCTAATAACTTTCTCACTGTTTAAGATACCTTACTAATTCTTTCACATTTTTTAATATTTTCGCTTTAAATTTTTGTTTAGATAATAAAGAAAATAGTGGAACTTCTCCATTAAACATTAATGATGGCAGATAACTGTTACCGGAAAATAACTAGTTACCAAATATAACAGTTAAAAATTACGCTGTTATATTATATAACAGCTTTCGTACATTATAACCATGGTAGAGGAAGGCGTTTTCTGACTATTAGACACGAAATCCAATGCTCAAATTAGCACGAGCAAAATTTCGACATTTTTATTGCCTCAGATGTCGGTGGCTTATCCTTCCACTCTAGTGCTTTATTGATGAAAAAACAGGTGGTAATTGATATTAAGCTTGGAGGTTTTTTTAATCTCCTTTTTCTCAAAGTGTACTTTTCGATATTTTCCGCTCAATAATTAAATAATGACTCCAACACAAGTAGGGAATGGTACCTACTAATTTAGGTCAAAATTCACTTTTCAGAATTTCACAATATTTTCCCTACTTGGAATCCCCGGACTGCAAAATACGTGTTTTTGCTAAAAATCTGTTCGCTTGTTTATCTGTCAGCACGAATCCAATCAAGTGGCTGGTCCTAGGAGAATAAATTAAAACGAAATTTTTGACACATGAATAGGAAAAACTATTGTTTTGGGAAAATTGACACAAACTTTGTTTTCTTTCAATATGCAACGGATTATTCTTCCTAAAGATTTGTTTTTCTTCTCAATTTTAAAATAAAGTTTTGTAAAACTGATTTTTTCTAAGCCTCGTAGTTTTGTAAATATTTTGAAAATAAAAAATTCTGTTTTTTTTTTGTTCTGAAGTAATGCAGAAAGAAATGAGTTGATTAATAAGTATTCTATTACTATTTTTACATGTAAAATCGTAAGTAACCATATAAATGAGAAACGAATATCATAATATTATAGATTCGAGTACCTATAATTTTGTTATATTATGTCGATATTATGTCAATTGTCAATATTTTTTAATGGTTACGTTTGCCCAGTTGGCTGAAATTTCTTAAAATAAAGATAGTTACACTTACTTCTTACCACAACAGTTTTAATAATGGATGTACATTTCGAAAGCTATACTATGTATAGTGTTTGCTGAAGATGAAAGCATAGCTTTCGAAATGTACATCCATAATAAAACTGTTGTGGTAAGAAGTAACTATCTTTATTTTTTCCAACCACAGTGCTCATATATTTTATTTATGAAATTTCTTGTCATGAATACATAAAACTAAGTTCTATTGCTTCTCACGTATACACTATTAATTTTTGTTTCTGTCAACAATTTTATAATTCGGTTATTAGTTTTTAAATGCTTCATTTAAAAAGTGTTATCTCTGACTTCATAGTTTTAGGCACAAGCTACATGTGCTAAAAAAATATTAAGTGTTCATGATAGAATTTTGTAAAACTCTAAAGGATGCGAAATTTAGAACCATGTATATAGCGTAATAATTCTAAAATGCATTTTGTAGCAGATAAAAATTTTTCAATTTTTTTTCGACGTAAAATATAGTTCAAGTCGTATACTTTCTAAGCATATAAACCCCTTTTAATGAAAACTCTTATGGTCGTCGAGTAGCAGTTCGTATAATTAATTAATATAAGAACTCTAGCACGTACTGGAGCTAGTAGTATCCGTGAGTATAATAATATGAAAAACTTTAATGTCTTCTGTTGTTTGTATTCAGCACAAAACTGTGAAATTAATATGTTGAAAACTTTCCGATTCGGTGGCTGATTTGACAACCGAGTCGTCAGAAAACACTTTATCTGTCATAACCCTAAGTTCTAAAAAGTGTTTCCTTCTTTATTTGCGTTCTTTAACACTGCTATTGGCTACTTAGCTGTTACTGAATTACTGAGTGAAGAAAGGCATATTATATGTATCCCACTTCTGCATTTGTGTACTCTGTTTTTACCTCATGATATATGGTTGAGCCAATATCAACTTTTTCATCGTTCAAAGTTCAAGTAAGTTTTTTTTATTTACCTTTAATCATCAAAATCTAAATACTTTTGTTTTTGAGTCGTCAGAAGAATTTAAAGCACAAATAATTGAAAATTAGTTCCACATTTTGATTATTTGAGAGTGTGAAAAAAAATATCGTCTTTCCAAATCAATTAAAAGGCAGGCCATGACAGTAACAATAGCAGACTGTAATTTTTAACTGTATTGGTAACTTATTATTTCCTAATGATGGTATAGTTGTAACCGTTACTAAAAATAACAGTTTCTCCTATCACTAATAAAACATACAGGGCTACACTAACTCAGAGGACAAATTATTAATGATGTACGATACTAGGGTGATAACCGTTAAAGAGAGGCACTAAATGTCGCTGTATCATTGTCACCTTTTTGGTGTCGAACATTTGATTATATTATTTGTATATTATTATAATAAAAATTGTTTGTCCTCGCTTCTGTTAACATTTTTTCTTTTTTTAACACTACGCGTATCAAAAATGAATAATAATTTTTCCAAAAAATAAAAGTTTTTTACACTAATTGAGATATATGCTTAAGATTTGTTTAATATTAAGCTCGATATAAAGTTATTTTTTGACGTATTTCCAAAAATGAGAAATAGGTAATTTTTTCCCAATTTCCATAAAAAATTTCATAAAGTATAATCTAGTATGCAAGACAAGTATAATTTGAAAAATATATCAAACTTCACGCACTTCTTAGAAATGATAGCACAGTTAAACTTGTACAAATGTAACAATATCTTGGTGTAGCCCTGTAATTAATAGGCCAGTAGTTGGGTGTTTGAATTCGAAAGTAATTAGGTGAAAGCTGAAAATGGTTTTAGTCCCTTCAGTTTAGGACTGAAATGAACATACTAAGTTTTCCCCCTCCTGCTAGTTGATCTTTAGCCGCTGCGTGCTGATTTATAGTAAGAAACACGTGTTTTAATTAAGATCGAAAATTAACATTATGCAATTAAAAAATGTTTATTGTAGAATTGTCCACATTTTTTGTCCCAAATATTTTTTGATGAAACATGTCGTTAAGCCATTAAATGTCTTATTGTTGAAATTACCCACTGTTGACATTACGTAACATTTTTGAAATTTTGTATATGAACGCGAAGTACTTTAGTAAGAAGAGTGTTCAAGAAATATTAAAATTCCATACAATGATTATAGACCTATTCATGGGCTATCTAACTGCATCGAAAAATTTGGAATATTTGGTTGGCCACCCTACAGACACAACTTTTCTAAGGTAGCAGTATTTTTTAAATTGGAACAGTTGACGCGACGTGCTCTAGTTGAAAAGTATGTTCAGGGAATATTATATTTCTGTATGGACGTTATAGACCCTATACATGGGCTATCTAACTGTGTCGAAAAAATTAGAAAATTTAAAAGCAGCAACCCTACAGCAGAAATTTTGTTGAGATAGAATTTTTGAGGTAAAAAAGTAAGATATTGGAAAAATTGCTTCTGTAGGATAGCCCCTTGCAAATAATAAAAAATTTTCGACACAGATAGCCCATGAATAGGTGTATAACTTCCATATGAAAATTAAATAAGTATGTATTTTTTGAACACACTTTTTTGCTATTCAAATTTTAAGTCAAAAATTGCTTCTGTAGAGTGGCTCCTTTTAAATTTGCCAATTTTTTCGACACAGTTAGATGGCCCATGAATAAGTCTATAACCTCCAGACGAGAATTTAATATTTCCTGAACACACTTTTGACTAGAGCACGTCGCATCAAGTGTTCCATTTCCACTTTAAAAAATATTACCTTGGAAAAATTGTGTCTGTAGGGTGGCCGCAACCAGATTTTCCAAATTTTTCGATGCAGTTCGATATCCCATGAAATTGGTCTATAATCCTTATGTATGGGAATGCAATATTTCTTTTCTTACTAGAGTACTTCGCGTTCATATTGAACATTTTTGAAATGTTACGTAATTTCAACAGTGGATATTTTTAACAATAAGAAATTTAATTTCTAGCTTATAGACACGTTTTATCAAAAAATGTTTAGAACAAAAAATGTGGACAATTTCACGGCAAACATTTTATGTTTGAAACATTTTTTAATTTCATGATGTTAATTTTCGATGTTAATTAAAACACATGTTTCTTATTACAAATCTGCACGCAGTGAGAGGGGAAACTTAATATGTGCACTACAGACCTAAACTTAAGGGATGAAAACCAGGTCCAGCTTTCGCCTAATTAATTCCGAATTCGGAGTTTTTTTACTCTCCAACCACTGGGCTACAAATAGTTATCTAATATATAATTTTGAAAAAATGCTTTTGAAAATGAATGGTGAATACTGATGTATCAACAAAGTACTTGCATGGATTTTTATTCATCAATTTGAACCAAAATTTTAAATTTCACAAACATTGAACGATTCTTTGAAGCGCAATTATTATTAATTTATTAAAGTTGATGTAACATTAAAACAATATAACACGCCACTCAGTCGCGTTGACGTAAAAAATGCTGTGGTATTTTTTGTGAGGATTGTTTTGATGTTTTAGAACGAGAGCCAGTAACATGTTACCGTATGTCATTTGAGATAATTCTTGTATTTTTGCATAGCTTAATAGTAAAGTTGATAATCGCTGAATACAGAGTCTAGCTACGTCTTGTTGTCCTTTCACTTAGTAGCGGCGCGGGGTCAAAATGACCAATAAATGATTATGGCTGCTTTGATTATTGTTAAATAGCCGATAATATTAATTTATGATGTAGATTGCATGAATGAATTGTGGATTATAGACGCTCGACAACAGAGGTCATTAGCGTCTGGTGTAGATTGTAGGTACCTGTATTAGTTCCAGACAAATTTACCACATCGTGCTAGACCAATATATTATATGATTACAGGATGCTCAAAAATTACACCGAAAAAAATGTATGGAAGTGATTCCTCAGGTCATTTTATTATACGACTTAAAAAAAAGAGTGTGTGTGTACTATGTACGCACGTCAGAAGTTATAGTTCTTTTACGTAACAAAACAAAAATAACTCCAAAAATTTTATCCCGCGTGCCAGTACTAAACGTTTGTAAAAAAAATTCATTTGTTCAACAGACTTATTGAACAAATGAATTTTAATGAAATTATTATGATCGATTATTTCAAAAGGGTTATTGCATATTATATTATCGCTGTAAATGAATAATGATGATAGATTATTACTGACTCGTGTTATGTTTTAAGAGCCTGAAGAAGTCTAAAATATAGACGAAACGTTGCGATTTAAAACTTTAACTGAGTTTCAATCAACCCACAGTCCAAGTTCCCGTTAATCTCTTATACAGGGTGAGTTCGACCACCCGTATCAGTCGTTTTTTTCGAAAACGGTTAGTCGTAGAGAGTTGTGTCAAAAATTTGTATTATAAAAGTCCTAATAAAGAATCGAATGGTGATAATTTTTTTTTTCCAGGAAGGTCGGCTTCCCTATTAGTTTGCTCCAGAATGTCCAGAACTCCGGAATTATAAATGTAACGATAGGTCTAAAGTGGTATTGTTGAAAAGATCTTTAAAAAATAAGCAAGTTTTGTAGGAAAATTTTTTTTATTACTGCCACCCCTGTAAATGTCTATAAGTATAAATATAAATTATTATATGTTCAAAACTCCGGAATTTTAGAAAGCACGATAGGTTGAAAGTGGTGCTGTTGAAAAGCTCTTTAAAAAATAGGTAAGTTTTGTAGTAAAAATTATTTAATTACTGCCACCCCTGTTAAGTAACAATCGTTTGAAATTATTAAATCAAAATTTCATAATAACGATCGAAGTCGGCATTAAAAATCTAGCAACCTTAGACATTGTCACAAGTGTTCAAACTGTCTTCCATTTACTCTTTAATACATACTACTGAGCTCTTCTGGTTATATTGTGAGTGTACTTCTTCAGTGTTTAATGGTCGATAGATAGGTAACTAGATTTTAAATGCAGACTTTTAAAAAGTCCGTTATTATGACATTTCAATTTAGTAATTTCAAACAAATATTACTTAACAGGGGTGGCAGTAATAAAAAAAAAATCCGTACAAAACTTGCTTATTTTTTAAAGATCTTTTCAACAATACCACTTTCGACCTATCGTTACATTTATAATTCCGGAGTTCTGGACATTCTGGAGAAAACTAATAGGGAAGCCGACCTTCCCGGGAAAAAAAATTATCACCATTCGATTCTTTATTAGGGCTTTTATAATACAAATTTTTGACACAACTCTCTACGACTAACCGTTTTCGAAAAAAACGACTGATACGGGTGTTCGAATTCACCCTGTATATAGTTACGATGGACAACTAAAAAATATAATACTTATAAATATTTAATATTAGCCGTTACCCATGTCATCGCACACGTTAACAGAAACTTTATTTTATTTATTATAATAGTATGCCAAATGTCAGATTTTTGACTGGTCCCGCGTCCAATTGGCTGGAATTTTTTTCTTAAAATGACCCGATAAATCACCTCTAAAAGTTACTAGGTGTAATTTTTGAGCACTCTGTGCCAATACAAAGTTTACCGACCAACCTATTGATTACATTTTGCTTATTTCTTTTTTCATTTGCTGGCTCTCCGCTATAATAATCTAAAAACACATAATAACTAAGAAACCTATATTTTACCAAAGCATTTTTGACATCAACGCGGCTAAGTGACGTAATATGGTGCCTAAATAGCAGAGTAACATTGGCAGATTTAAATAAATGATTGCGTTGCAACGAATCTTTTTGTCTAAATTGACATATGTATTTGATCTGTAGAGGGCTAGAGGCTAGAGGATTTTGATGTATTGCATACCTTAAGCCTGAATCCCACGACTGGTGTTATTGACAAATGCACAATAAATTATTGGACATTATGCAATTACAAAAAAAAAAAAAAACACAAAACAATTTTCCAGTATGAAAACAGTCGGGGGAAAACATGTTTAGTGGCATATCACAAGTACACCTGTCGTGGGATTCCACCTTAAAGGTACGTGCAGTACGCAGCTGGGATTCTAGATGGTAGCATGTATGGTAGATGGTGGCTGAAATTATAAGCGCTTATAGGTTTGCACAACGAAGCTTTGATACTAGCATTGATACAAACTTAAATCGCGTTTGAAATGTCAGATAGCGAAGACGAATATTTGTGTTCCTCTCCTACAAAGTGGTATATTTTAAATACAAATTTGGATAGGAGCTATCATGTCCACCCTATTAATAGAAAACGATCTAAACATAGTGAATTTCATCATTTATACCAAGAATTAAAATTTTACCCAAACCTGTTATTTTGAATATTTACGTATGGAACTTAACACTTTTAAATACGTCTTAGAAAAAATTTAAAACAAATGAAATAAAAACTGACAAAATTTCAAGTTGTAACGGCTATTTGACAGTTGTCACACGTTGATTGTAGTAGTCAGCGCGCTGAAAGAATGGTGAGATACATCTACCTGCTCTTGTAACAGCGCTTATACTTGCTACACTCACTGCTTCGTTGCGTACGCTCGCATATATAACAATGCATTAATATAAATAAGCCCTGCTATGATCTACGCTACCATCTTGAATCCCAGCTCCATACTGCACGTACCTTTAGATCCATGTCGTTTGCCAAATTATGTTATTACGTCACCTCTGTGTACGCTCGACATTTTAATGAGTCGTTGTAGGTTTTTAAAAATGTTTTTTTATTTGTTCCAGCCGGCCTGTCAAAGTTCGCCAAGCTAGCGCGTTCGGTAACACGAAGTCGATCCGTTCTAGTATCACAGTTCTCATCTCACCTCCCCAATCTCAAGGACAATGCCAAGCAGTCACATTTGGCACATGTTCGTATTTCATTTCAATTTTTCTTTTATTTCATAGGTACATTTTAACGCTTCGTTGCAAAAAATGATCCCCAGCTTGCCAAATTTACAATTTCTAGTTTTTCTTTTATATAATATAAAGTAAGCAAACTGACGGAATTATAAGAGCATCAGTGGCGGTATCAAGGGTATTACACGTGTGCACCTTCTTAATTATTACTCTATGTCTCTTCAAGTGTCCTAATATATAAAGAAAATATAATATTATGGTTTTATAAAACTCGTTGTCCAAGTAAAAAAAAAAACTTAATACAGACGTACCTAACTAATGTTTTTTTATACCCCCTAACAACTAGAACCTAACTCCGTCATCGTGTAGTACTAAAAATTAGAACAGGCGTTAATAACATTGAGTTTTCCCAAAATACATTTCATTATTTCTATAAAATTTGGCTATTTTCCAATTAACGTCAAATTTAAATTTCATATATGTAATTTTAAATTGATTTATGCAATTTTAAAAGAATAAATTGAACACAATATTCTAGAGATCTCGAAAGTCATATATTTTCGAAATAAAAAAAGAGAATAAGTTAAACATGATTCTGCTAATAATTTCTATAAAGAAGACAAATCCTAACAATTTTAATCCACAGTAAATACAGAAATAGAGTTATTTAAAACTATTAATTTCAAAGTAATTTATCTTTTAGTGAAAAGCAAATGAACAAATTGAATTTCTGTTGCACAATATCTTTCTTCCTAAAAGTGGAAGTTTGTATCAAAATATTAAAAATTTGTAGAGTCATTGCACCAGTGTTGGTTTGTACAATTCAGAATACATAGTAAGTTACAATAATTGATGTAGAATCTTAAATTCCTTAAAAGATATGTTAATTCAGGCAAATTAGGTCTTAATCATGCATTAATTAACGATTTTGATATTTAGTATGGTTATGAGGGTAAGCTCAATCCATCATTAGGCGCAAAAATTGTGAAAAATGGGTAGGTATTTAGAAAATAAATCTGCTCCTATTGCTTCTACAAAAAAAATATATTAAATGAACAAAAAAATTTCGAATTTTGGTATGGCATTTGGGGTCGAGTCCTACTTGATGTTAAAACCTAAGGTATACCAAAAATGAGTTGATTCGGTCTTCTACAGGGTGTTATATAAGCAAAGTTGTAAAAATGACCAAGAAAAAGGTACCCTTATTTTTCAAAATATGAAAAAATTCCACTAAAAAAAGGTATTTAGAATGCAATTTTATAGCTCCATACCAAATTTTAGAAATATCAAAAAAAAAATTAAAATTAAATAAATTGTACTTACTTTATTTCGAACGAAAACAATAAATAATAATAACACAAAATTAACTAAAAAAATTTATTTTTATTTTTCATGAAATTTGGTATGAAATTGCCTTCTAAACAATTTTTTTTAGTGGGTTTTTTTTATTTTTAAAAACAAAGGTATAGGTTAAAAGCGTTTAGGGTTATGGCAAAAAATTTGACTAGCACCGTGGTTTCATAGAACCGTACCCGTTTTTTTTTTTAATGGCTGCCAACATAACATATTTTAGTCAACGCTCACTGGAAAAATGCGTAAGACTCCGTTGTAAGGTTGATATGTGCTTGTAATTATAACTCGGTCAAATATAAAAACCTCTGTACATAATGCATGATTGGACCGTTTTTTTGATCTAATTTTTTACGGTAATTTTGATGTAAATAAATGTGGTTGAATCCATTTATTTTCATTATAAAATTATTCTGTGCAAATTAATTTAATTAAATTTGTGACTTGGTTTTTAGATTATTATATTCTTTATAATTCAATTATATTTTCAGTTGGTTAAATATAAATTTGAAACTTTCTTTACATTTTCTTTTATTCAGTTGCTATTCAAACATTGACCTTTTTTAAAACCGGAATGTCAAGTTAAATTAATTCAACTAGCGAACTAAGCAAATTTAGACTTGAACGCACATTTGGCACGTAAAAGTAATATACAGTGTAAGGAATTTTTTGTCACATGCACAGAAATTTTACAACAAATTAACTTTAAAATTCATATGAAAATATTATAAAAGAAAGATGATTTACCGAAATGAAATATTTTATATTATTTGATGTTGAACAGTGAACACTTTTTTTTTATCTTTTCTCTAAAACTGTAGGTACTCTAAATACCCCATCTTATTTTTAATCTTATAAAAGATGGATGATGGATAATTAACAAATAATAATTGTCACAATAATATTGTGGAAAATATATAAGGTTCCATGTCACGTCGAACTGATAGTATACATTAATCTTATAACGTAGTATGAGAAAATGTTTCCAGTAATTTTCGTATATTTTCTTTAATATCTTTTAAACTATTCATTTCAAAATTGGAAAAAAATTATATTTCGTCCGATTATAATCTTTAACCAGATTTAAATAAATAATACAAATAAATGCTTAAGTTAACATTTTAAACCTGTCACCATCGGGACTCAAACCTAAATCTTCCATTATCCACTATGAGTTAAATCATATTTTACTCTACAGTGACAAGTTTAATAGTATACTCTGACAAAGCCACTGTGCGAGCAATCATTAAATGTTTGCTCGCACGTTATAAAAAAAAGTATAAATCAGTAAAACCTTTTGCTTTATTAAAAAATGCGCAATAATTTTCATCAAGTAACTTCCGAATCTATTTAAAAATGCAATGTATTTAAAAACAGATTTATAATATTGATATCTAATATTTTACAGTAATTTTTTATTTGAATTAGGCACTGCTTAGGGAATTTTAGTAAAACTAAAAAACAAACGTAATAATAATTTCAATCCTTAGTAAAGACATACTATCTAAAATTAGGTGACAAATTTTCTCACAACTAAATTCTTACAACTGAGCTACTAAGGCCATTGTGTTGTAAATATTATTATGTCATATAATATAACGGCATGTATATCTAACGTAGGCTTGCGAAAAAAGCAATAATATATTTTGAACGTGTCAGCAAGTTCGAGATAACTCTCTCTTTCGAAAAATGTTAGATAATGTCAAGTAAGGATAACGTGACCATACGTCCCGCTCTGAGCGGGACAGTTCCGCTTTTAAATTATGTGTCCCGCTGTCCCCAAAATGCGTAAAAATGTCCCGCTTTGATAAAACAAAAGCATGAAAACAAGCAAGCCAGCTCGCCCGCACCGCGATAAGACAATTTAAAAATTATAAACGATTTTTTTTGTAATTTATAAGACAAGTAAAGAATACTTGGTGCAGTGATGTCAGTTCAACACAGAATTAGAAGTATTTGAACGGGCGAACCTGACCACGGTTTCCATGTGGGAGCAGATTCAAAGTGTGATGAATTTGCTAATAGAGAAGGGATTTCTTACTAGCAGTCAAGATACATATTTAATTTACACTCCTGAAAGTTTGTAAAAATTATTAGAGACACGTTTTCCCACCACCAGCACCGGGACTTCCACCACATGTAATTTTAAAAAAACTTATTTTTATTCAACACGTCATGCATGCTGTTAGTGTTTTTTTCGTATCTGTTAAGCGGATCTTAAATAGCCGTTTATTGACTGGTTACGTCATGATCCATTATGTAACGCTTTTCAGTGCTATGATGAAAAACAATTACATAATGATACAGTATGTAACGCTTTTCAATTAAAGTCTAAAACCATGCATGTGTTGAATAAAGTATAGCGTGCAACGCGTGTGCTAAATCTTTATGCGTCAGCCGTGATGTTTTCAACACTCGTATGCGGCTTCCAATGCACACTAGCCAAGGCTGGTGTGCGCTCGCCTACTACTCGTGCTAAAAGCATCGTGCCTGACGTATAAAGATATATTTAGCACACTAGTTACACAATATCCTATTATAGCCAAAATATCAGAATATTGTATGGCATCGAAACTAGATATTGTACGATTGGATTTGGTCCAATGTTGTCCACGCGAATAAATTCTATTTCAATGCGTTTCCAGTGTTGTCTGAAGCATAACAATGATGGTATTTTAAAAATCCGTGCCGGGGTTTGTTTTCATATTTCAACATTACTAGACTGAGCCTATAATTATTAATATAATGGTTTTAGAAATTTTTATACAGTGTCCGCCAAAAAGCTCGCATCATATTGGAAAATTTTTGTTTTTGATTTTTTTGAAATTTTTTTTGGTAAAAAGTTTGTGCTTTTAAAAAGATTAAATTTGAGCACACTATATCTATTGTGTGAATTTTTGTTCCGGAGAAAATGGCGTTTATCTAAACTTCAAAATTACAAAAAATCCAATATTTCGAAAATTAAAAGTGTTTTGCGGAAATTTTTGTAGCATTCGCTCGATATTCGCCATATGTAATGTCAGTTATGAAAGAAAAATTATTTTTTATACAGGTGGCCAAAAAAAGTCAACTTTTGAATTTTCAACTTTTTGGTCATTTTTCTGAGTGAAATTTTGAATTTCAAATATTTTGACTGCAATATTAGCTTATGTTGTTTATATTAATTGGAAAAATAAACAATAATAACATAAAACAATAACAACCGCGAAATTTTCGAATTCAATATGATTTTTAACACATTTTTCTATGTTTTCGGTGCATTGTTTAAAAACTCATCATTTAAGTCCAAATTTATTTTCTATTTCATAATAAATAAACATAAATTAACTTTTAAATTCAAATAAGTCACAAAAATTATTTACTTCGAATCTAACGCCCTTAAAATACGTAAGTTTAGATAAACGCAATTTTCTCCGGAACAAAAATGGATCTAGTGTGTTCAAATTTAATCTTTTTAAAAGCACAAACTTTTTACCAAAAAAAATTTCAAAAAAAATCAAAAAACAAAAATGTTTCCCATATGGTGCGAACTTTTTGGCGGACACTGTATAATTGATACTAGACATATCGGAAACAATCATTTTACCAACCATAGTCACAGTCAGGAATCTAATTCTAACCTGAACCTTTCTACTTTCGCGGCGGAATGAGCTAACAGTACTTAACCGTGACATGATTACCAAACTAACATCCTCCTCGTGTGCTTCGGAATCAATTGATTTCCACTACATGCGAGTTTTATTTAATTATAGTTAGGTTGTAGATGTGAATCAACGTACTAGCGAGAGCTAATCATGAAAGTGAAAATTATTTCAAATAATACTCGCATGTAATGGAAATCAATTGATTCCGAAGCACATGAGGAGAGTGTTAGTTTGGTAATCATGTCACGGTTGAGGACTATAAGCTTATTCCGCCGCGAAAGTGGAAAGGTTCAGGTTAGATTCCTGACTGTGACTATGGCTGGTAAAATGATTTTTTCAGATATGTCTGCTATCTATTATATAATTGGAAGCTTATCCTATAAAAAATCTTTCAATTGCAAATCAGTCGCATAAATCTATTAATTTATTGTGGTTTTACTTACTCATTAAATGCAATATTGATGAAGCGATGTTTCTGTTCTACAGGATAACATTTTTTGGTACAATAGAAAAAGTTGTTAGTTATGACAAGATCTTTCGGTTATCAGTCATGTTTACTCTGAGAAACTTTGGACCAAATCTCCTTGCAACATGGGCAACGTCCACATAGGAATTAATAATTGAATAATTGAAAGCTGATCAAAGTCTTCCGCTAAAGTTTACTATTCAAGTTCGAATTCCAACACTAACTTATAATTGTTTCTTATAAATAGAACGGCTACAAAAGTTAATGCATTGACAAATAATAAATATTTCTGATCAACTGGATGACTATATTGCCGACTGTCCCCCCTACGGTACAAAAAGCTATCTACCCCTGTGGAATTATTATCCATGTTGAACATGTTACACTAGTGTCCGTTTTTTTACACTGTCACGTTTTTATAGTTTAGTCCAGTGGTGTTCACACTGTAAAAAAATGGATGTAAAAATACTTTGAAAGTTAAGGTAGAATTCGCTTGATTTTCTAAGTAATTTTACATTATTATTTATTTTTACACAGAAAACTTCATAAAACCTTAGACTTTTAATGTAAAGTTAAACAAATTTGTGATTTTTACATAAAGTAAATTAAAATTACATAATTTATGTAATATTCCAATAAAGTGTGTAAAAATTACAAAATAAAATGTATAGTTACATATACAAAATGGATGAATACAAAACAAATTAATGTAAAATTATTAGTGACCACGCATGCGCAATGTGTTTTTATGGAATCTACGCGATGTGCAGGCGATACCTTTTTGCGACACCATTGTCTCTTTGTGTGCCTATTACCAGATTAATCGCTCGCTACAAATGGACCATCGATAATCTGTGTAATCGGCCTTCTCATTAATTCTTACAGTGCAGTAAAAACTTTACTATGCTCCACTTCTTTTACAATAAAATTATGTGTCTCTTATTGCTGATCCAGATTTTAACAACTCCTGTCAAGTTATATTTCTATATATGTACATGATATTGATTAAATTAATATACATAATATTAAATTAACGAGAATTTATTAACGAGTTTTGTGTATCATTTTGGCCCTTAGTTTCTTTCAAAATTAAAATATACCTCATTTTATATATTTAAAATGATAATGTGCCATTTCTAGAATCACGGTGGTGGAACATGTTGAATCACGCTTTAAGCTACGCTTGTTAAGTATTTCGGTTAAATTTTAAGATACGCAGTTTTGTCTTTACGATGACGATTTATAATAGGATTGTTAGTTGTCAGTTTAATCAAGTAACATTACATGATTAGCTGAACTGACTATAATGAACTGGCAGTAAATGAATAAGCTGACGTCGAATATTATAGGTGTGTCATCCAACCGTAAAATCTGACAACAAAGGTTAAATGCGATCGCTAACAAGACATAAATTGATAGTGAGTGTTGAACAATAATCTGTCATATGAAATGGAGTCACTCATAACGTAGGCAATTTTTAACCTAAGTGTTAAAAGAAAATGGATATATATAATATATTTTTAGTAAAAAGTATTTAATAACCACTAATTAATTACTTATCATTTTTGACAGTTTATTCAGTTGAATGATTTATTGCATTTGGAAAATAATATAGGAAGAGTTTTTACGACTGTATAATATACAGGGTGGCACATCTTAAACAATGCAGGGAAATATCTCGTAAACGGTACAAACCATTAAAAAAATGCTTTATACAAAAGTTATAGAATGTAAAGAGGACAGAAGACTGTGATATCAAATTTAAGATAGGTGGTGCTGTAAAGGTCAGGCGAAAGTCAGCTTCGATTTTTTAATTGTAACAGTGCATTTTTATTCCAGAATACAATACAGTATTTAATAGTGAACAGTAAATTATTAAGGCACATATGAGCTGAAGTTAATAAATATTGAGGTATTTTCAAATTAAACATCAAATTTAATTTGTCAATTTGGTTCTTTTATGAATTGAATTCAGGCCAAGAAGGCCGGTGCGTAATATAATGGCTATTTGCTATGCCACAATTTATCTAATTGTTGTTCATTTTGGCTGTGATTTAATTTCTAAATATCTCAATATTTATTAACTTTAGCTCATATGTACCTTACTAATTTACTGTTCACTATTAAATACTGTATCGTATTCTGGAATAAAAAGGCACTGTTACAATTAAAAAATCGAAGCTGACCTTCGCCTGACCTTTACAACACCACCTATGTTATATTTGATATCACAGTCTTCTGTCCCCATGACATTCTATAACTTTTGTATAAACATTTTTTATGGTTTGTACCGTTTACGAGATATTTCTTAATCTTTTAATGAGAAACTGACCACAATTTCAAAAATCTTCTTTTTGTAAATAAGCAATAAAGTGACTGAATTTCCAGACAAAACTATCGGAAAATAATATTTAGTTTTAAGAGCTATTATTCTTTGAGAGCATAAAATTAAAAAAAAATTGAACAAATATTTTGTTTTAATTTACAAACGCAATTTTTTAAAAGTGGTTATTCATAGGGCACACATATTTTTTATAATATGATTTAAATCCTTATAAAAATTTTCTGTATTTACAAATAAAAAATAAGATTATTAATGTGGACAAATTACCGTTTTAAATCTTAAGTAGTTGTAATTGTTTTCTCTATTTACATTTTTTTGGACGAAGAAATTAATTATCGTTTATAATAAAAGCTAACAGAAATTATTTCTAAAAAATTCTAAATTTGATAACATTTGTAAGTGCCAGATAAATGTAGAAAACTATGTGCACATAAGTATTAAATATCTTAAGGGGGTATCTAAATTAAATCTTTCACATGGTCAAACTAGGAGGTTACATCACGTTATCTCTTTCTAAAGTGCGCTAACCAGCTCCGTTATTAACTCAAGTTGCCGTTTGAGGCAGCACCATTGCAATAATACGAAATTATTTTTCATAAATTAAAAATAACTTTTTCAATTAGCGACACAATGTTAATAAAAGAAGTAACCTATTTTTGTTTTAGAATGTGCGCCACAAGCTCAAAAAAGTAAATAACGATAAAAACATATTTTTTTAATTTCACTAATTTGAGTTCTCCGCTTAGTTTGTCGTACCAAGCGTACATGTACAAAATTTCAGACAAAAATTCAATCATTTGTTCAAGTTATTTATGAAAAACGAAAGATTTCATTTAGATACCCCCTTAAACTAGAAAAACAATATTTAATAATGTCATAATCTTGAATTATTTTTAAAACAAGAAACACAAATCTGTAAGAAAACTATCAAAGTACCTATTTTTTTACATTGTATTTCGATTATGAATTGAAATGCAATATTTGATTTAATAATAATATAATAACGAGCCGTATCGCTTTAAAAATTGGTAGACCTCCAAACGCACCTTGATTTTGGGGTATATAATAATTCAAAAATGTAATATTATATTCAATAGTGTTCTATTTTTTTTATGTTAAATTAACAAAATGTTACGAATAACATAAAATAGTTTCCTTGTTACTAGATCCCCTATATGCAATGATCCGCCACTGATTATAAAGAGTGTTCTTTATTTTCAAAAAAAGTTTGTAGAAAATATTATATAAGTTAACAAAAAGAGACAGAATCGAAAACATTCAAAGATGTCAGTTTTATTGCAAATAATTATTATCATGAATTAATATTATTAATTTAATTTGTTTTTTCTTACATGCTGACAACGCTGGGGTCTCTAAATATACGGTTTTAATTTATTATTAACATTTTATAATATGATTGCTTGTTGAATTTATCATGCAAATATTTTTGCCATGTACTTACTTAATTTTATTGCACGTAAATAATAATTACGCTAAAACACTTGATTTTTGTTGTGCTTTCACTGATTTTCTTTTGAATGCTGTTTCAAATTATCATAATATCGTTTTTTTCTTCGCTATATCTTCTTTTAAATGCGACATTTCATCTCATTATTTTTTCCGTACCATTTATAAACATCGAAATTTGTAATGAAAAAAATTATCAATCTATATTTATTTTTTTTATTTAAATTATTACACTAAATAATTTTAAAAATAATAATAACTTGCTTTTTTAAATCGCCTCGTTTATTTTCTCAAAAATAAACGCCTGACAAAAATATCCGTCAAATTGGCATTGAAATTGCCAAAAAAAAAACACATATTATTACATTTTAATTGTAAAAAATAACAAATTTTTAATTCGACCTATTACACTAAATAACATACTCCCCTCATTTATTTTGTTAAAAATAAATTCTTGAAAAAAATACCTACATGTTAAACCATTGTTTTATCGTATCATATTTAAAATCGGCCAAAAATGTTTCTACTTTAAACTAAATTAAAATTCAAAATAATTAATCAACTTACATTACATAATTTAAAATTATTGCATAATAATACGTTGCATAATTATAAAAAAATATGTTTTAAAACCTTTTTTAAAATTGTGTATTTTCTTTTGTCAAAAATAAACAAAAAATATCCAAATGCATTTTAAAATAATATGTTTCTTTCATCAAAATTGATGTGATGTTTAATTTGAAAAAATGTTTTAATACTATTCATGTAATGAAAATACATAAATCTATCTATATTTATAAACAAATAACGGTTACTATTAAAAAATGATATTTTAAAAATAACAAAATAAAACGACACTTATTAATAAAAATTGTGTGATCAGATGATGAGTTTAAGTGCCGATATAATGCCTCAGTACAGACAAGAAGCACCAAAAACACCTCCACATATTTTATTACATTATTGTGCATTTAAAGCCATATGGGATTGGATAATATTATGTTTAACTTTTTATACAGCAATCATGGTACCATATAACGTCGCATTTAAAAATAAAACATCGGAAGATGTATCATTGCTAGTTGTAGATTCAATTGTAGATGTAATATTTTTCATCGATATTGTATTAAATTTTCATACAACATTCGTTGGACCAGGTGGCGAAGTCGTGTCGGATCCAAAAGTTATCAGAATGAATTATTTAAAAAGCTGGTTTATCATCGATTTATTATCATGTTTGCCTTATGACGTTTTCAATGCGTTTGATCATGATGAGGACGTAAGTGTTTCACCATTTGACATAAAATTAAATATAAGAAATCTCACTTCCACGGGACTATTTTGATGTTGGACTGACAAGAAATAAGTCATTAAGGCCCGTATTCACCAAACACTGTTAAAGATAGAAGTTACTAACCTTAGAATAAATTTATTCCTTGGAATAAAATAAACTTTCTATTCACCAAGCAATTCATTCGACAGAATAGTAACTGCAGGTAAAAATTTACTATATACTATACGCCTTGCAGATTTTGTCAAATAAAGCACGTTTACAAAAGATCCGACCGATGGCGCATCTATCGAAAATGTAAAATGGTGAATATTGACATATTTTACTGACAAAAACCTTTACCTGTAAGATATGAAATTAATATTTACCTGAAAAGGTCGCCAGGCCATAAAGTAATTTATGCATTTCGCGTACACCCTATTTAACTAGGCGGATAAATATTTATACCCTTGAAATTGAACAGAATAACTATTCTTATGATTTATACCTGCAGTAAACTTAACTATGTTTGTTAATTTGAATTATCACTATTTATTCCGTGTGATAGTTACCAGGGGAATAAATCAACGGAATAAATAACTAACTAGGCTCGGTGAATACGGGCCTAAGATGAATTACTTCCATATTATAGAATATGTGTTTTATTTAAAATAAAAATAGTTTCAAATCACATATTATTATATAATTAATTATCTACTTACAAAAGTATAGTTTCGTCTACGTAAAATGCCATGCAAGTAAGTACCCCTTGTTGTGGTTTCTAAGTCATTTCTTCTCGGACCGACAGAGAACAAGTCCCATGTAAGTTCCATCTAAACATGTGTTTCAGTGTGAATTTGACATTATTTATTCAATTTCAAAACATCCGTTTCAAAACAATGGGGCTATATTTATATAATGTACCTATATGCACTGCATTTATTAATTAAATGAAAATAGGTAAAAGTCTGTGATGTAGAAAACAAATAAAATTAAACATGTGCTAAGAAGCAAATGAAAATTTGTCTTTATTTTTAATATTGTAATGATTTGAAATTTTTATTAAAGCAATATCAAAGCTACGATTAATGAATGTTTATATAAGTATTTTTGTTAGTAAGAAAACATTTTAAATTTAGATTTAAATTCTCTTGTTGACACCTGTTATATTATACCGGGTGTCAACGAAAAATTACCTTCTCTATTTTTATGTCATGATTTTGTGGTAAAAAATTCCAAAGTCTTGTTTAAAATTATAGAATCCTTTTTAATTGATTTATGTCATGCATACATACTTATGCATAAAAAATATATAAAATTATAAGAAGTTATCAAAAATATGTGTAGGAATATACGTATAGGGAAACATCGGATCAAAAAATGTCTAAGGCTTTTTCTGATCAGAATTTTTTTCTCTATTTCACTGTAATGTCCTTAGGCAATCGATATGAGACACTTTGTATATACAATATACAAAATTATACAATACACAAAATTATAAATGATCTTCGAAAATGTACTTTATTGTTACTGACAGTTAATCTTAATTAATTTCCTAGTTATCAGAGCCATTTTAAAATTAAAAATTAATGATTAAAGAGTTCATACTAATGATTTTTTTATCAGAATTTGTAGATCTTTATTTTTCAACTAAAAAAAAATAAAATAAAAGTAATCGAAAGTAAAGGCCGAAAAGTCGAATTTTTTATTAAATTAATATTTGCCTGTTTATGCTAATTATCACAGATGGCAGCATAACCACTACACACCTGAGTAGAGAATTTGGCACTTCTGGATGACGCCAGTGGCTCAATATATTAAGATCTTACCAAAGTAAATCTTATTTTTGTCCTGTCCTGGAAAATTTTTTGACGCACCTGGTAAAAGAAGGTCTTACGAATTTTCTTCAGCCTGAGATACATTATTTTTGTTTTTTTTTTTTTTTTGTTTTGGGAGGGGAAAATAAAGATGTTAACACACCAATAAAAACAACTTTAAATGTATTTTTTTAACAAAACAATAAAGCAAAATTGAATCGATTATTTTATATAACAACACTTGGAATATACGCAACGAACAAATGAATTAAAAATTCCACGTGAAATATACAATAAAAAGAGTAAGTGTGTACCTACTACTATATTATGTACTGATAAACCTGAAGGTCAGCAAGATGATTTCAAAGCGTCCATCTACAATAAATTATGAAGCACATAGCAGACTCCTGAATAACCGACATAGTCACGTCATGTGAAGTATTTTAAGACTAGTGTCATCATTGTTATTTATAGTATTTGAGATGCGCGCACACTGGTTTTTGTCTCAATTTGCCGCTTTTCACTACCAGAGAAATTATGGTTCTGAAGATATAAGCAAATTTTTCAAAACGTCAGCAATAAAATGCAAAAAACCACACAGTAAATACTTTCATTTTGAATCCTTTAGCCACAAAGTCATCGTCTTCATTTATACAGGGTGTCCCAAAATTGCTGGAACACAGAGCTACCACGTGTAGTAGAGGTCAAAATAAGTCGATTGGATCTAATTTATTTATATACCAAAATGTACCGTTTGCCCGTGAGAAGAGTTTAAAGTTTACATAAAATTTTGTATTACAATTTTATTAAACTTGTACTAGGAATATCTGTTAGCATTATTTTTAGCATTTTTTTCCTTCGGAACTATGCGGAATACAGAATTTTTATAAGAGTAGCAAAATAAAAATAATTAATCAGTCTTTTCGCCAAAAAAATTTGAGAACCGTATTACCACCCCTAAGAAAGTTCTGAAAAAAATGTCAGGGGGTGAGGGTGGTTTTAACCCTTCTACAATTTCTTTTGGGTTTCTTTGATTACCGAAAGGAGAGTAATCCTCTAAAATGCACTTTTGTCAAATTTCATTGAATTTGTTTCACTCATTTCTGAAGAGCGCACAAAAATGTTTTTTTTTTATGTAAACTTTGAACTCTTCTCACGAGCAAACGATACATTTTGGTATATAAATAAATTGGGTCCAATCGACTTATTTTGACCTCTACTACACGGGGTAGCTCTGTGTCCCAGCAATTTTGGGACATCCTGTATAACCATACATTATCAGGATCAGTTGATATTCTACTGAGCACAGTAAAAGAGAAATTAATGATATTAAAATGTAAAATTCATTTAAATCACTGATTTCTCAACGTGAGCCATCTTGAACCTCCGAGTTGCCGCATAATTAAATATTAATTAAAATACAAAATTTTAGAGAACAACAGCAAATTGGCCACGCAAACTTCATTGCAAGGATAAAATATTACAAATTTACAATAAAACCAAACAATTTAGGCTCCTCCATGGAACCGATCGTCGCATTTCTAAAGGGCCATATTTAAAATACGAAACATTAGAGGGCAACAGACAATGTCTGGATGGGCCACCTAAACTTCATAGAACAAAGCATCTATTACAAACTTACAATAAAACCAAACAAATTAGACTCCTCCGTAGAGCTACGGCGTATTTCTAAAAGGCAATATTTCAAATATGAAACTTAATTATTTAGGTACTTAATAATTCTAAATGGGTCACCTAAATTTCATTACAAGTACAAAATATTAAGAAAAAAATTAGAATAAAAACAGTGACGCAGTTAAAACGAATTTCTACAAAAATATTCCAAACAAAATAAATAAATTAGTATCTTGTCATTAATTATGTTGTGTTTTATCGCGTCGCTTATATGGTTTTTAATTATCAAACTTTTAAACCCGCACTGGCTAATTGCTAGTCAAAGCAAAGGCCATTCCTTTAAAAAAAATAAATAAATTTGTAGATAAATTTAAAAGCCCATTTGAATATTTAATAATTTTTAAAAATTTTAGTGATGAATAGTAAAAGGATGTCCATTCAGTTCGTTTTTTTTTTAATCACGCATCCATCTTTTCTGTATTTTTCGATAACTTCGTTTATTTATGTCGGATAATTAGGACTTCACTAGTGTACATACATAATACATACCTATATTTATTATAATTGTAAAGAGCTGCTTCCGTTTTATTTATATTACGATAAAATAAATAAGTATACAGAAAACTTAATCAGAATAATAATATATCTCGAGAGTTCTATAACGATGATATCCAAAATAATCATGTATTGGAAAAGAAAACATTGTTGCTTTTCATTTGTATTGCTATCAAAACCGCCTATGAACTCCGCGCCACAAAAACTATAATAAATCATCAGCAAATAATACGCGTATTTTAAAGCAAACGGGGATCGTCTTCTTTAACATTTCTTTTTGTTTAGATTATGATGTGTCACACTATAATGTCCCTATCATCTAATAGTTGCCGTTTAAAGCTTTTTGTCGCCCGACTTTTCGACATTTTTTCATGTTTAAAGATGGCTATATTACGGAAACTATAATATGATAATATGTTATGGCTCAACAAGTATGTATAGAAGAAATACGAGTATATTACAGTGGATTCACGAAAGTATTATGCTAAGTGTCCACTTGAGACAAAACAGTCTCGAGAGTAGTCTCGAGACTAGACTCACAAATAGATAATGGCCTGAGACCAGTCTTGGAGACAAGCAAGTGTAGGTATCAGAGACTGTCCGTGTCACAAGTGGACATGCTCATTCCGGCTCTCGTGGCCTAGTTTCAAGTCTTCCGTCAATATTAGAAGACCTGAGACTTTTTTAAGTGACTGAATTTATTCGCAATAAATATTATAATTTCTCAAAATGTTTTTTTTTATTTTATTAAATTATAATACACTGAGGATAAAGTTGAAACTCATTGAAAAAGCAGATTGAATTTTTAGGTGCGTGAAGTTAACCCGGAAAAAATCCGAGCTAGGGGGGAAACGGCTCAATCAATTGTCCATTGTTAGACCACATTTTCCCCCCAATTGATTTTGTTTTACCCCCTCTAATTTTTTTAATCAAAAATTTTTTCACGCACCCAAAAATTCAATCTGCTTTTTCAATGAGTTTCAACTTTATCCTCAATGTATCATAATTTAATAAAATACAAAAAAAAACATATTATTTTTTTAGGTATCGCGTACCCATTTGATCGTTTTGAAAAAAATATTTGTGGTAAAAAGCTATCCCAAGATTCTACAAAAAAATGTTCGTAGTTGTGTCAGAACTTAAAAAGGGTTAAAAAAAATCTAGAAATATTCATGCATTTTTTTCATGTTTCCGTGATCAGATTCTATAGTTATTTTTTTACAAATACCTCCCAATATTATCTATAACTAGTATAAATTTTAATAAAATCGGTTCAGCCATTCAAAAGATAAAAGAAAATTTCGAAAAAAATAAAAAGATAAAAATAAAAAACTTGCAATTGACTGCGAGTTGACTCTCAAGTCGACACAAAATTTTCCTGATCACGAGATTGGAGTCTCTGTCGAGTTTAAACAACTGTCTCGAGAGCGAAAGTGATCTTAAATGGACAACACCCTGAGACTAATCTCGAGACTTTCTCTCGAGATTTTCTCTCAAGTGGACACTTAACTTTATGTTCGAAAAACAATTGTATGGTGGAAGGACGGGTCCGATATTGCTACGATATTATATCGTCATGTGGTGGGTAACAAGGTGTTTCACGGAATGATTCTATGGTCAATTTTAAGCGAAAAATTTCAAATGAACGTATATTATATCGAAGAAAATAACAATCATTACGATTAGATATCCTTTTCCCGTTGCATATGACCTAATAATATCAGACAATTTAATCGCCATGATATATAATATACAGTGTCCCACTTAAGAAATTACCACCCTCGTAAAATTTGCATTTTTCAACCGATTTTCGTAAACTTTTTTTTGTTGGATAGATCTCTGTAAAAGGCTTTAATCGCATGTGTCACTTGTTTTAACGACTAAACCCATGGCCAACTGTGATCTCTTTTTGAGGTCGAAATTTCGAGAAGTACTACTAGGGATTTTTTTAGAAAAATTCTGATGACGGATTCTCATTGAGGATCACCTGAAACCCAACTGTACCAATTTTTATCGCTTTTAAATACAGGGTGTCCGTGCTGGGATATTTTTTAATTTTTTGATAACAAACCCATTTAGTAGATATTTTAATAGTACTTATTTTAATAACAGTTCTGCGTAAATCTTAGAAAAATGGCCCAGTTCATATTTTCACTTTTTCTTTTAAAGAGTAAATCAAAATACCGCTGATAATACCTCCCCTGATAAGCACTATAAATTATTTACATCCACTCCATTATTTATATCACTGTACTGACTGATTCGACCGTTGATTGATTAATATTTATATCACTGATCCGCTTGATAGCACGACTCACCATTCACTGATCGCCCAGCACGACACACTCGCCGTTTATATACCTGCGTGCGGTGTACGCTCAGTGCGTCCTCGTATTCTCTAGCGTTGTCTAGAATATTCGATACCATTCCACGATTTACTACTATGACCTTTCTTTCTCGTGGTTTCTATTGGAGGCAGTGGCGTAACATCTTGGGGTTTGCTACAGTACGTTCAGAAAGTTTGCAGCGAAATATGTACTAAAATCGTCACAAAGGGTTCCCAACAATTACTCGTAGAAATTTCACAGTACGTTAAATGTAAATACACGATAGGGTAGGTAGGTCTTTAGGCTTCACGGAAAAATTTGTCGTTCGGGCGTCATCTGGTAGAGGGGCAATTAATTGATTTCGAGCGTAATGTTTGTTCAGTCATAACTTCTCGAGGGGTTAAAAGATTTGAAAAATTTTGACGCCGTTAGGTTCAGAATGTGTACGAAATGGTCCCATATAATTTTTATTAAAATCGGTTTAGTAGTTTATAATTTTTTATTATTTTTAATGCTTGTTCAGTCATAACTTCGCGGGAGTTCAGAATGTTTACGGATTGATATTTGAGACTTTTATAGGACACAAAAAATAAAATGGCGTCAGATTTCAAAATGGCGGCCATATGTACTTTCGTGAAAATTATCCGATCCTTTTAAAAATTGATATTTGAGAGTTTTATAAGACACAAAAAGTAAAATGGCGTCAGATTTCAAAATGACGGCCATATGTACTTTCGTGAAAATTATCTGATCCTTTTGAAAATTGATATTTGAGAGTTTTATAGGACACAAAAAGTAAAATGGCGTCAGATTTCAAAATGGTGGCCAAATAATAATTGAAACATATCACGAGGAGAAAATGCTTCGATGAAGTTGATATTTTACTTAAATCGGTTCAGTAGTTTTAACATATTCACGCCCAACTTTTTTGTCAAAAGAAATAAAAGGCATTCTATTCTAAATAAAATTAATTTAAAAATTAAAGGGGAAATTATAGTACGTACAAAAAAGGGTGACCCCTCACAAGTTTGAACCCTCTATTATAATTTTATTTTGTTAACATAAAAATAAACTTTTATTATTGGTAGGTAATGTACATACGGCAACTGTTGCTGGAGTAATATTTATAAACCAATTTTACGTACAAATTTTTATTTGAAATTTTTGGCATGAAACTGGCTATAAATTCACCTCATGAAGTTTGCCTATGTACTTTAGAAAAGTTGCTTTGGTAAACTAGCGAAAATATGGTGGAAAGACGGGTATATGGTAATGCGGGTATATGGTGGAAAATCGGGTATATGGGGGAAATACGGGTATAATGTGTATCGGAAATATTATGTTGAAAAATCAAGACGTACCTATATTATATTGAATTAAAAGCAATATGGCGGATGATCGTAAACAACGCGGATTAATGTAAATATAATGAAAACATAAGTACTTAAGTATATGGTGAATTTATGGAAATATACCGGAACACCGTAAATATGGTGAAAAAACAAATATGTGATGGGAAAACAAATGTGTAATGGAAAGACGGGTGCGTATTAACTGTCGCTATATAATAATATGTCAAAAACTAAATATACCTTACGGTTCCATGACATTTGATCCCAGCAATTTGATACCACGACATTTGATCCCACGACAATTGATCCCAACGACATTTGATCCCAACGACAATTGATCCCACGACATTTGATCCCAAAAAATTGTCTATAAACTAACAGAGCCTGATAAGTAATAAAGTTATTAAACTTTATTAATTTAATGAACTAATTTGATCGATTATTCCCTTTGTCGGGAAATTTGTTTGAATTAAATTTGAAGACGTTATGATATATTAGTAATTACATTGTTATTAGAATTCTAACGAATGTAATAGTGTAATGTGTTTATGACTTAATAATCCTTTGGAGATTATGTAATGATCAAGTTGAATAATTCACTTTTATTTATCGTTGCCCGGGATACGTCGTAATTTTGTCAAATATTGTATTTTATGAATTAATAACAAATTATCACGCTGACTTTTCATAAACTTTAATGCCATATTTAACAATTCGTTATAATGTGAAAAGCACGAAAGACCAAATTGACTGCACACCTGACGTTTCAAATTTTCTATGTACAATAATTTTTCAACAAAATTTATAAAAAACAATATTTGACAAAATTACGACGTATCCCGGGCAATGATAAATAAAAGTGAATTATTCAACTTGATCATTACATAATCTCTAAAGGATTATTAACTCATAAACACATTATACTATTACATTCGTTAGAATTCTAATAACAATGTAATTACAAATATATCACAACGTCTACAAATTTAATTCAAACAAATTTCCCGACAAAGAGAATAATCGATTAAATTATTTCATTAAATTGCAACGTCGTGGCTTTTTAGGTGTTCGCGCACATGTGTCGCAACGGTCCACTGGTTTGCGTCGGGCGGATAGCTCGCCGGAATCCAGGGTACGAAGCCAGTGGAAACGGAATACTGTATATGAAATGAATAACCAGCGTATTTTCTATAATAATATTTATTTAGAAGCAAAGATAAAAATAAAAAGTACCCTTTACAAAAAGTAAGACAGAATAATATATACATATATTTCAAATGATACCGTAGTATCCAAACGACTCTATATAAACTAAATCTCTACTTTGCGGAGCAACGGTAATGACTCGATACAAACTCAAAACTCTGTTTAACAACAGGAAAGTATATACAACGGTATTATACCGGAGGGGCGTACCCCTTATCTGAAACGGTGGGGGAAACAGCGGTAGGACACCTGGCGATAGCACAACGCACTGGTGCCGCAACGATCGCCAGGGGGTACGGGTTATAGGGGAACGGTTAGTCAGGCTGTGACGGACTCAACCGGTGACCTGCAACAGGCCGGGAGTTATTTAACCCCCAATACCGGCTGACTGTAGGAGAGGTTCGGTAGCTCGCAACGAACGGGGAGTCAATTGATTCCCAATACCGGCGGAGGAAAACTCGGTTTAGATAAGGACTAGGTAAGCGGGTCGGAGAGGTGGTGTTATCACTACAAAACAAGCTGAAGGCTATACTATCATTGGAGAACGTGAGGCGTTTCTCAAATCAGTCACTGGTGTTCAACACAGGTCAATATTTACAGTATCATTGCTCTAGCGAGAGCTAAATTAAAACTGTTCACAAAACACATTTTATTATCGGTGTGCGTAGCACATTATATTAAATCGCGTCTTTTCACGATTTTAAAACAAAACGGTTTATTTTATAACTGGCTACGCACTATTGCACATACACTGTGGTACCGCGTTTGCTTAAACTTATTCGCACTAGTGACGATGCTGCAGGCTATCGTTACAAAATTAATACAATTTAATAACTTTATTACTTATCAGGCTCTGTTAGTTTATAAACAATTTTTTGGGATCAAATGTCGTGGGATCAATTGTCGCTGAGATCAAATGTCGTTGGGATCAGTTGTCGTGGGATCAAATGTCGTGGTATCAAATTGCTGGGATCAACTAACGGCACACCATACCTTACATGGATAGTAATTTGGACTGTGAAAAATAATATGGTGGAATTACGGTTTTATGGTAGATTTACGAAGTTGTGGTGGATTGATGTGCAATTGTGTCTATTATGGGTATGTTCAGTTTTGCGCTCAGATCAATCTGGGTGCTCTGATGCGTTCGAATTTAACATTTATATGCTCTGAAAGATCCCTATCTTTCGTTCAGATTTAAAATCTGGAAAAATTCGAGCATGCTCTATGAGCTCCGAGGTATTAAGCGAGCGAGTAAACAGATTTAACCATCTTCAGAGCATTCATCTTAAAAAAGAGCGAAAACACGTATTGTGAGAATGAATTAATTTCGAAGTTTATTTGTATGAGGCAATTTTTCATTAAATAAAAATACACATACAATATTTATTCAAACAATAGTAATATCCAATAAATATATATCACACAGATTGATTAAATAAAATATTTATTATATCTATGGGTCGAAAATAATCGACAGTTGGTAATACTATTAATTTTAAAATAAACGAATAAAACGAAACAAAATATATTATTCATTACTTATTATTATAACATTGGTGAAATAAATCCAAAATGGGAACAATAAAGAATATATATCGGTTTTAAAGTAATAAGAATTTAATTTACTGGCGCCATTTTATTCTGACGTTTGGAAGAATCTGCTAGATTACGTTCAGAATTGTTTAGATGGCTCGAATTGCTCGCTTATCACGTGACCAAAAATCTGCTCGCTCGGCTTGATCAATCGAGCACAAAACCAAACTTACCCTTTGATTATAAAAAATAATAATTATAATGGACGAACGGAAATATAGTGAAGAGACGGGTATATGGTGTAAGAACGGGTATATTATACCCATTATTACACCATATACCCGTCTCTTCACTATATTATTTCCGTTCGTCCATTATAATATTATTTTTTATAATCAAAGGGTAAGTTCGGTTCTAGCATATTCTGCTAGAAGGGTATATTGTAATATAGTGGAAAGATGCGTGTGAAATTGTAACAATATTATATTATGTGGAAGGAAGATACGGTGGCTAAATAGAAAAACGATGGAATTAAGACGTACATATTGTAACTAATGGAAATGGAAATGATATTAATGTGGGATACATAAACTACTTAGGAGGTACATAATTTTTTTTTATCGACAGTTCTTCTGTGCAACTTCGTCTATTTAATTTGAAGCTTAAAAACAATTTAAGTACTGCCTTTCAGAGACAAAATTGTACGGTTTAAAATTATTTTACAATTCAAATAACAATACGAAAACTCATCAGTTTATCCCCTGATGATGCTAACATGGTTATTCAAACGTGCATCGAGAAAAAAATGCTATTGTTCTGGTTTTTTGTGATTACTTTGTAGTATTTACATTTAGTGTTTAATTTCAAAAAATTGGAAAAAAATCTGTCAATAACAATTTGGTATTCCTGGTGGTAAGTTTAATAGAATATACATTAATATTGTCTCAAATCAAGTGTTTTATTAATAATGATTAAAAATTTAAATGAAATAAATTACAATTATATTGTTTTACGTAATAGTTCAGAATTAAATAATATTTTGTATTTGGGCTGCACTGTAAATACAAAACTACTGAAAAATAACTGCCAAAAAATGTTGAAAATATCATTTTGCAAAAGATAAAGTCAGTGATTGATAACGACTCCTTAAAATAATCTTTTGTTGATTAATCGAAATTGTTTTCTTATTCTGATAGAAATTCTTATATGATTTTTATGTTACTAAAATAAAATTGAACGAAAATGTATGCATAAATAATGTCAAAGATCACAGAAACACAAACAAACCGAATGTTTAGCGATTGTAATTATTAAGAGATAACTATGAATTGTTTATAGGGTATTGGAAGTTTATTTAGTGCATTAAAAGTTGTTCGGTTATTACGACTGGGTCGAGTCGTACGTAAACTGGACCGCTATCTTGAATACGGTGCTGCAATGTTAATATTGCTTCTCTGTTTCTACATGCTGGTTGCTCATTGGTTAGCGTGTATATGGTATTCAATCGGTCGTAGCGACGCCGATAACGGCGTTCAGTATAGTTGGCTGTGGAAATTAGCGAACGTAACTCAAAGTCCGTATTCGTATATTTATTCGAATGCGTCGAACAGCGCCGAACTAATAAACGGTCCATCAAGAAAAACAATGTACGTGACGGCGCTCTACTTTACAATGACGTGTATGACTTCTGTCGGGTTCGGTAATGTCGCAGCTGAAACGGATAATGAGAAGATATTCACTATCTGCATGATGATCATAGCAGGTATGAATTTATACTTCTGTTACACTGTTGACGGCTAGACATCGTTGTGGAACATCACAGCGATCACGTTGTGCCAAGCGTTCGTCACTCAACACCTTGTCTAAGCGTGACAATTGTTATATTATTTTTTATTATATTATCTGTGGTCACGAGGGAATAACCACTTATCTTGAATTTTCGGTAACATGTCCAACCATTTCTCTTTTTACAAGCTTTTATTTAACTTGCAATGTATGTTAGTTTGTATGTTTGTTTGTGGGTTTGTGTGTTTGTTTAGGTCAAAACTTGCAAGTCAATTTTGAACGACTTCCACGTATCCGATCGATTTGAAATTTTGTACACATATGTATTCCCGATGACAATACATGAATAAATTGTTTTTAGAAATAAATTCAACCCCTAAGGAGTTCAAACTGGGCTTTTTTTTGATTAATCAACGCCCAGGCCAAATCGCTGAAGCTAGAAACTTGAAATTTGGACAGTTGGTTCCTTTTCTGACGTAAGCAGTCTACTAAGAAAGGATTTCTCGAAATTCAACCCCTACGGTTGTCAAAGGGGGGTAAAATTTTGAAAGACTAAAATGAACAAAATAAATGTTACTGAAAAAAAACTTTTCAGAGACAAGCTTTTATTTAAATGCACTAAAAAGGAAAAAATAATTTTTAATAATTTAGGTTCATAATTAAAATGAACCTAAATTATTAAAAATTATTTTTTCCTTTTTAGTGCATTTAAATAAAAGCTTGTATCTAAAAAGTTTTTTTTACTAATATTTATTTAAGGCCAAGTCAGCCAAAGTTATTTGGATGTAATACCAATATTTTTTTTTAATTTCACCCCGTACTTTGTTTTTGACTCTTTTCAGTGCAATAAAAAATTGACCATTTTGTAAATCAAAATGAAGTAGTACTTTGAAAGATGATTTAACGTTGAAACTTCAAAATCGCATCAGAAACCGAGTAATAGGTTTCTAATACGCCTTTCAGCACTTTTTAAGTACTTTTCGCACTGAATTATCATGGAACCATGAAACAATCTAGTCAATGTTTTTATTCACAACAAAGGTACCACCCATGACAGCTTTGTTGTAGGGACACTGAATTTTAAAAAAGTACCTAATTACAAAACTCCAAAACACTTATGCTCAGTTTCTAATACGACTTTCAGCTTTGAAACTAAATTTAATAATGACATTCATAAATCTAGATTTAAAGCTGAATTCGTATTAAAAACTGAGAATAAGTATTTTTGCTCGACCCTAGTTTCATTATAAACTTGTTACCATCATCAGGAGGTTATTAAAACTTGGTTTTAATCATCTTCTGATGATTCTAGCATGGTTAACGAAATGTATATTAGTGTTTTTTCTTCTTCTTCCATCCCTAGTCGCGTTATTTGGGGTCAGGTCTCCTCACTTTTCTGTGCCAAGTTAATCTATTTTAGGTTTTCGGTTCTAACTTCTAGCAATTGGGTTTGTTTGAGGTTTCTTTTTATATTTGACCACCAGATCGATGGCAGGCGGCCTCTACCTCTCCTGTGTTCCAGTAGGTTCAATGCAATTCAATGCAACTTTTATCTTAAAAACCTGTTTCCAAAATCATAAATTCAAGGTCGCAATCTAGCATCAATTCAGGAGATTATACAGTGTGATTTTTAGCATTGGAAAAAAATTAATTGGTCAGAGTGAGCGATGACTGATAATGTACGTATTTATATAGAGTTTCTATGGCTATTTTAGTGTTTTTATTTTAGATTCAATTATTTTTATTTTACTTGCCGTTTTATGCACCTTATTACTATAGGTACCACCAGAGCGTGATAGAAAGAGATAGAACAACATCTATATTCTCTCTGTCTCTATCTTTTGCACCCTCACTTTCTTTGGGTGGCTTCCCTACTTTAGTTATGGTATCTCTATGGTTTTATGTCAAGTAAAATAAAAATAATTGAAACTAAAATGAAAAAACACCAAAATAGCCATAGCAACTCTATAAATACGTACATTATCAGTCATGGCTCACTCTGATCAATTCATTTTTTCTCAATGCTCAAAATCTACAGGTGTATAGGTTGTGTGAGTTTACAATGGATCTCACAAAGAGAGCTCGCATCGATATTATTATAACTTCGCCCCCTGCACACAGTCTATACCTCACCGTGAGACTCACTGTATATGAGAAATAGAGAACTGGATCAGTAAATGAACAGGGTGATTCAATCCGAATTAATTGACCAAAAATCTGAGATAAGTCGTTTTTCTTTAAGACTACAGATAAAATAATATGTGTTATCGAGTGCGATTTGCTTAAATGTTTTGTGTGTCATTTATGTCTTGAACCACTATTTTCCACTACATTACACTAAAACCACATACACACTCTTAATACCCAATCTATGATCAGAAACCGTTATAAAAATAGTACGAACTATGTTTTTTGAATTGATTCATTTAGATCACCAACTGGTAGGACTACCAGGGCCTCTTCTAAATTCATTTAATTGTTATTTTTTGACAACAAGCTAACACTTCTATCAGTTCTCAGGTTTAAAGAAATAACAACATATTATTCAATATCCAAGTACAATTAATCTAAGTAGGCACATTTTTTTTAAGTTATGAACTGCCAGGGTTTTCTAAATCTAGTAAAATTCATATTTTCAATTTATTATTATACAGTGCGTTTAATTTCAACCAACATAATATTATTGACATTATATTTTAAATGTCTCCGTTTGATTTACATTAGATTCAAGTTATATCTTAGACCCTAATGACCTCTGTTGTCGAGCGTCTATAATCTACAATTCATTCATTCAAGTTATATCAAATAGTAGGCTAACTGATATTTCCATTAGATATACATTTAAGTTAAAGAAAATAGAAGGCTAACTCTGAAATCTACTCAAAAACGTGGCAACGGTTTTAAAGTTTATACATCGAAAAAAAACTTGTTTCCAACGACGTCTATAAATAGACTGCTAGTCTAAGCTTCGCGAACTAATTTCCGGAAAGAATCCGAGGAAATGTTCTGTCTTCGTCACGCTCATTAGGCCCTACAAAGTGTGCCGTGCAAATTTTGAAAACAGAGGTATTGTCCACGTCGTAAATTGAATATAACCATAGCGACCAGATACCAATTTCCGTTAGAAAGAAAATTCCGTATCCAAGGAAATGTTCTGTCTTTGTCACGCTCATTAGACCCTACAAAGTGTGCCGTGCAAATTTTGAAAACAGAGGCACTGTCCACGTCGCAACAGCGACCAGATAACAACTAACAAGAAAAAGACGATTTTCTCGTATTCATGCCTTCTCTATCCGGCGCATTTAGATGCGCACTCGCGCATACGGAGTGCGCATCTAAATGCAATGAAATAACTCGATGATTGTTTCAGTAACATTATTTATGTCAAAAGTAACGTTGCTACAGTTTTTGTGAACTGAACCTACTATTTGATATAACTGGAATCCAATCAAATGGAGACATTTAACATACAATATGTTGGTAGAAATCAAACGCCCTGTATTTAACAATAAATTGAAAATCCAAACGATACTGTTACCATTTCTCGTATTAGAAACTGGAAACTGGGGGAAATTACAAGGCAAGGAAACGCCATATGGATTTTTAATCCATGAAACCAAATTTATATAAGTATAGGTATTAAACACACGTAACGGTTCATATTTGGATGAAGTAAAGTAAAAGATAGGGTTCGGGCCTCCCCTAGAAAAAAATTATTAATGCAATTACTATTTTTGGAAGTTAAAATCAAACTTAATATTAAATTTAGATGTGCACCTATAGTAAAGTATAAGCTTTAAGTATATTAATTATTCACAACAATCTCACAGTGTGTTTTTGGTGTGTTTGTGTAAAGCACCGATTCTCACATAAAACATCCATCTGTTATATCGAAAGTTGTGGTCGTTCTATTTAAAAGCTTTTAAATATTTCCGTTTAAAAAATAATGAGTTTTAATTACTTTCTTTTGATGACTACATTAAAGTTAGAACAAACAAATAAACGTTGACAGTCCATTAAAGTTATCTTTTTTTATCATTTTTAAAAACGACACTTGATATTTATTACAAAAAGAGAACAGCTACGGTAAATTCCATGTAAAAATAAGACCTTAAATTCTTCACTAGACAGTGTTTTGTTTTTTTTTTTTATAGACGGAGAGCTGGCGATGTTTTTTCTCAAGTATCTACGTGAGGCAAAATAATATTAAAAAAATAAAAAACTTTTTAACAAAAAAAAAAACCTCCTTCAAAAAGCCACTAAAAAGAGGAAAATAATGAAATTTTGAGGTCTGCGCCAATTTATTAAAATATGAAGTCGATTAAAAAGTATAGTATAGTAATTAATATCTTCTTTTTAACTAACTTCATATTTTATTAAATTGGCGTAGACCTCAAAATTTCATTATTAATACAATAGGGTATTTGCCAGTGATCAAAATAAAATATGAAACTTTGTTATATAGACTAGAGCTGAAGCCTTTGAAAATGGTAAAAAGTGAAAAAAAATTATAATAGGATGAAACCCATTGAAAAAGGAAGAGAATAGAATAAAAATGAAAGGAAAAATAATTTACGGGCGATCTGTGGCCGAGAAGTGGTAGGGGGTGGGTTTTTAAGGGTAAAAAACGGTTTATCTCGATTTCCGGCAAAACTACAAGTCCTATGGAAAAAAGTTTAATCGCAAAGTTGTAGATAATAAAAAGATCTACAACTTTTGTATCACGCTTTTTTCACATACCCTCAAAATTTATGTAAAAAATTCAAATAACCAAGTTTTTGGTTTTTTATTTTTATCTTTTACAAAAAACATTTTTTTTTTTCACGAAATTTGGTGAAAACTTATCTTTTTATGTCCCAAACATATTGTAATTTTTTTGATTTAAAATATTTATTTTTTCACCTTATTTTGACTTAATATCGAAAAAGCACCCTAATTTTCAATCGAAAATTCTCACGTCAAAATATCTGCTTTTTTAAAAAAGTCGGTGGGCTTTTTGTTCGTTAAAATATCTACTTTATGATGGTGTAAAAAAAATGTATACATTACTACGGTAAATGTTCTCAGAAAATGCAAAGAAACGAGAAAAAAACTCGTATCCGAATTTTTTTTTTTAATCATTATGTACAATTTTGATGTATTTATTAAAATTTACACTTTAATTACTCGTTTATTTGCATTTTCTGAGAACATTTACCGTAGTAATGTATTTTTTTTTACACCATCATAAAGTAGATATTTCAACGAACAAAAAGCCCACCGACTTTTTTAAAAAAGCAGATATTTTGACGTGAGAATTTTCGATTGAAAATTAGGGTGCTTTTTCGATATTAAGTCAAAATAAGGTGAAAAAATAAATATTTTAAATCAAAAAAAATTACAGTGTGTTTGGGACATAAAAAGGTAAGTTTTCACCAAATTTCGTGAAAAAAAAATGTTTCTTGTAAAAGATAAAAATAAAAAACCAAAAACTTGGTTATTTGAATTTTTTACATAAATTTTGAGGTTATGTGAAAAAAGTGTGATACAAAAGTTGTAGATCTTTTTATTACCTACAACTTTGCGATTAAACTTTTTTCCATTGGACTTGTAGTTTTGCCGGAAATCGAGATAAACCGTTTTTTACCCTTAAAAACCCACCCCCTACCACTTCCCGACCTCAGATCGCCCGTAAATTATTTTTCCTTTCATTTTTGTTCTATTCTCTTCCTTTTCCAATGGGTTTCATCCTACTATAATTTTTTTTGGTTTCAAAAATTATCGACCCTGGTCTAATAATGAAAGTTTATGCTCTAAAATATTTATTAATTTTTTATTTTTATTAATTAGGTTTTGTAAACATATTTAAATACATAAATAAAATCATGATTTTTAATCTATGTGTCACGTGACTTCAAACACCGCGTGACGTCAATTATAAGTAAAATGTAAATGTATCCGTAGCAACGTAGGTCATATTGTTTACATCATGTTTACATAGGTACAAAATGGTATTTTTCAACACTCTGTTCCTGGGTTTTTAGATAATATTATTAGCTAATATAAACGCAAGTCCATAAAATTATGACGTCATATATCAGTAGAGCAAAAACGATTTTTTATTTCAAAAATTATTTTTGAGCTTATTTGAAATCGGAATGAAGAGATTTAGGCGTCATTTTGTTCAGAATTTATTACTCTATTAATATACCACAAAAAAAAATTTTAGTCAAATACCCTATTAATCAATAAAAAAAATAGTGTTTTATTATTACATGAAAAATGTGTCCAACTTCTACCTGTCACCTAAAACGCAAGGGAGAAAGGCTGTCAGACTTACATATTCTCAAATGGGGAACACTTATACCTATAACATTGAGATTATTTTGTCTTACGTAGACACTTAAGAAAATTCGTCGCAGCCTCTTAGACTATTACCACTTAAACTCGAAATCAGTAAAAAAAAACTTTAAAAAGTGAAAAGAATGAGGGATCATATTATGAATATTTCGGATTTTTGCAGAAAACTTCAGACAAAGCATCTGAACACTTTTGACATTTGATATTATTATAGCGTCTATGCGTCACAGATTTGCTTATATTGTAACATATAAACTAGCCTTAACTCGCAACTTCGCTCGTGTTAATGTCGGTTTTTGACAGAAACCTTATCTCGCTTTATCGTAACGGTGACATCTTAACATAAACGTTGATATTGTCTGCCAATTTAAAGATTAATGTTGGGTTTCAGAAATTAATGTCAGAAACTCTGATTTGACAATGACCTTAGATTGTGGGCATATACAGGGTGTCCCAAAATTGCTGGGACACAGAGCTACCACGTGTAGTAGAGGTTAAAATAAGTCGATTGGACCCAATTTATTTATATACCAAAATGTACCGTTTGCCCGTGAGAAGAGTTCAAAGTTTACATAAAAAAACACATTTTTGTACGCTGTTCAGAAATGAGTGAAACAAATTGAATGAAATGTGACAAAAGTGCATTTTAGAGGATTACTCTCCTTTCGGTAATCAAAGAAACCCAAAAGAAATAATAGAAGGGTTAAAACCACCCTCACCCTCTGACATTGTTTCAGAACTTTTTTAGAGGTGGTAATACGGCTCTCAAATTTTTTTAGCGAAAAGACTGATTAATTATCTTAATTTTGCTACTCTTGTAAAAATTTCGTATTCCGTATAGTTCTCAAGGAAAAAAATGTTTTCTTAAATAATGCTAACAGATATTCCTAGTACAAGTTTAATAAAATTGTAATACTTACAAAATTTTATATAGGTAGGTACAAAATTTTATGTAAACTTTGAACTCTTCTCACAGGCAGACGGTACATTTTGGTATATAAATAAATTGGGTCTAATCGACTTACTTTGACCTCTACTACACGTGGCTCTGTGTCCCAGCAATTTTGGGACACCCTGTATATTATCACATTTAAATTAATGCAGAAACAGTCTAATGTCGTTTTCAAACTTTGTGTTATGTATAACAGTAGATTGTACTTACAGAAAAACAAATGACTGATCTATACAATATAGAAAGAAATCGCTTTTCAAGCTAAATTTTGATCAAAGTACGTAGAAAAATATTGTTTCGAAGTGTGTTAAAAATACGTCATATTCTATACACAGTTTAAAAAAAATTGTTTCAATCGATCAATTATTTTCCGAGAAGGATCGATTTAAAATTCTACAATGCTTTTCTTATGGAGAAAATGTGTGGTCACAATCCAGGGTCGTTGTCAAACTAGATCTTCTGACAATGCTTTCTGGAACCCAGAGTAATTGGCATACAGTGTCTGCATGTTAAATTATCCCTAACCCACTGACTATATTTTTACTTCTGACAATGACTGCTACATGTCAGGGACAATTTCCCAGCAACTTTAATCACGTTTATGTTGAATTTTATATTTTGATTGAAACCTTATCTTAACACGGACGTTGCCGGATAATAGTACCACATTAAATTTGGGTAGGTACTGGTTCATAAAATTTTATCAAGTTTTATCAAAATCAGTCCAGCCGTTCTCGAGCGATGCTTTAACACATTGCGTGCCAAACGATATTAGAAAATATAACTTCTGGGGATAACTAGTTTTTAAGAATAAACATGATTTTTGCACATTGTGATCTCAATTCTTGTGTTACAAATGTTCCCAAGCCATATAGGTATATAAAAGAATGTAGGCTTTCACGGCCGGCGTTAATAGAATTAAGATAAGAATCTTTCGGGCTTACGAGCCGTGGTCTACTGGAATGGCTTCTTCTTCTTCCAGACGTTTCGCTTGCAACTGCGGCAAGCATCTTCAGTGGTGTGTTCGACGTGGTCGTAGTGTGCACAACTCAGGTACGCAGTCGAGTGACTCGAACTAGCAGGACACCGAGAAGAACACTACGACCACGTCGAACACACCTCTGAAGATGCTTGCCGCAGTTGCAAGCGAAACGTCTGGAAGAAGAAGAAGCCATTCCAGTAGACCACGGCTCATAAGCCCGAGAGATTCGTATCTTAATTCCATATAGGTATACTAATATGTTCCCCGAAGGCCACGTTTTCAGATCCCCGTATAAAATATCTAGTATTGTAATTCATGAACGACACGGTCCCAATTCGCAAACCGTTCACAATCTATCATACATATTATATGAATGACGTGGCCCAGGCAGAAATAAGACACAGTAAATTTCTGTATGAATGACGTGGTACCTACTCAATGTGATAAACAGACAGACAAAAGTTCATGAAACATGTCTTCCAATAATAATTTTATGTCATACAAATATACAAGATGCCTACAAGAAAACGAAATTACAGACAAAGGTCCCATTACAATTTTATATGTTGATATTAATTATTTTAAAATAATTAGAAAAAAACATATTTTTATGATTTGTTAACATATTTATAGGAAACTTTTACATTAATATATTATTATAGTTCAGAAATTATCGTTCAACGTACTGTTATATAATTGACTTATCATATTCATGTAAACAAAATGAAATATTATGATAGGTCAATTATATGACAATAGGTTGAAGAATAATTTTATGGTCCGTATTTGACTTAGGTTAATCACATATTTTGATAATATTATCTATGTCTGATGTACAGTCGCGGACTTAACAAAGTTTACACTTGGGTTTTCAGTGTAAGTTCACAAAAAGTTAGTAGTTTAGCAACAAATTTAGTTGTTTAATAGGTAAATGTAAATGTCAAAAATGAAAGAAATAATTGTCGTTTAAATGCCTCGAAATTATTAAAATGATGAACAAAAAAGAAGAATTATTGCAAAATTGGAGGAAGGAATTTGCTGGTATCAAATATTATTAAATCTTTTTATGTTTTAATTGAATAATATTGAGTAATTTGGATTGTATAATAAACAACTGAGGTGTTTTGATAATAATTTTTTATTGAATTTTTAGGATGTAACCTTAGTAATTGATACATTACTATCAAAAGCCATATTACAATATGCAAAAATTAAAAAAACGGATAACTAGATGATACAGGTGTAAACTTTTTTAAGTCCGCGACTGTCCTACTATATTTCTTTGTAAAGCCTCCGGAAGTAACAATAGATTACGAAACGTCGCTAGTAAAAATTCGTTTTTTAACTAATTATTTTAATCCTCCTGTCCTCTGAACATTTTCTGTGCATTAACTTTAATCATTACAATACTTGAAGATAAGAAAATCGCGTCGTTAAAATATTAAAACTTTTTAAAGGAAGTGCCAGCAATAAAAGTTTGAGAAACGCTATTCCAGTCTACTGCGACTGAAAAATACATTATATTTAAATTTTATTTTTACATGGAATCGAGTAAAGTTCTATCGATCTCTAAAATGTTTGTTTACGTAGAAAACAGTTACCTGCAGAAAATACGAATGTTAAAATATCGTTCATTTTGCATTGCTCTTACACATTTTTCATATTGTCTGAATTTAAAATATGAAAATATCATAAAAAAATTTCATTTCATTTTTCGCATGTGCGTTGTGCATCATATGGGAAAAACCTTTATTTATGAATTTATCAAAAAATTGATTCCACTAATCGATCCTGCTTCATAAAAACCCTATAAATGAAAAAAACTTATTTTATTATTTTCAATTTTGCGGGAAATTGAAATGTTTTTAATTGATATTCGAAAAATTGCATTATCTGTGGAAATATAAAAAAAATTGTTATTGAAAAAAATGTTCATAATTCAATTTTTAGTGTACCTATGTACAAAATTTTGAGACAATACAAAAAGGCTGTGAAACGCTTAATTATTTAAATATCCCATCAGTTTCAAATATTTAAATGAATTCATAATAAATTTTTAAATTGAAACAAATCATTTTTACACTAAAATTTAGTGAAAATTAACTTGATGTGGTTCTTTAAAATAAATCAAAATTAAAATAAATGGGTTAAAAATTATTATACAAAAATTTTAAACGTCCTAATACATTAATTGATTTTTTTCATAATTTTGATGTTGATTAAACAGTATACTTTTTTGACAATCAGTCATTCTAGATTTCAAGTTTTTATATTATTATTATACAAAAAAATTAAAAATTTTACAATCTTTTTATATTGTGTTGAAATTTTGAACATTTTTTTTTGTAACTTTTTTTGATATTTTCACAAAATATAAGCCAATTTTTCGAAAATCCGTTTAAAAAATTAATTTCCTGCCAAATTGAAAATAGGTAATAAGACAAGTAAAGTCTATTTTTCGTTTTCTGGTTTTTTTTATGAATAAAATTTCTGATAACTTCGTATTATGATGCACGGTGCACAGTCTCATGATCTCACTGTCTAATAAATCCATTACCTGTTCTTCAATTTTAATTTTAAATTTAAGTATTTAAGACTAATCATCCATTCATAAAAGAACTCCTCGCCAAACGAAATGCGTCTTTTGTTAAGTTACGAGGATTAATATCTGCTGACTTAAGGTACGTGCAGTACGCAGCTGGGATTCTAGATGGTAGCATGTATGGTAGATGGTCGCTGAAATTATAAGCGCTTATAGGTTTGCACAACGAAGCTTTGATACTAGCATTGATACAAGCTTAAATCGCGTTGAAATGTCAGATAGCGAAGACGAATATTTGTGTTCTTCTGCTACAAAGTGGTATATTTTAAATATAAATTTGGGTAGGAGCTATCATGTCCACCCTATTAATAGAAAACGTCTCGGCCAATTTCATCATTTATACCAAGAATTAAAATTTTACCCAAACCGGTTTTTTGAATATTTACGTATGGAACCTAACACTTTTATATACGTCTTAGAAAAAACTCAAAACAAATTAAATAAAAACTGGCAAAATTTAATTTATTAAACTAGTCACATCTATTGCGAAACTTGTAACGGCCATTTGACAGTTGTCACACATTGATTGTAGTAGTCAGCGCGCTGAAAGAATGATGAGATACATTCTTGTATCTAGCAGCTCTTGTAACAGAGCTTATACCTGCTACACTCACTGCTTCGTTGTGTACGCTCGCATATAATATAACAATGCATTAATTTAAGCAAGCCCTGCTATGATCTACGCTACCATCTAGAGTCCCAGCTCCATACTGCACTTACCTTTAGGATCAACGAAACTCATATCAACTCTTCCCTTATATAATATATATTTATTATTTATAAAACCTTCCGTTTGTAAAGAAGCTCTCGATCATATTAATTTTATTTACAAATGATTCGTAAATGGAAAGAACGTTTGTTTTCCTTTTCTAGTTTTGTTAAAAAACTCTCTTCTATTAACTTAGTACTTTATTCGTTTATTAAAAATTCTCATTGTATGTCCTAAGTACTTCTTCTATACTTCATACTATTTACTACACCGAAGTTATGATATTGCTATTAATTCTATCTATAATAATACATGGAATCCATGCCGCGTCTGTCTGTTTTCCCTTCAGAGGTTGTTTTCGCAATTTTTCGGTGAGCTAGAAAGTTGAAATTCAGCATGGGGTTTTCAAGGAACTCATGAATGATGTGAAAAATCTGAAACATGAAAAAATAAAAAAAATGGATGCGTGTACTTTGTACGCGCGTTAGAAGTTATACTTCTTTAGTGTGACTAAGAACTAAATTCAAAAATTGGCCGAATCGGTGGCCTCAGAAAGTCTCTATGCTTACCTAATCGGCTAAAAAGTCACGTTTTTTAGATCGCGCTAACATTCGATTTTTGGAGGTTTCTAATACTCCTAAACACTATTGTGTTGCAATTTTTTTTAGAAATTCTTGTCGATGAATAATATACAGGTTGTCCCAAAATTGCTAGGACACAAAGCTACCACGTGTAGTAGAGGTCAAAATAAGTCGATTGGACCAAATTTATTTATATACCAAAATGTATCGTTTGCCTGTGAGAAGAGTTCAAAGTTTACATAAAAAAACACATTTTTGTACGCTGTTCAGAAATGAGTGAAACAAATTGAATGAAATTTGACAAAAGTGCATTTTAGAGGATTACTCTCCTTTCGGTAATCAAAGAACCCAAAATAAATTGTAGAAGGGTTAAAACCACTCTCACTCCCTGACATTTTTTTCAGAACTTTCTTAGGGGTGGTAATACGGTTCTAAAAATTTTTTAGCGAGAAGACTGATTAATTTAAATCGTGTCCATCGTGATTATAATAAAATTAAAAGAAATCGCAGGATAGTGGACAAAATATTTGATTTATTAAATTAAATGTACGACGTTTCGTCTATAGATTTAGACTTTTTCAAGTACTTGAAAAAGTCTAAATCTGTAGACGAAACGTCGTACATTTAATTTAATAAATCAAATATTTTGTCCACTAGACTGATTAATTATCTTCATTTTGTTACTCTTGTAAAAATTTCGTATTCCGCATAGTTCCGAAGGAAAAAATGTTTTCTTAAATAATGCTAACAGATATTCCTAGTACAAGTTTAATAAAATTGTAATTCAAAATTTTATATACAAAATTTTATGTAAACTTTGAACTCTTCTCACGGGCAAATGATACATTATGGTATATAAATAAATTGGGTCCATCGACTTATTTTGACCTCTACAACACGTGGTATCTCTGTGTCCCAGCAATTTTGAGACACCCTGTATACGACTGAGAATTTTATGAAACAGAATGAACGTGGTTTTAGACTTTTAAATTATAATGTTTTTAACAGCTGAAGTTCACTACAGTATTTTGTCAGTGTAACTGAACATGGCTGTAATAATTTTTCATTGTTCGATGTGTCAGCAATTCATGGAACTATCCAATAAATTACGACATGCAATTCTACATTTCACGTTGTTTTGCTTCTCGGTAAATTATGCTGATTCTGCAGGGGCGGACCTAATCAAAAACCTCGCGAGGTTTTCTGTCCTGGACACGAGTTACTTGGTAACAAAATATTATACTACTATAATAATTTTTGTACCTAAAGTTTATTGAATTTTTAAAAAATATAAATTTATGAAAACATATTATTACTTATTCCGATAATGATTAACTGTCCCCTCATAGGAAAAATTCAGTCCTTTTATTTAACACCTCGCGACTGTTTTTCCATGGGAATTCTTGGTATCACAGAAGACATCCACAAAATCAAAAATGCATTATATGAGGAGTTTCAATTATACATCTGAACCTTCCTCGTGAAACAATCTATCTAATCGTGAAAACCGGAACAAAATCCATTTAGTTACGGAGAAAATCGGGCACAGACGGACAGATAGACAGAGAGACGCGGCGGGGACTTTGTTTTATGTATAATGAGGATGATAGAATATAATATCTTAATAAAATGACCTAATTAAGGCCCTGTGTAGTCGTACCTTTTGGATTTTTCCAAGTCACATAAATTGTACAAAAACTCTTTAATCGATTTAACTGATGGCTTAGGAATTATTTTGGAAAATTTCTCTTTCATTGTTGCACATACAGCTACACTGCGTCTATACTCTAGCGAATGTGCTCTATCATCGTTTTGCGCGTCAGAGCTGAGCTTCATTCATACAAGAAGTTATAATACCTAGCATAATTTCGCACGAAATCCATTCAAATTGTAGCTTTTTGAAAAGAGGAAATTCTGTTCTATATAAAATGGAACCATTTTTAGATTGATTCGAGTTTTTAATTACTCCTAAAATTGTAACTGAAAATCGCGAACAGCAGTTGTCGGTTGGTCTGTACGTACGTACGTACGTACGAGCTCTACAACTCGCAATTCTTGACGAATCGCTTTGGTTTATATTTTATTCGCTTTGTTTACTATCAGACTAAAACCCTATTTAAATTTACTGAAATGCGTTCACTAGTTTAATTTTTATAAACAATTTTATTTTATTATTTTTGACAGCTAATATAATATTATATAGTATTATTATTATAGTAGAACAACTAAGTGCTACTACACTGCTACACCATAAAAGTAGGTAATCACCCGTGGAGCTCGTGGACTAATGGATAGAGCTCTTGTTTTGAACGGACAAGTTCGCCGGTTTGATTCCGACCGACATCGCAAGGTTTTTTTTACATCTATTCCATAATATTATTATTTCACTTGATATTTATTTATTAATTTATATATATGTTTTTAATTTTTTTTTAACTTTTTTCAATCCTTCTTTTTAATTTATTAATTTTTTATTTAAAATTTTTTTCTCGTTTTTATCATACAGTGGAAAACTTCGCGGGGTGTGCACTTTTGGTTTTGACAACTATTTTGTTTTTATTTTCGATTTGCAAAAACGTAAAGAACATGTGTTTGTTAACAGTGTTCACGAATGAAAAATAAGAGAAGGAATATTCGCAAAATTACGCAAAAAATTTCTAAGTTTTAATGATAACAAATCGATCTAAGAAGTTTTTGCATAGAGGCTCATTTAAAAAATTTTAATGAAGAATAAATTACATTTCAAATTTTTGAATGTACTACCCTCTCCACCTGCTGAAATCACGTTTGTCCTAAACTATAATATTTTTAATTATATTACTTTTGAAGTACCACGTGTCATCGCTAGAATAATCGAGTTAATAAAGACTACTTATAAATTAATTATGTTCGTATGCGAAAATTGAGTTATTAAATTACACATATTCTGCAAGTTTATTTATGTCTCCCTATGGACCACCTATACAATACAGAATTATACATTCAAAACCTAACTCTGAGTTTAAAGAGCCCCAGTAGAGCTAACAATCATAATGTGAAACATTTTATAAATACTTTTTATAAGATGGTGGTCGATTTTCCCTACCGCGAACTGAATTTTCGCTTTGTCATATGAATTTTAAAATCGACTTTGCGGTTAAGACGAACAATGTACCTACTCGAGTTTATTTTTTTTTTCATTAAATGACATTAAAGTATCTCGAACATACGTTGTGTAAGATGTATCTCGTAGGCTTACATTTAAAACGTTTTCACTTCTTACAGTTTAAAACCTCTCAGAACTTCTACAAAAAGGTGTAAACTAAAACTGCCAAAAACCTTTTTCAAAATCGCAATAAACAGGAAATTAAAATGAGATATAGTAGATTGTATGTCTAGAACCGTAATACCATTTCGTACACCATACCCACTACAAAATACCTACTTTTCACGTCATTTTCAAAATATTCTGACATATCATTTGCGTCGCCATCTGTCCTTCCACAGTTTGCCGCGAAGTTCGTGCAAGTAAGTAATGACAGACGCACGCAGGCGTATACAGGGCGTTTCATAATATATGCGCAGGACTTCAGGATGTGATAGCTCGTCCAAAAATATGAAAAAAAGTTTCTATTAGCTTACCCTCTAAAATGCACCATTTCAGAGATACAGGGTGTTGAAATTGAAAAAAAAATTTCGTTTTTTGCGAATATCTCCGGAACCGTTTATCGTACAGAAAACAGCTTTCGTAAGCATTTTCTACTCATAATAAGCTATATTTTGCGCGGAATTTTTTTTTTTAAGTCAATTGGTGAAGGTTTTGAAGGGGTAGTGGGTGTAAAATGGTGCATTTTACAGGGTAAGTTAATAGAAACTTTTTTTCATATTTTTGGACGAGCTATCACATCCTGAAGTCCTGCGCATATATTATGAAACACCCTGTAGAGCGAATAAACAGAAGTTGCTATGGCAACCGTTATTTTCTGCGCTAGTGCGGAAATTAAAACATTTTCCGCACACCTGCCTGGTAATTGACTCATTAAAGGCCGCTATACATACATCGAAAGTAGTTTTTTGTAGTAGGTATGGCAAAAAAGCGTATACCTATTACCTACTATGCACATTTCTATTAAAGATCTATGGCACCGAGAAATGAATGAAATTTTATAAACTCACTTCTTAATATGTCTGAAATAAGTACACAAAATTTGAGAACGGCTTACTGAATAGTTTAAAAAGATATATAATTATAAAATTAACATGAGCTCTTATGGAAAAATCGCACTTGTATAGTTTAATACGGGTAAAACACATACCGAGATAAATTTGTATTTGCACATGCCGCTACACTACGTCTAGCGGATGTGCTCTATTTTTAGAATAAATGTTCGTTACATATCTAACAAGCTTTGGTCAACATTTTATTTATATGGTCACCGAAATCGATGTCAATCACAAGAAAAAAAATAATTACTGCTGAAAAGTATCAAACAAATTGCGTACTTTATAAAATGCGTGTTTATGCTTGGCAATAGCCCTTTCATACATAAACATTTTTAACATATTATTACAGCCCACTTTTGAGAACTAACCAATGGAATTGTTAATAGATTTCTTTCCTTTCAACTAGTCCAATATTATATTTAAGTTCATCATTTTCCTTTCTGCTAACACTAACACTATTATCGTCTTCATCTGTCATCCATTAAAAATAAAATAAGTAGTCCGAAAACACCCAGTATATCAAACTGAACGTAATACAATCTCGTGAGAGAACTTATGAACCCTGGAAGTACAAACTTAAATGGACAGTCCTGTATTATTTTTGAGTCAATATTTGTAAGCAGATATAACAGGTATAATGTTAAGCGGTTCACAACATATAAACGGCTACACGATAATTACAATATTATATAGGCAAGGCAAGGCAGTTAGATTAATCAATAACCGACAACACATACCCACGTTAGGGAAAGGCACCGGTTTTTGGCCGCTTACCTGTGGTCCACCACTCAAGTACTTATGTAATCAAAAAACTGTAATGTGCATTATTTTAAATGTCTGGTTTGGTATTTCACCGATAACATACTATCAATGGAAATATACAAGTCTTTATTTGACTTGTTAAAAATAAAGAATGCTAAAATCACTATGGTTGGAAACAAGAAAAACAAGTGAAAAAAGAACAGTTTCTTCACCACAACAATTTTATTATTGGATTTACAGTTGGGGAATCAATATAGTTTACACTTTTATTAATTACCATTTTTTTTTAATGTTTGCATAAATTTATTTTAATTTCGTTTTTGATGGTAACGTATTAGTTACCAGGGTTACATACTAAAAACAAAAAAAAAATAATAAAATAAAAAATAATAGCTCTCGCAGTTAATGGATCTGCGGTCATCATTGCTATATATAGGAAGAATTAAATGTACGCTGTTGGGCACTGTGTAGTTACTGGAAACTTTCCCGACGCGAAATTGGGAGTTCTGGGTTCGAGTCCCGGCGGTGCATTTACATTTTTCCTATATAACCTTCTATATAAATATCATGGCGATAATTCGTCTGATATTCTTATGTTAATTTCACTAATATAGTGAATTTAGTTACGGCTAGGAATCTAATCATACTGATTGTTATTCTCAAAAAAAAAAAAATAATTTTCAAAACACCTCAATTATTAGGATACATTCAAAATTAGTCAATATTATTCAAATAAAACATAAATAGATTTGACACTATCAAATCCCTTTCTCCATTCTTGCAATAATTCTTCTGTATTGTTCATTATTTAAATAATTTCAAGCGAGATTTCAAGGTATTAAAACGATAATGATTTCTTTTAACTTTTGACATTGACATATATACCTGCCAAACTAAATTTGTTACTAAGATACCAACTTTTTATGAACTTACACTGAAAAAACTCAACCGTAAAGTGAAAACTATAGACCGAGAGCTTGTGACAATTTTTTGGTGTTATTTATTCAGGGCCTTATTTTAGTGAAGATATTGAGGGAGGAATATTAAAGTGCCCTGTGTAAGAGATTTTCCTAGATAGCGGTATGGGAGGGATGCAGACCGCCCCCAACATGTAACAAAAACAATTATTATTGCTTCAAGGCTGAAATTGTTTGTATAGCTGTTTGTCGGTGACCTAATAATGCCATTGTAATATTGCAGGTCGATTGGTCAGTATTAAAGGGGTGCAGGATTACCCTAAACGTGTCATGTACCCGACGAAATTTATATTATTAGTTCAATGTTCAAATTTTAATATGTTGTTACGGCGACTGTTTTAAGCATAAGTATATTTCAATTTGCAGAACAAAATGTCGGTCCTATAGAGCTATCTAGCAAAATCCCTTACTCTGGATACTTTAATATACCTCCCTCAACATCTTCACAAAAAGAACGCCTTGAATAAAAAACACCAAAAAATTGTCACTAGCTCTCGGCCTACTATGGTGATTCCCTAGCTGTACATTTCTAGAATAATCCTCTCATCATCACCAGCAAAAACTAATTTTAGTTTTGCTTTCGAAATGTACATCAAGTAATAAAATTATTGCTGTAGTTAAAAAATGATTAAATTGTTGTTTTTCCACTTGTTAGTTATGGTCAAATTTTGTAATCCAATTATTATTCACCACCACTTATTAGATCGACTTTAAACTTTGCACACACACGTAATTCCAATATTTTCATTTTCCGACCCGATGATGAAGTCAAGTTTCAAGAGAACCTATCCAAACCTTTCCTGAGTTTCACGAAGAGTTTCCACATGGATTTTTAAGTACATTTTTATAAAAGCTTGTCTAAAAAGAATCTTTGATGTTTGACGAGTAACTCATTGGCAAATATTATTTTCTAGTCTATTTCACACTGAGGGAGAGAATGTTAGGGATAAAATACTAGACATTTAAAATAATAACAATATTATAATTTTCTTGCTTGCATTTTCCGTTGTATTACAATTCATTCTATTCCTGCAGTGATATTTTAAATTTTCTTAAATACAACGTAACAATCACGACAGCTTAACTGTCTGATATTTCTGTTATTCACTAATTGTTAAGTGTAGACGATTGGTGCCGTGACCAGGAAAACAACGTAACAACGATGTGGATGTTAGGGGTTTATGTCGTTTGATTATTATTATAACGATCTAATATTCTGTCAGCTTTAAATATAAAAATGGTCGATCACAGGTACCTAAGTGATCGGAACTGGCGCCTTTACCGTACCTACATACTTTACAAAGCTTCTACAAGGTGTTAGCTAATGTTGGCACAATAATGACGTTTGTGTTTGTTTCCCGCATATCTCGTTGCTATTTTATTTGTATTTTTTTTTGTGTGTGTTTGTGCTTAAAACTACTGAGTAACCACTACTAAATAAGGCTTATCTGACCATCAAACATTGTAATTGTAGGTTGAATAACGCATAATCAGAAAATCTGGACCGACAATGATCTTAGATTGCGATCATATATTATTACAATTTTTTGTACAATCTGAAGTCCTCAAACTGTTTATTACATAGAACTTTAGATTGTACTGATAGAAAAGCAAATTACAAATCAATTCACAAAAAGATCGGCTAAATTTTTATGAAAACTTCTAGAAAAATGTTGTTTTGGCGGAGAAATCACATACGAATATATGATGTATAATAAATACATCTGACAACAATTCTGAAAGATTAACATTTCTTTTTTGAGCAAGATTGATTTAAAATTCTATAATAATCCTTCGTTTATGAATTGTAATGATTACAAAATTGAGGTCACTGTTAGCCAAGATTTTCTGATATTTCATTGTACGATTCAGTAAAACACTGGGTCATTTAGTTATGAATTATTCTTAACTCCGGGGGCGAAATTTTCATTTCATAACATTAACATAGTAGTGATATATAATATGAAAAATGAAAAATTCGCCTCAGGTGATTAAACTATTTATATTAGTTTCTGGATTATTTAACTACCTTAACCCTAGAGATGAACCTTTATTTTTTTACAGACGTTGCTATGATAATGGCAACTGATCTTCAGGTTTTAGCAATAACTTAATAGAAAAAATACGGTTTCTGTTAACATTCAAAGTTATAATATTTTTTCATGGGTTATCCTAAATATAGAGTTCAAGGGTCTATAGGTTCCCAATGATAGACGAATATAATCTGACATTTCCTTTACGTTAAAGCATTTTTAGTGATATAAAACTTGATAGAGGATATTCTATCCACAATTTAACAGATAAATATTTTGAAAAGTCGTTTTTCTTTTTACGAAATATATAATATAGAAAATTAAAACTGCATAAAATTATCAAAAAGGGCACAGCTAGTTTTAAATAGAAAAAACATTCTCTTCCGAATATTTTACGACTTTTTTTTTTCAAAAATATTAAACCGGCTCTCGAGGAAACTTTTGACCCTTAAAGTATAGCCTTAAGAGTATTCGACAGCGGAAGTTACCCCCTGCACACTTCATCTGAAATCCTTTCCCCTCGTCTAAAAACAGTTCCCGCTCTCCCGACGCTATTTTTAAAGTTAAAGGGTTCGGGTAAACGCCAAATGAAGAACCGAGATTCATACTACAGATCCTACATGCGAAAAATTGAAATAAATTTCCCTGGAAAAACTTACAACGTCAAAAAAATTATAAATTACGTAATCATTCACACGTAGCCAAATTTTTTTTCAAAACTTCGCCTGCAGGATCTGTAGTGTGATTCTTGGTCCTTCATGTGGCGTTTACCCGAACCCTTTAGCTTTAAAAATAGCGTCAGGAGAGCGGGAACTGTTTTTAGGTGAGGGGAAAGGATTTGAGATGAAGAGTGCAGAGGATAACTTCCGCTATCGAATACGTTCTTAACCCTGAAAACAAAACTTTATTTCCATAACAGCAAAACTTCCGTTACTATGAAAATAAATATTTACGTTTGGGTTTTAAGATAACTTCTGATTAAATGATTTAACTTTAAGGAAAGAACCGAATAATTGCATTATAAGATAAGAAACTTGGCGTTTGCAACCAGTGTGAAGTTTGCTGCCTGATGTACGAGGGCATGCAACCACACGTGTTGCGAACGCCAAGTTTCATACCGAGTAATTGTCTATTATTTTTCACAACAACTCTTGTGACAATTCGATTTGAGGTACCTACGATTTGGGCGTGAAAAAAGTCGCAAAAATATTAGGTCTGCGAGATTTATGTGGAGTTATGTCTGTCATTTTGACGTTTATGAATATTATATGCGGATTCAATATCGCTCTATCTCCTTCTTAATTTGACGTTTTCGAAAATTATATAGAACCGACCTGAAAATGTTCATCCCTAGGGATGAAAACGCTTAGTTTCCACTTTCAACCCGCTAAACTGGTACCGAAAATCGAATTTTCAATAGCGGCGTTGTAAAAAGTTTAATATATTTTCCTGAAATAGCAGTTTCATATAACAAATGAACAATCTTCGAAAAACAGTTATGCTAATTGCAGAAAGACTGTCTCTTAAAGTTCCTAGTATTGTTAACAACATTTATAAATCCATTGTAGTGGTGTTTTAGAGAACATTTTTTTCTTTATTATAGATACCTTAAGTTCAATAGGGTTTGAAACAAACGAGCGTGTAACACGTCACGTGCCAGATGCCATCCGAAAAAAAATGTGTTGTACATTACCTACTGTTAAACCCGGCGTTACCAGTGACCATTTTGTATTGGTCATATATTTTTTTTGCACATAGTCTAAAGTCTACACTCTAAAGCACCCCCAGGATCTATACAACCGTGAAAACCAAATTTAATTTGGTTTAGCGGTTTTTGAGTTTACCGCGAACATCTATGACATATGGACGCGAAAATGGGATTCTTAGTTCAGCGTTTGCACACGGCATGTTACAAACTCGTCTGCTCAAATCTGACGAATCTAACCGTTTTTGTATTTTTGTATCTATTAGATAGCTCATTATAGTAATTTATATAACTAGTGACTATTAAGTGATGGATTATATGACAGTCGCGATTTTGCGACACGAGTCTAAGGTTATGTTGCATTTATATCAGGACTCGTGTGATTACCGCACTCGCCTTCGGCTCGCGCCGTAAACACATACTCGTTCTGGTATAAATGCAACATATTAGAGAGTATTGAAAAATCATGGCTGTCAGATTCGTCACTTTAGCCACGCGTTACATACAATATTTTTTGCAACAACTGCTTCAAAAGTTCAATTTTAAGGAAATAAAACACAATTTGGATAAATATTTTATTACTGACATTATATAGCAAAGTAATCTATAAAGTACTTTATTAGGCACGTGTGTTATAAAGTAAAACAAAACATTATTACTTTATAGAACGCAGTGCGTTAAAATTTAACACTACCGTTCGAATGCAGTAGAAGCTTCCATAAAGAATCATTTTCCAAACGGTACACAGCTATCTAAAATTGTACGTTTGATGCAAGTGTTGCAAAAAAAATATTAATTAATTCATACCATTTTTAATTTAAAAAGTATCAAATGTAGTTTTAAATTATTCGCAAATGTTTTGATGAAAGCTTTAGTAGGTAATAAATATTTATCAAAAATGGCAGATATCAATAGTACCACGTATAAAATATCAAATGGTAGTTTTATATCGAAATTTGGAATGGTTTATGCTATAATATTGTAATATTTATACAGAGTGGTACATTTTTTTAATGCTTTTTAATAATTAAGAGTGAATTTTCTAGTATTCCCTTGGCTCCTAGTAAATTTTGCACCAAAGTTTATCCAGATTTAAATTTAGCTAGAGTTTATTAAACTTTTCCAAAGTTTACTAAAATTAAATTAATAAAAGTTAGTAAATTTTTTTCTCAAAAAATGAGCTGCTATATTAATTATAATCGAAAGGTTAGTCTTTATTTGCTTCTGATGAAAAGTAAATTTGCGATTTTGTATTTTTATCCATTTAAATTTTTCTGTTTATATCCGATAGAGAATTAAACTAAGGCTCACTCTTTTATCAAAAAAAGTTGTAAGATAATAATTTATAGGCAAAAAAATTCAAATCGAACGTTTTGTCACATTTCTAGAGAAGAGAAACCTTCAAAGTTTAATCTTAATTTATAAGAATTAGATGTAATTGTGGTCAATAATGTTAACGCCCTCAATTTTATGGTGAATTATAGTGAATTCGTATTGTGGTATAAGATTAAGGACATTATCATTATGTATTTTAATCTTAATATCCAGGTATTTTCTGAAATAATTCTGTAATACTGATTCATTTTTTCGTGGGCTTCTTTTTTTTATTTTTAAAATTTTTCACAATTTCTTTTTTCTTAATAGGTATAGTAATATCTAAATTCTATATAGATAAATAGATGTCCAATAACGACCAGAAATTGAATTCTTACCCTAGCACAGGTAGGTATTAACTAAAGTGGGTGAAAAATTATTCGTATTTTTTTCCTGTAAAGGAATAATATAATTAATAAATAAAATAAGTACACAAATAAATAACTAAATAAATAAATGTATTTAATTCAGATATAAAACCGATATAAAACAGATTCTCCATGAGATAACTAATTGCAAAATTTAAATCTAAAGAAATGATCTTTCTAAAAAAATTATTTTAAAATAGAACTGAAAAAATAAATCATAATAATATTATATAAAATATTATCAAACGTAACACCTCGTATATTCCTTTATAAGATTTATGGGCGTATCATAAATCTGACTTAAAGCCACAAACTCACTGACGTCTTTGACGTCGTCCTCTTAACGTATTTTTATTAATAATTAAATATAGATTCTTTGCCAAAGAACTAAAAGCAAACATTATTATTTCTTATACCGGGTGTCCCAAAACTATAAATTTCCGTTACGCGGGTCTACGTTAAAATTTCTTAATTTAAAAAAAATTCGAGGGTCTTGCGAGGTCGTTTTTTAGAGGACTACTAGTTTTGAGTGAACCAATTATTTATCAGAAATGAAAATAATGGAAACAAATGAGGACGTTTCAACACTACTACTAAATTAAATACAGAAATCCCGATGCCAAAAACACATAATAAAAATAATTTAAAATGATTCGGTTTGATTTTTAAGAACCGAATTTTGGGATTAAACAAAATGCACAATCGTTTTATCCAAATTATCCCTGCTCATGTGCGCCGCGAAGGAGATGCAAGAAGGTGCGTTGCATTCCCCTGGATTAGAGATGCAGAAGAGAAAAATAAAAAATCCGGGATAGGGAAAAAATCATTAAAAAATCAGTTGGTTGATATCATTTAATAATAGTTATTTTCTAAATTATTTGAAAAATGCGTTGAAAAAAAACTAGTTTTGTGCAACTAAAAATGCGCAAAACTAGTTCTGCTCATTTTGTAACACTCAATATAACCCGATCAAATGTAAGATTTCGGGTTTGGGAAACATTCGTTGCTCAAAACTAGTTTTGCGCATTTAATTCGGACATCATCTGAATTGAGCGTAACATATAATTTAAAAAGAAGACACCAACAATAAACCCAACAAATTTAAAACGAACGTCAACATAACATTATAAAAGTTATTAATAATAAAATAACTTTTTATCTATTGCAATAAAAATGTGACATATCAGCAGAAAAACAACTTGTTGCAGTACCTATATCTTTTTGTAGTATACTAGTAGCAAAATGCTGATGCATAATGTGTTTTTTCTTACTTATAAATCATTGTTAATTGCGTCATAGAAGCTCAGGTTCAAAACGTTTTTACTGCATCAGAAACAGTACTGCTGATTAAGATAATTTAATTTAGTAGCAGCTATCACGTATTAAATATATTATTATGCTACAAAATCACCTAAAGTTCCAAAAATATTCATAATATTATATCTATTGCACTACACCGGTTTGAATTTTTTCAGTTGCCAAAAAATAAATAATAACAAAGAGATTTACCAAAGGAACTTTCAGACAACAAATATAATATTTATGTTTTATATAGCGTGTTCTAGCTTTGTTCTAATCTATTATAAATTACTGAAATATGTTATAGTATTCTTGGATTAAGTTTCAACCCCAAATGAAAGCAGTTAGCAATAATTCATTAGTTAATGTATAAAGAAACTTCTTTTAACCTTATAAAAATACTAACCTATATTATAGTTAGGTATTCATATTCCGAAACGCGTTTAGTTTTGGTGCAAGGATTATTTTTTTTATTAAGGCCACCAGTAACTAGGGTTATTAGTAATAATAAGAAGTATTAGAAATACATTGTATTTTTGGTGTCCGTCTTGTGACTTCATGTGTTGTTAACACGACGCGTTTCAGCAACGAGTTGCCATTTTCAGGTGTGGTTAAAAAAAATTAACCACACCTGAAGATGGCAACTCGTTGCTGAAACGCGCCGTGTTAACAACACATGAAGTCACAAGACGGACACCAAAAACACAAGGTATTTCTAATACTTCTTTTTATTCATATAGTGACTTGGAGACCTAACACTCTGAAAATGTATCATAGGGTTATTAGGATCGAGTACTAATTCACATTTTTAAATTATTATTTTTCAATGATAAATTGAAATTAGAATTGACTCATTCATCAATTCTTAGATTGGAACCTAGAAACTGGGGGCTTGTAATAGAGGAATCACCGAAATGCCGTATAAACAGCGGCATCGCTGCACACTCGACTTTTCTCAAATTCTGCAAGGATTATTAAATAATTAATTAAGTTCTATTTCTTGGGGGAACTTATTCACTGACACTCTTGAGATCTTACCTTTATTAGATTTTTACTTTTCATCACCTTCGGTGAAAGAAAATCGTGCAAAAAATCGAAATTCAGATTTTGATCAATCTTGACTATTTAGACTCTAAAAAACATTTTGCGATAGATTTTTTCGATCTGTACGGTCTGTCCGTTGTCGCCGTGCAGAATTCATCGATGTGCGAGATCTTCTTAACTACAAAACCGATCAAGTTCTTGGAGGTGAATTTAGTCCAAACTCAAAGGACAGTGGATAATTATCTCAAGTAAATCTTAAATTTACGTTAAAAAAACATCTCTTGGGAAAACTTATTAACTGTAACCCTTGAAGTCTAGCCTAATTATGACTTTTTAGAGGAAAATTTAATCCCAGGTATTAGTCAATGACTCAACATGGTGAAAATGTGCAATTTGTATAAATAATTAATATCAAATCAATCGAATTTCTATTTCCTGAGGGAATGCTTTGACATGATTGAAATTTAGTCTCTATCCAACTTTTTGGAAGCGAATTTAGTGTGAGAACACAAGCATGTCCGATTTATATAAAAAAATGTATCAAATCAATTTCTTGAAGAAACTTTTAAACTAAAATCCTTTATGTTTAGTCTTAATCCAACTTTTTAGAGATTAGAATAGAAAAGAATACTTTATTAGCTAAAAATCACAATGTGGATAACTTCGTCATAAGTACATAGTAAAATACAGCATTTAGTTTATCTTGACATCTGCAGTCAAAAATTCTTCAACAGAGTAAAAGGCCTCATTTGTAAGATATTTCTTTGTCACGCTTTTGAATTTTTTTGTATTTAGGTTGCGAACCGAGCAAGGTAGCTTATTGAATAGTTTTATGCATAGCCAGTTAGGATCGTATGTACTTTTTTTACACCTACGTTGTGGTAGACAAATATAATTTTTATTTCTAGTGTTGTGACTATGCATCTGACTATCAAATTTTTCATTGTTTTCTTTTACGAAAACTAAACAATTCAAAATAAACTGACAGTAGATTGTTAAAATTTTAAGTTGTTTGAATAGCGGCCTACATCCTTGTCTTTAGCCGGCACCAATAATTAAACAGACTGTTTTTTTTGAATACGAAATATTTTTGAAACTGCGGTTGAGTTTCCCCGAATTTCAATTCCGTATACCAGTTTAGAATGGAACAGAGAATGATAGGCCACTATTGAGATCTTTGTTGAAACGTTATTTTTTAGTTTTCGTAAGAGAAACCCAGTCGATAACTCAACATGGAGAAAATATGACATTTATGTAAACAAATAATAAATCAATCCTATTTTTATTTATTGAGGGAACTATGCACTATCTTTGAAAGCCTTACTTTTTAAGGGCAAATTTAATCCGAGGATACTATAATATCACGACGTGAAAATAAATGATATTCCAGTATACGTAGGTAATGTGGATACAAAAACAACATGAAACAAAAGCACAATACGCCAACAATATTCATATGCAGCCTTATATAAAAATAATATTACTGTATGCCTAGGTAATTACGAAGTTTGAATTTAATATAAAGTGTTTGTGCACTCCTAGATACGCCGGTATAACCGTTCTCAATCGATAATATTTTTTGCCGACCTACTGTAAAACTGCCTTACTCTAGTTTCTTTCAAATTGCACATTCTTTAATGCAGATGTGTAATTTCGAAGCACACACGTTTACACGAGCCCATTCTTTCAATTTTTTGTATGTTGTACGGCTTTTGTAACGGCTCAGGGCTCGTTACAAGTAAAGAACATGAGGTTTTCATTTTAAACTATTTTAACTATAAAAATTGACCAAACTTTTATTTTAACATAATTTATTTTATTAGTGTATTTGCCATATGGCACATACACTAATTGGCGTCGGTCGGATGGCGGGACCTAGAGGTTGGACCAAAATTTCTCGACGTTTCATAGCCTCCTGAACACTTTGGCACCATTTTTGGAAATGTCTGTTTATATATGTATATACAGGATGAGTTCGACCACCCGTATCAGTCGTTTTTTTTGAAGACGGTTAGTCGTAGAGAGTTGTGTCAAAAATTTGTATTATAAAAGCCCTAATAAAGAATCGAATGGTGATAATTTTTTTTCCCGGGAAGGTCGGCTTCCCTATTAGTTTGCTCCAGAATGTCCAGAACTCCGGAATTATAAATGTAACGATAGGTCGAAAGTGGTATTGTTGAAAAGATCTTTAAAAAATAAGCAAGTTTTGTACGGATTTTTTTTTATTACTGCCACCCCTGTTAAGTAATATTTGTTTGAAATTACTAAATTGAAATGTCATAATAACGGACTTTTTAAAAGTCCGCATTTAAAATCTAGTTACCTATCTATCGATCATTAAACACTGAAGAAGTACACTCACAGTATAATCAGAAGAGCTCAGTAGTATGTACTAAAAAGTAAATGGAAGACAGTTTGAACACTTGTGACAATGTCTAAGGTTGCTAGATTTTTAATACCGACTTCGATCGTTATTATGAAATTTTGATTTAATAATTTCAAACGATTGTTACTTAACAGGGGTGGCAGTAATTAAATAATTTTTCCTACAAAATTTGCCTATTTTTTAAAGAGCTTTTCAACAGCACCACTTTCAACCTATCGTGCTTTCTAAAATTCCGGAGTTTTCAACATATAATAATTTATATTTATACTTATAGAAATTTACAGAGGTGGCAGTAATAAAAAAAATTTTCCTACAAAACTTGCTTATTATGTTTTAAAGATCTTTTCAACAATACCACTTTCGACCTATCGCTACATTTATAATTCCGGAGTTCTGGACATTCTGGAGCAAACCAATAGGGAAGCCGACCTTCCCGGAAAAAAAAATTATCACCATTCGATTCTTTATTAGGGCTTTTATAATACCAATTTTTGACACAACTCTCTACGACTAGTGTGTGTGTGTGTGTGTGTGTGTGTTTGTGTGTGTGTGTGTGTGTGTGTGTGTGTGTGTGCAGGCTATAACTTTTGAAAGAGTTAATTGATTTTGATGAAATTTGGTAGGCACGTTGAAATCCATCACCGCACGAAGCCTATTTAAAATGGACCCTATAGGACCATTTTAAGGGTGATTTTTAGGGGTTGAAAAATGTTTTTGAGCCCAAAAATGCCGAAAAAATTCTCAGAATCGTTTCAAAATTGAAATTTAACCCTTTAGTAACGATTAAAATGTACTGCTAAAATTTTAATAAAATCGGCCTGACAAGACCGGACTTACAAATTTTATGAAAACACTAGTTTGCGGATAGTGCTTTACTTACTGAAGGGTGTATTTAATTTGGTACAGAGGGTTGCATTGATAAAAATATTGAAATTAAGAAAAAAAAATATTATTTTAAGGGATGTATTAATGGGTTAAATTTTTTATTTTGTCCAAAAACAAACATAATAAAGCCACAACGCCAGTATTAGCAAATACACTATATTGTCGGCAGGGTTTTGGCACTGCGACCCGAGTTTTTATAATTATAACTGATAAATCATTATATTTTGGTTATGATGGCAATTGGAAACCTATAGTCACTTCACTAAATAACCTTTTTGGTATTAAATATTACTTTTCATTTTTGAACGTGACGGTCAACACTTACCCACACACACCGTGATACCTCGGGGTGGGGGAAATTAATAAAACAACTTTTTTTATTAATTTGCTGATCGAATTCTCCTTAATAAACGTTCCTAAATAGGAAATACAGGGGAAGATACAGGCAGGCCCTTATGAACTCACTAGACAGGGAATGAAAGGTCTGGCAGTGGCACCCCTAGTTCTCTAAAGGTGTAAAGAAATGATCAAAATAATATGTAGTAACATATCTGGCTTTTTAATATTATATTAAAAACATTATTTCACCGCTATACAATGGTGAAGTTATATTACGCAAAAAAAATTAAGGGTGGCACTCCATACATATAAAAATGAGGGATGAAAAAAAATCCAGTACACACAAGCGTGTAGGGTATCGTTAGATAGGTCTTCGAAAATGATGAAGAAGTTTCAAAGTGACTTTTTTATTTAAGTCAATAATTGGTGAGATATGCGCTTCTAAAGTCGTAAAAAATGTGTCCCCCCTCTAACTTTCCAACTATGGGTTAGAAAATTCTGAAAAAAATTAAGGAAGTAGAACTTATAAAATAATTTCAACGAAAATTGGTTTGAATAAGATATTCCGACTACTGAACCCTTTACTGTGCGTGGTTCGACACGCACTTGGCCGCTTTTTTATTTTTCTCTTTTTTATTTTTTAATCACGGTTGACTCACATCACTAAAAACAATATTATTTTAAAAGCATTCCGGTAAAAATTAGCCATCGAGAACGGTTATACGGGTAATACACTCGACAATTTCAATTTAATAACAAAAATAAACAAGAAAATTAAACTATATAATTATATATTCATTTTCAAAACAAATACGTCATAACATTATATAACATTATATGACGTATTTGTTTTGAAAATGAATATATAATTATATAGTTTAATTTTCACACGGGGTTATTTAAATTTTATTAGGACAATTTCTGCTTTATAGAATTATAATAAATTAACACAAACGTGTTTTCCTCCATCAGAGTTACACAATTTTTTTTATCCTTAATTATTTTGGCACAAAGAACTAACAATTACATCAACTGCACATCTATGAGCATTTCAGGGGAGTTATTTTCGAAACGGTCACTCTAACGCAAAATACAAATTTTAAGTTTAAAAAAGTATTTTTTATTCTTTCAATAGTAATTGCGTGTACGTGTTGCTATATTTAATTTATTAACTTCCCATTGAAAGTTATTGTAATGGGTCCGATTTTGCGAATGAAAAATTTTGACTCATCTGGACGTTTTAAGGTACCTAGAGTTCGAATATACTGTTTTTAGAGAGATGTCTGCGTGTGTGTGTATACGTACGTTCGTTCGTTCGTACGTTGTTGAACTTTTTTTCGGCTCGCACATCTCAAAAACAAATAATGATATCGACTCCGGACAATTTCATTCGACACATATTTTTAAATTTGTATTAATTCTCAAGTCAATGTTTAAATCAAATTCGAATATATTTAATGATACTTGTAAAAACAGGCCACATGCCTAGCCCTTAATGAAACTTATAAAAAATTCGGTATGGTTCTTATAGTTTGCAGCGCCAAAACCTCAAAGTGGCCCCTGGAACACCCCACTTTGCGGCAAATATTACCAAATGTGGCGATTCAACTGTACTTACCAACCACAGCACGTGAAATGCTGATGGACATTTTGTGTTTAAAAACAAGTGAAAATGACAGTGGGACTATGAACCAGGTTTGTCCTCCCAGGGAATTAAACATTGTTAGCGTGTATCATCGCTATGGTCATCAACAATATTTAAGAGTATGTACCTACAGCTCCACAGAAAAAACAAAACTGAATCCCGTCGTATTAAATATTACTTAAATAAAACACTAATATTTTTTTGCAAAAAAAATACGTTCAATATTTCATTTTCACCCACTTAGGATGTAAAAATTAGTCAATGTTTGTTATATTAATTTTGATTAAAATAAAACTATTATCCATAATCCAAATAACTACATCAAAGGTTTGTATTCCGCGAGTTGTTTTTTTTGTTTTTTTTTTTGAAGCTATGCTTCTTATGAGGAAGGGTTTTAACTTATAAAAGTGTGAAAAAAATTCTGAAATAAAAATATAAACCAATTTTTAAAAAGTGTGCAAAAAACAGTTAAAAAAATTGAGCCGACTTCAAATGCCTCTAAAACGATATAATAATGTCTTCCTTGGTTTTACAATTCTATTCCCAAACTATATTTAATTTTAAGCCGGTGCAAATAAACTCTAGATAAATAATTGCGCCGACTTCGAGGTGAATATAGGTATATTGAGTAAATTAGCTATAGGTACGGAATTATTTTACCCTTTTTAGAAGTATTATGATTTTGTGTTTTTAAGTCGATTCAATTCATATTTTCAATTTATTGACTTCCCATTGAAAGTAACGTTGTTGTTATTTAATCTCGGATCAGAACCGGGGAATTAGGTTGTTAAATTAATGCAGGTACATTTTACGTAGCAATAGGTCAAGGAAAGTTGATAGCTACTACTTAAGTTTGACATATACTGACCTTGAGGCGTTGCCATTTGCACCGCCATCCTAAAAAATGGTGGTCGAAATAACATTTTTCGCAGTTATTTTACTTACCCATATTATTAAAAAAAGTTTCAAACAAAAATTTTAACCATAAAATTGTCTACATTTTTTGTCTCGAACATTTGTTGATAAAGCCTGCCGTTAAGCCAAAAATTAATTTTTTTTATTGTTGAATATATCGACTGTTAAAATAATTGCTATAATTACTTTATTTAATGAATTTATTTTTAAAAAATCTATAATTAAGATTGCAGAGATACTTTTTAAATTATGATTTTTGCATTAAATTATGAAATCAAGTATTGATATGAATTTGTAATGATTAATATAATATTTTTATTAGATTTCGTTTCTTCTCTTATTGTCATAGGTACTTTATTTATTGCTAGATTTCCTTAATTTGCTTTAAATACATTATGGATTATTTATCTTGAATTATTTTCATCTACTTATTTTTTACTGCAATAGCTGATACTTTAAAATAAAGCTCCATCGTATAGATCTTATTTTTCTGTTTTTTCAGCCACTGACAAAGAATAAAATGACTAAAAATCGATAATTAATTAGTAACTTTATTTTCTTTTGGTTTAAACTTTAAGTATACTCAACTATTAAAAATATCAGAATACTAGAATGTCCTTGGATCATCTAATGAGTTAACATAAAGCATTGATTTTTTGTAAATATTTGTTTTGTAAATATTTTACCAAAAACAGCATATATTAAAACAAGCAACTACTACGTTTTCACATTTTAATCAATTATTATTAATTAGTCATTTTATGATAATACATTTGTGATCAAGTAGAGTATAGATCTAAAAAAATAAAATAAACGCCAGGGCACAAAATATAATAATATATACCTAGTCAAGTTCTAAAATTTAAGATAGTCAGTCATGCATAGTTCGTAACAAGGTTAATGGAGCGGAAAGCAATGAAACAATGTAATCATACGTGTCCCATGCATAAAAACTGTGCCGCTTATATAAATAGTGAAGTAATAGTGCATAATTCGCTATATTAAATTTTGGAACTTGACTATAGAGGAAATATAAAATTTTTTGACAAACGGTGAAATTTACAACTAAAAAATGGGTGTGTGTTTATGACCACACGACAGAAGTGAAAACTTCAGATTTTCTAATTTTTGGTGTCATCTGTTATAGAGCATTTATGAACTAAAAATAATTTATTACTAAAATACTAAAATTGTATTTTTGATTAATTCCACCTTGGTTTCAAAAAAATTATAATTATTGTCAAAGAAAGAATATAACAAAAATTAAAAAATATATAAATAAATATCATGTAGAATTTAGAAAAAAAAATACGTCAAAAATTCTACGATGCCATCAGGTTTCGAACCGAGGTGCCTATGCATACAACGCAAACACGCTGCTAACTGAGCTATTGATACAACAGTATACATCGCCGTTTTTATGATATAAGTAGGTATGTCAGCTGGATTGTGAATTCTTACGGTCGGGTTGCAAACGCTTCACGTTATTTCCATACCCAGGCAAAGAGTGCCTAACGCGCCTAAGGAAGTTTTCAATTTAAAAATAAAATAATTTTTAGCAATTTATAGTAGCAGAGTTGAGCACTTCCACTTATGAAACTTCCGGGGTGACGCCCTCATTCGCCCTGCCATGACTACATCCGTGGTTGTGATAGAATTCGAGTGTTCATATCAAATGAAAACACGGTGCATACAGTTGACCAGATCATGATAATATAATCATGACGTCAGAGAAAAACGATTGGCAAACTGTAATGAAAATATATTGCATCATTTGGTTTTAGTGAATTTCAATTTTATAGGCTTTGCAGATCCGCTGTAGTGATGGGACAGAATAATATTAACAATTATTATTGTATAAACATTGCTGGAAAAGAACTGTTACTAAAGATAAGAGTCGTAAAATTATGCTGTTATCGGTTATTAGTGTATTTGCCATATGGCACAGACACTATTGGCGTCGGTCAGATAGCGAGACCTAGGGGTCGGATCAAAATTTCTCGACATTTCATACCCTCCTGAATAATTTGCCACCATTTTTGAAAATGTTTGTTTGAAAATGTTATGTGTAGGCACGATAACTCTCGAAAAACTCAATCGATTTAAACGAAATTTGGTACACACATTGGAACCCGTCACCACACGAAGTTTATTTAAAATGGGCCCGATCGGACCATTTTAAGGGTAGTTTTTAGAGGTTGAAAAAAGTCTTTGGACTCAAAAATACCAAAAAAATCTCAGAATTGTTTCAAAATTGAAATTTAGCCTTTTAGTAAAGATAAAAATATGCTGCTAAAATTTCAATGAAATCGGCCCGGCAGGACCTGACTAATTTTATGAAAACACTAGTTTGCGGATAGTGATTTAATTGGTACAAAGGTTGCATTGATATGTGATAATAATATTGAAATTAAGAAAAAAAATATTATTTTAAAGAATGTATTAAGGGTTTAAATTTTTTATTTTGTTCAAAAACAAACTCAAGTTCACATAATAAACCCTCAAAGCCTATAGATAGATAGATAGATAGATATAAACTTTATTCTGTTAATACTGTATATACAGTGTAGAATGCGTCAGTATAAAAATATACAATTTAAAACTTATGATTAAAAAATTCCTCGACAGAGTAAAAAGTTTTCTGTAATAATATAAATTTTAATTTCTGTTTAAATTTGGTGACTGGTAAATTTTTGATCTCTTGGGGCAACTTATTAAACACTTTCAACATTGCATTGACAGGACCTTTGTTGACCGTAGTCAACGACGTGTAATCAAGTCTATAGTTAGTACCTGTTCGAGTGCTGTATGTATGATTTGGAATATTTCCTGAGAAGAGATTAAAATTAAATTTAACAAAGCTGGCACATTCTAGCACATAAAGATCGTGAATTGTTAAGATATTAAGTTTTTTAAAGAGTGGGCGACAGTGTGTTCTAGGAGGAACTTTACAGATTGCTCTAATACAGCGCTTTTGTACAATAAAAAGTTGAGAACTATTTACGGAGTTGCCCCAAAAGACAATTCCATATAAAAATATACTTTGCACAAAGGCATTATAAACAGTGACGAGAACTGATTCTGGAATAAATTTACCCAGACATTTTAATAGATACACATATTTACTGGTTTTTTTTTTTATTTTGTCAACTTGATCTTTCCAGTTCAAATGCTTATCGATGGTTAGACCCAGACAATTTACCGAACTAGAGAAAGAGATTTCACCTACATTAGCAAATACACTAACCTGAATTTTTTTATTAACTATTGTGGGTTCTTGCATTATAAAATTATATAGACAATTGGGTTTTTAAACGAATTTTTTTTTTACTTAAATGGAAGGACCACATCAAGTTTTATAGCAAAACTGTTTTTATTTTATTTTTTTGCTTACTAATTAAAAAGTTATATTTAAATAAAAATTAATTTTTAAACTCAGTTCCGATAACGCGCCGAAAGAATCCGAACGCGTGTGACGTCATTATGTTATTTATGGTCTTTGTATCCATGGTTACCAAGTTAAAAATTTATTATTTTTGATAGTATGTGTAATACATATACACAAATACCAACAAATGCAGACACATTTTAACATAATGACGTCACAAACATTCCTGGCGCGTTTTGAAGTCACGTGATATTTTTTAAATTTTTATACATTTTAATTAATTTTTAGTAATTTATCTATAGCTTTAAACAAATTTTTCTTTTCGATTTTCAATATTATTTATGTTAAATTATTAGAAAAAATTAAAAAATTAATAATTTTTTTTAAACTTAAATACCTAATTATTGATATTATTAGTTTTTAGTAACAGTTATAGGCTAAATAGCTCTCATCAAAAAGTAACAATAATAATAATAATAATTGTTTATTACTCCTGCAGCGGCAAAAGAAAAATTGCATAGGAGAAGTCAGATACAATTAAAATTAATTAAAAACTAATATATTACATACAGAAACATACATGTTTACATGTTAAAATAATCATTTAAGCAATAAAAACATTTTTCAACAAGGAAAGCCTTCATTTTTTTTTAAACAGTGGAAAACTCGCTATATTTATTATTTCATTTGGAACCAGATTGAATATCTTGGTGCAACAATACATAGGACTTTTCAAATAAAGTTGAACGATACGGCTGCAAATTTCTCTACAGAACACCAAATGGTTCCTTGCAGCAATAGCAGGTTTCCGTCATGCTCGTTCACGAAGATCTGATGATTTTAAAGTTTACCTTGGTTTAGTCAGAAAGCAAAACATGCTTCCCGTACAATAATTCCTTCAATTTTAAAATATAACAGAAAAACCGATTGGTGAGTTTTAACCATATAAGTTTTGGAATATACAGGGTCTTCAAAGTTAAGTCGGCACTATTGCTAACTTCGTTATTTTTGGATCTACAAAGTCGGTTAAATTAGCAAACTAGAAGTATTTTTTCCGGTAAATAAAACGATGAAAACAGAAAACAATTAAATATCGCGTTTTCGAGTTTTATCAAAAATTTCTATTTTTTTAAATGATACACCCGGTATACAATATTCACAATCGATAGACAGTTGAATTCTGAACAAAAAGTGTCCCATAGTCTTCTATCTTTATGTCAAAAATGACTAAGTTAATAATTATTTTTCAAATTCAAATTAAAGGTAGCTGTGTTAGTGGCAGCTTTGGCTCACCATAAAATAGAAAGTGACAAGAATATCCATGAGGTGAAAAATATCGTTTATTTCAAATTATTCTATAACTTGGAAGAAAACAAAATTCAAATAAGATTCTCAAAAACATCACCCTCTTGGTCCAAGCATTTTGTAGCCCGCTTGCAACACTCCTAGTGACTCTGACAATCATTACTCGAAAACGCGATGCTCAATTGTTTTTCTGTTTTCATCGTTTTATTCAGCGGAAAAAATACTTCTAGTTTGCTAATTTAACCGATTTTGTAGATCCAAAAATAACGAAGTTAGCAATAGTGCCGACTTAACTTTGAAGACCCGTTATAAAATATTATAAAAAATATCATATCAATAACTAATGTAGTTTAATTTAATAATTTAAACTAAATATTATTAAAAAAGCAATATTTACAAAAAATCGATTTTAGTTAAATCAAATCGTATCTAAAAATAACTTTTAATTTGTATGCAAGTAAATCTGGAAGATTCTTTGTCAGTGTGAAAAAGATTATAAATTAAAAGTTTTCACTAACTCATTAAAATACAGAAATGAATGCTCTTTAGTATAAATATAACAATACATTATTTTTGGTGATGTTGATAGGAAAAGTTACGAGTACAGGCAGCTTATTGCATTCATTTTTGTGATAATAAAATTAATGAGGACACACATTGAATCGCCTCGGCTTGGCACAGAACAGTCGACGACGAGATGCATCGAATCAAAAAAATACCATAATATATATATCGTGCGTAATTGTATTATGACTCGTGTACCCCAGGGGGGACATTGGGATGTAGTTGTTATTAAAGAAAAGCAACTAGAAAACCTAGCGTTTTTTTAAAAAGTGATCAGATAAGTTGCTTCTAAATCTTTTTGAATCAATGAATATAATTAGTTACTTTTTACCTAAAGTATCAGCTATTAAATAAAATGGCAGTATTTTAAAAGGTGAGCAGATTGATTGTGAAAATAAATAGAGTAAAAGGCGTGCACGTAATTTTTATACTAAAACTTATGTAGCAAAGGTAATCAGAAATATGATAATAATTTAAGTGGCAACAGTAATTAAGTAGTGTTATATTTAGAAATGTATCTAATATCTGTAGATTTATATCTGTAATTGTTTAAAATAATTTACATTTGTTTAGATACTGCTCAAAATTGTCTAACATGTATAGTAACGCAACATCATCATCGTTTATATAATATTAATACAAATGTCGCTACTATAAATCCACTTGAAGTCACGAGAAACTTCGGAAATCCATGAGCATCCATCAGGAAACATAAAATTCTATAGGAATCCATAGGAATAGCTTTCCCGTTACATCTTAAATTTAATATACACATCGTTTCAATTTATATTTAATAACATTTGTTTCTCACAAGATAGTGGCTTTGTCAGACAAAGATATTAACCGGTCCGCTTAACAGATGGAGCAATAGAAACGCATGATCACTGCGTGATCACTGCTGATTGGTTACTTAAACGTTCGGGAACGAAATTATATGCGACGCAAGCTATTCATGTGCTTTTCACGTGATCACTCCATCTGTTAAGCGGCCCGACTATAGTTTAGTTTAAGTGACGAAGCCACTGTGATGTGCGAAACAATTGTTATAAAAAAATTCCTAAGTATAACTAGTTAAATTTTTTTATTGGAAGAGCAGCCAATTATATAATTGATTCCTGCAATATCGGAAATCATTTTAACAACCATAGTCACATTCAGGAATCTAGCCTAAACTTTTCCACTATCGCGGCAGAATGAGCTTACAATACTCAACCGTGATATGATTGAGTATTGTAAGCTCATTCCGCCGCGATAGTGGAAAAGTTCAGGTTAGAGTCCTGACTGTGACTAGGTTGTCAAAATGATTTTTTCCGATATTGCAGGAATCAATTATGTAATTGGCTGCTCTTCCAATAAAAATGTTCAATTGAAAAACAGCCGTTAAAATCTATTTAATATAATTAATTAACTTAAACACTTTTTTCTTACTAAATTTAAAATGTATGACAAATTAATTTACATCAAATAACGGCCAAGTCTAGTATATATAATTTTTGCGTGTGAAAATTACTCCTATGGAATCTTATAGATTCCATTATGTAATCAATTAATTTCTTTTAGGAATTTCCACTTGATTATTTTCAGTAATGTTGGAAACTGACCTCATAATCAGTGATTCACCAAAATCCATGGACACAGCAATGGACAGAATAAAATTCTATCAAGGAATACATATAAATCCAGTCAAAATACAGTGAGAATCTAGACAGGAAACCTTCTGATTAGGAAATCTGGTCTGGATTCTCATTGCATGGGATTTAATCCAGGAAGATAGGACTCAATCTTCCTAAATTGAATCTCAGACAAAGATCACAATGGGAATCAATTCAGGAAGATGGGGCTCAATCTTCCTAAATTTAATGCCACGCAATGATCACAATGGGATTCAAATATTCAATCCAGAAAGACGAGGTTCAATCCTCCCAGATTGAATCCCATAATGGGAATAAATCTAGGAAGATGGAACTCAATCTTACTAAATTGAATCACACACATTGATAATTATATTTCTTCTCAATTATGTTCCAACTTTTGTAACGCTTGTTCACTAATTCATTATTATTTCTATCATTTAATTCAAAACTTGGTCACCTTCATTGAGAATGGCTTTAGAATAATGTCAATAATTAATAGTACAATAGGTGAATTGATAAATTGCATGAATGAGTAATAATTGAAAGAACATATTTCATTCCCGTCAAATTGCAGCTTTGTTGTACGCAACGATATTCGGTCACGTGACAACGATAATACAACAGATGACCAGTGCAACGGCGAAGTACCACGACATGTTGAATAACGTACGTGAATTTATGAAGTTACACGAAGTGCCTAAGGCGTTATCCGAACGCGTAATGGATTACGTCGTCTCTACCTGGGCTATGACCAAAGGATTGGACACTGACAAGGTAAATCAGGTTAGCGAAGAGGTATATAATATATATATATGACACGAATGTTACATAATATCGCTTTCTCTCTCACCCTGTATTCATGTCGCGCGTTATTATCTAATAAACAAAAGTTGGCTACTCAGTCAGAATCACAATAGACACCGTATTTTGTATCCTTTACCATTAAAATGAATGGCACCTTATTATAACAATTTGTCAGTTCTTATTATACGTTAAGAATAATTGTTGCTATTTAAAATTTAATTAATTAAAATATTTGATATATAAATAAAAATATACCGAGTGTTAGTTAATAAATGTACCAAAAATGGATAGATTTTTATTAAGATAAAAACAAAAAAGTATAACGAACATGCCGAGAGGCAGGTTGAATCCCAAGGAGGCAAAGGTGTTAAAAATAAAGTTTATAAAATATAAAACTTCTTTACGCACGGTAGAGTTAATTAGATTCATGGGGTGAACATGTAACGCACGATGTGTAATTGAACGACGTTACTAAACGCTACACCACCACACATCTGCGTTCTTGGCGTATGGATGTGTGCGTGTGTGTGTTACAGTCGACGCAACTAGAAGTTTCACTTGTGTAGCGTGTAACTTTTTTATTATTTAAGATCGCCAACTACTGAGATGGTCTGGGTTTAATATCAATTCATAATTTTTCAAATTATTATTATCTATAATATTAAAAATAAAGTTAAAAATCCAATTGATATTCAAAACAAGTTAATGATGGGGCCCTTTTTGTAGAATCCATCGAGCCTTCTCTAATAAATTTCCTAAGAGGGTCATAGGAAAAATCGCATTCACTACTTTATTAAATAATTACTTAACAAAAACATTCGTTTTTCGCACGGCTCGTTTTCACCCCGTTTGGGGTAAGAATTTTCAGATTTAGAATTTTTCTCGTTAGTGAAATGAAACGTTAATATTACAAATTTCAAGTCTCCAATAATTTTGGCAAACTTCATAATTTTGTCATGCTTTAGCCATTATATTTTAAAAAGCAATGAAATTAATCAACTTCCATTTTGGTACATTCATTTGCAAGCACAAAGTATCTAAACCAGTTACCTAAAAATAGTACTAAATACTTCTAAATACAGAGTGGGCCAATGAAAACAGTCTGCGCAAGTTTTGGCCACTTAACATCAGTTTTGCGAAAAAAGCTCGCACCGTCAATTTTAGAATCAAGGGGGACATCTAAATCGATTAGTATTATTTACGTAACTTCAACCCTGAGAGCAGGGTGAATTGCGCCCCAAAAACTTTAAATGGAAAGGAGTGTCAAACGATTCGCAGTTCGAAAGGCCTCTCAATTCTTTTTACAACAGGCTTTTTTTTTCATTAATTTTCATTAATTGCGGAGAAAATGACATTTTAATTTGTATCAAGTAGTCTTAAACAATTGATCATAGCTGACAAAAGCACGTCATCTGTCAAGTAAAAATACAGACAAGAACTCAAGGATCATTTTATTAAGTGCTCAAAATGACCACCTCCACCATACATTAATAAAGATTATCCTCAAAGCGTCGTCGTACATTCTCAAAAATTGCTGGAGTAATCTGACTAAGATTATTGATACAAATTAAAATGTCATTCTCTCCGCAATTAACGATCGGATTTGAAAAACAAAAAGACTGTTGTAAAAAGAATTGAGAGGCCTTTCGAACTACGAATCGTTTTACACCCCTTTCTATTTATAATTTTTGGGGTGCAGTTCACCCTGCTCTCAGGGTTGAAGTTACGTAAATAATACTAATCGATTTAGATGTCCCCCTTGATTCTAAAATTGTTCTGTCCGAGCTTTTTTCGCAAAACTGATGTTAAGTGGCCAAAACGTGCGCGGACTGTTTTCATTGGCTCACTCTGTATATTTAAACCCATTGTACACTGCTCAATAATGCGCTTACGTCGAAATTAGTATTTTTCTTTCATTATTAAACCATATTTTGGTATTATCTAAAATTTCGGTTGGGATTTTGGAAATATAGTGAATTATTCTTTTTTTTTCTCGAATTTCTTACCAGTAAGTAAAGTTATTAACATAATGATAAAATAACAAAAAAATAAAAACATAATAGCCATAAGCACATTAGTGGGCGTTAAAGCAGCCATAAACAACTTTCATTTTTTTTTAATCATACAACTTGATAAAACTAAACTTAAAGTGAACTTCAATAATAATTTTTAACTTGCCAAACATTTTAGTTTTCATATACCTCTACAAATTACAATTAAATAGCTGTTTATAAACTAGCTATGGTCATAAGGCAAAATCGCGTATGTTAAATTTTTGGTAACTTTATCGATCTCTAAAAATAGATTTTGTTTGTTTTTGTGTAAAATTGTGTAAAAACGTTTAACCTTTACATCAATTCTAAATTTTTTTTTAAATATGCAAGTAATCAAGAATTACATAAAGGCGCAGCAATACATAAGTACTTATTAATGCATTAAAGAAAATCGATTTACTTAAAATGCATCATACCGAACAAAAACGTACATCCACTAATATTATTTTAATAAAAAGAAAATGAACTTCATCAATTCTTTTTATTAAAATATTCTTATTGATGTATCTTTTTGTTCAGTGGATGTTAGCCCAGTAATTTTAAAATTCCACTGCGAAATAATTCCCAGTTAGCTAAATTTTTGTATACACTCTTCGTTATGGTGTTTTAAAAAACGTGTAAAAAGTTCCCATCTATATCGTGCCGGCGTTGCAAGATATTCAAGGTTCAAGTTCACAAAAAACGGTTTGTTGCGAATTGTCGGTTACGTTCCATTTTTAGTAAAACAATGGTTATTATCAATCTTGTAGAGAACAAAATTCTCTATAACTTTTGTATAAACATTTTTTGTTTACGATTCATAGTTTTAGTTATTTAAGTACCCGCGGCTCCCTTCTCCTCTATTTTATATAACGGGATTATACTGCTTCCCTATGGTCTAACACATATATGGCCACCCCCCTCCCGTCAATTTTAGATGCTATTTGGGCGCTATTTGGAAATCCATAACCATTATTTTTTTTTTTGATTCTGAGCACCTCACAAAAAAAATAATTTTTCTAAGAGATCGGATATCTTTAAAGAAAGTTCGATCCGGGTGAAATTTAGTATTTCCCCCTATGATGTCAATCTTAGTCGTATTAATTTAGGTTACTGTTTGGTCGCCATTTTGAAGTTGACCGCCATTACCCACTATTTATTTTTGCAAGATTATTTACCAAAAAATTGATGTAGGTAAACTATTTTGCCTTATAACAACAAATTTGTGGAGTCTAAATGTATTTTAAAAAATCAAAACAACAAATAACATGCTTTTAATAACATGAATATTTTCGAACATGAAAATCAGAAAGCCTTCATTAGACGTGTTATATCAATATTATAAAATGCAAAAATGTGTTCTTTGTAGAGTTTGTCAGAAAAAAGTGTTGAAAAAAGAATCAATTATGTTACTGCGAATTATCTTTGAATCAATTTGTGCAATTTCAAAATCTTTTTTTTTTGTTAATGTGCTACACAAATATTTATCCATTGTCATTTTTTTTTTCAAAATATCTCTATTACCAATCAGTTCACATAAATTGAATTCTGATTTTTATTTTATTCCTTACCATTTTAATTTTTTTTATTTCCATTAGGAGTTTTCAGTTGTCTGTTCTAAAAATTTTGACCAGTGTCTTAATCATTATTTATTGTAGGGACGGGACCGGAATTTAAAAATGGGAGGGCAAATTTTTCGTTCTGAAAACTTACGTTTACTCGAGTCTTTACTTATAACCATCTAACATCTGAATCTCAAGAAAATTATAATAGAAGACACTTGAATTATTAAAGTTTGTCTTCTTTAAAATTTCCCTAAATATTTCTGATTTATAGTTTTTTGATTTCTTAAATTGTACAATAAATTGTGCAATAAAATAACTCAATAAATTAATGAATGTCTCTTTTTAACCGATTTCAAAAAAGAGGTTCTCAATACTTCATCGTAAATGATTGTATGCCTGTATGCTTGTACGTACTATGATCGCAATTATTTCAGGAACTATTGGACCGATTTGAATGAAAATTTTACATAATGATCCGATTTCAATGAAACCTTTTTAACCTACGCAAAAAAAGAACTTATTTGTAAAAATTGAACGGACTACAAAAAAGGAATTAGAATGCCTCTGAAAAGGACAAAATAATTTTGCCTTTAGTCTTACAATCACCTTCCCTACCTACCTTTTTGATTTGAAATAAACGACAACGCTGATTTCTAATTTAATGTAACAAAACTGTTTTCTACGTGGGCGGAATAAATTATTTATTTACAAGAATTAAAAATGTAACAACAATTCAATAAAAATCAAAGCAACAATTATAACTATATGTCAATTCTAATAACCAGTACAATAGTGATTCTACAAAGTGAGACACTGAACAATAACTATATTTATTTTCGCAATTCAACTCGACACCGATTCACAACTGGCTTGATTCCCTCGTACTTCGCTTATATAGTTCGAGCAGCTTGACCCCGCACGCTCGCGCGCTTTCCAGAATTTTCTGGTGGTTACCCGTGTCTTCGATGTCATTCCACGCCTCACCATTGTTACCTGTTCTCAACGCTTCTATTGTCGCCAGCGGCGTAAATCTTGGGTTTTGCTACATTAATATAGATAGGGAAGATGGTTGTAAATAGCAAAATTATTTTATCCTTCTTAGAGGTGTTCTGTTTTCTTTTCTGAAATCGATTTATTTTTGTTAATTTAATGAAATATTTACAGAAAAAAAAATTAAACCATGATCACTACATTTAAATTTTAAACTGATTAAATTAAAACCCTATCATGTTCAGTATTCATTCGCTATTTTGTTTCTAACTTAATTTATAATTTAGATCTATGAGTGTTGCGCTGAAAATAATAATATTGTACAAAATGTCAGAATGTAGAAGCGCGTAAAGGGCCTAATAATTTAATTATTTTAATTTCGTCCACATAAATTTTCTCTTTTGCTTCAGCCTTTGTGAATTCACGTTCAAATCTTAAAATAATAATAATTTATCATTTTTGTTTGTATATCCTTAATAATAATAAAATATAAATGATGTTCTCTTTTTGACACCTTTTTCAGACCACCTCTACAGGGTGAGTCAAAACGAGCTTACAGTGAGAATATCTCTGTTACCAGGAGTACGATTAATTTAAAAAATGGTATACATCAGCGAATGTCACCTGCAATATGCTATTATCGACGTTTTTCCATCACTTACGTTTTCACGGAAAGTTACACCAACATCAAATATTAAAGCAATTTCCTGTATAACTGTGAAGCCATTTTAAAGGTTTTTTGAAGTAAAACTTCTTTAGTCGCGTTTTAATGTACTTTCACGGTAGAGTACATTACCTACAGGGTGGCGACCGTGACTGCTGCACATAGGGATTTAACTCGTAAAATCAATCTTTCGCGATTTCCTGCTTCCCTAATTATTTTAGGAAAAATATCTTCAAATAAAAGTTTTAGAACATAAAATTCTGCATCTAAATATTAAACAAAATTAATTTTGCATGCTTTTTAGCGGCATAAATTTGATATGAAAATGTCAAAATTATCTCAAAAACAGATAGCGATAGCCATGGAACTTGACAAAATGATGACGTTTTAGCTGTCAGAATAATTTCTAATCATTTTGTTTAAGTTCCATGGCTATCGCTATCTGTTTTTTAGGTAATTTTGATATTTTCATATCAAATTTCTGCCGTTACAAAGCATGCAAAATTAATTTTGTTTATTGATTTAGATGCAGAATTTTATGTTCAAAAAACTATTATTTGAAGATATATATAGATATATATATATATATATATATATATATTTTCCTAAAATAATTAGGGAAGCAGGAAATCGCGAAGTTTTGATTTTACGGGTTAAATCCCTATGTGCGGCAGTCACGGTCACTACCCTGTATACATACAACGTAAAGTGTTACAAGTTGATATCTCAGAAAGTAATGGTTGTAACCAAAAACTTTTTGAATAAAAATTGCTTAGTATCAAGAGGGACATATGTTGGTAAAGTAGATTTTCTTCGCAACTGATATAGATACTGAGGTCGGGTCAAAGTCACCTCTATTTTTACTTCCCACCTCTACTATGGTAGGGAAGTAATGGATTTAGTCCGAAAAAAATATTTCGAGATTTTAACAGATTTTCACGTTTTGAGACCCTAGCAATCGTTTAAGATCATTTTCTGACTGATGTCTGTATGTGTGTGTGTGTGTGTGTGTGTGTGTGTGGTCAATTTTTCGCCTTCGATATCTTAAGAACGGAACAACATACGGGCATGCCGATTGCTCTATTGTGTTTATCAGCCTTTAACTTAGATCTGATTAGATTTTGAGTCAAATCGGTTTAGTGGATCCTGAGATATTCAAAAAAACGTTCTCAATGTCACGTATTAATATAGGTAAAAAAAATATAAATGAATTCTAGATGTTATAATATGAAAAAAATGTAAATTTTTTTTTCTCTAAAATGTATAGTTTTCGAGAAAAAAATATTTTACTAAATAAAAATAAAAATTGTACGTAAATCAAGGTAACCATGATTTTTGCTATATTAACCCCATCAGTAGATCACCAAACAAAAAAGAGGGCCATGCTTTTTTCAAAGAATAAAAATTAAATTGTGTTTTAAAGACCACCAACAGCTAAGGTTATTTGGGCCTAGTCAAAGAATAAAAGAAAAAAGAGTGTTTATTTTTTGCAAATATTTACTAGGTGGGAAGTATAGGACTGGTCATCAGTCGAATTTTTTTTAATCAGACCATGTAGATTTTCTTACAGAATCTTGAAGCTATTATTGACACTAATCCAGCGACCTATGACATGAGGTTATTCCAAGTCACTTCAAGGTCATAAATAAAAAAGTTGTATAATATGAAAATAACTAACTATTAATTAAAATGCTACTATCAAGTAGCCACCAGATTACTATAAATCTAAAAATGTCAAATGTTAACAATAGAATCAATTACGAAACAAAACTACTAACGTTTTAATTATTAATTACCTAGATATTTTCAAATTACACAACTTCTTTATTTATGACCCTGAAGTGACTTTGAATAACCTCATGTCACAGTTGGATTCGTCTCAATAATGCTTACAAGATTTTGTTAAAAATCTACATGATCTGAAAAAAATGAATCCTGACCTCAGCAAATCAATAAAGAAAAAAATCTATTTTATCAGCGTACAAGTTTTATTCAAAACCTTTTTGCTACAACCAATAGGTACTTTATGATATATTAGCTTGTAACACTTTATAAAATGGTCAATCATTTTAAATTGGTGTTTAGAAAACCTTTCATAAAAATAAAACATCGCGATTTTCGAAATATTTAAACTTGTGTTTTAAAAGCTTATCCTTATAAAATTGTGTAAGATTTGAATAGTTGGTTATTACTCAAAAATGAGACCATGTTCAATTAATATTATAACAGTGTCTTTTTATTCTAGAAAATAATTTAGGTATTTTATATTATCTGCATTAAAAAAGTAAGTTTTCGAAACAAAGGACACAACATGATTAAAAAAGCTTAAATATTTCGAAAACTGCGGAGTTTTTACTGGGGTTATGTTTTGTTATTTTGATAGCACAATCTCATGAGACCTATCACCGGTTAAATCTGACGGAAGGTTTCCTGGACATCTATAATTATTAGCCGAGTAATGTGCGATTAAAGTAGCACTACGGGTTACATACTACCTAAGTTTTACTTCAACCGTGCGTAAGGATTACAAGCATCCATTTTTTAATTTCAAACTCAACCTTACCACTTTCGTGAGGTTTAAAATTAATAACTGCAACTGACATAGAAGGCTTTGAATTTTTACCCTAAAAACAAACAATGGCCATTTGTTAGTCATTGTTTTGTTTTAAGTGACAGCTAGATTAATAATTTGTGCCGCTTAATAAAAATTATTTGGATGATTGAATGCAAATTGTTATAACATGAAAATTATAAAAATGTCAAGATTTCTTGAATGTTTTTGTTAAGTTATGACGAGAGTTGCAAAAATTCTACAGTTGCATATTATTAGTTTAAAAATTCAAAGCGTTCTTTTTCTCAGGGTCTGTTACAACTTTAAACGCTACATCTACGATTAACTTTCAAAGTTGATTTACCGTACTAGAAACCGATCATAAGTCATCAACTATTTACGAGTATTTCGGATCTCAAGTATAGTGGTTTAACATAGGATTATAAGATTCTTTAAAATGGTGTTTTAGTTATGTAGCCTGTTGGCCTTGTTGGCGCGACTTCCGCTAAAACCAGAAGTGATAAAAAACAGTGAAAGTCATCTTGTAGAAGATATTGGCTTTTTTAATGTATCAACTTTCAAATTATTCGTGCTCCTACCACCAGAATTAATCTCACTTATAGTCCACGCTATGAATTATTACTCCACAATACAATAATACAAAAATAACTAACAATATTGAAACTAAATCTGAAACCTGTTTCCAACTTTTAGGTGAATGAAGAGGTAAATAGTTTTATAAAATGGATCGAAAGAAATTAATCGAAAGCTCTAAAACGAATTGAAATGGAAATATTTCAATTAACTCAAAGTATTAGTATTGGTATATTTTTTTAAGTTTTTAGTTATTGTCAGTTTTTTAAGTCTCATGTGACTCTTCATTTTCTCAAACAATTTAGAAATTCAATCAAGTTGATTTACTGTATATTTTCAATAAGAAATGTTAATGCCATAACTTCGTAAGAAGTTCAAAGAAATATTAGGTACTTACTTTGAGCTATCATTCTTACCTACCCATCAAAAAAAATATGCAAGCTAAAATTAATTTTTGCTATACCCACTACAAAATAGCTACTTTCGATGCATGTATACCGGACTATTGGGTCATTTAACAGGCAGACGTGCAAAAGTATTTCCATTACATAGCAAGTGCGGTAAGTAAACGGTTGCCATAGCAACTTCTGTATATTCGCGCAATCCGCCTTCGAATAAGTACATACTCACGACCAACTGTAAAAGTAAAGATGGCGACACAAATGAACTGTCAAATTTTTTTGAAAATGAAGTGAAAAGTAGGTATTTTGTAGTGGGTATGGCAAAAAATACCAAATATATGTCGTGCGTGATGGTATTACGACTCGTGAGATTGTAAAAACTCGCTATCGCTCATTTTTATATGCTATCACCACTCGTCAAAGTATAGTCCAATACACATCTAAATATACATTCTACTATTAAATTGTTGACAGATATCTTACAATAGTATTTAATGAACACAAACGTAATAAATACAACCGTAAACAGCTTTTTTTCTAATAATTATTGTCCCTAATAGCTTTAACTATATTCCAACATCACCCATCAAAGAAAAATATAAAAAAACACATCATACATTTCAAAATTAGTACTTTACATAATGTATCTAATAAATTTTTTCTCCACCGAGCCGCGACAGCCTGGGGTTCTTCGAATTAAGCCGTCAAAAAATATTTGTTTTATGATTTATAATTTTATAATTGTCTTTGGTAACGTCAACGATCAACAGAATTTAAAAATAAAACATAAGCGCACGTTCGAAGTTATACTTCATACATTTTTCATTAGAACACGTTCCGATCAAGTTTTTTTGCATTTTTAATTTTATCTATTTACTATTGACATTTATCATTTTTTCAATTCATTATTTTTAATAACAAATAACATGGATAAAATCTATATACAGGGTGTCCCAAAATTGCTGGGGTACAGAGCTATCACGTGTAGTAGAGGTCAAGATAAGTCGATTGGACCCTATTTATTTATATACCAAAATGTACCGTTTTCCCGTGAGAAGAGTTCAAAGTTTACATAAAAAAACACATTTTTGTACGCTGTTCAGAAATGAGTAAAACAAATTGAATGAAATTTGACAAAAGTGCATTTTAGAGGATTACTCTCCTTTCGGTAATCAAAGAAACCCAAAAGACATTGTAGAAGGGTTAAAACCACTCTCACCCCCTGACGTTTTTTTCAGAACTTTCTTAGGGGTGATAATATGTTTCTCAAATTTTCTTAGCGAGAAGAATGATTAATTATCTTCATTTTGTTCCTCTTGTAAAAATGTCTTATTCCACATAGTTCCGAAGGAAAAAAATGTTTTCTTAAATAATGCTAACAGATATTCCTAGTACAAGTTTAATAAAATTGTAATACAAAATTTTATATACAAAATTTGATGTAAACTTTGATCTCTTCTCACAGGCAAACGGTACATTTTGGAATATAAATAAATTGGGTTCAATCGACTTATTTTGACCTCTACTACACGTGGTAGCTCTGTGTCCCAGCAATTTTGGGACACCCTGTATAAGTATCCAAAGCCTGCTTACAATATTACACTATTTTGAAACGTTGAATAATTGATTTCTAAAATTAAAAAATCTGTAAAAAAAGAATTTTTCCTGGGATGAGACCCTAGATCTATTTTTTGCCTCCCAAATCCCCTTTTCAGTAAAAGTCATTCAAATCGTTAAAGCCGTTTTATCCCTGTCATCGTTTCATTAATTTTTATGTCGGTTTATGTTTTGTTATTCGGATTCAATAACCTCGCCAAAGAAGTATAACTTCAAAAATCATGAAATATGCTATTATTAAACGGTTTTTTCTCAGTATAGAAACATGTTCCAATAGATCATTATTTTACAAAGAAAACGGATTTTTTATTTTTTATAACGTTTATGCGAAATTCCCGTATAAAATGTAGTTCAGCATCATATTTTGATCATTAAAATTAAAAAAAGTGTAGGAAAAATTTTAAATGAAATTAATTCTCGTCTGGAAGTATTTTTTACAAGCTTTTATTCAACTTAATATTATATTATCTTTTGTTTGTCAGTCAGTCAAACATTGCAAGTCAATTTTGAACTACTTTCGCATATCCGATCGATTTAAAATTTTGTACCTTCACATATTATGTAGGTATTCTCGACGACAATACATGAGTCCAACATTTTTAGAAACAAATATTTATTAATAAATTAATTTTAAAAAATTAGTTCAGTAGTAAATTATTATACTATTTGCTCTTCCATTATTTCATCAAACATAGCATTACACGAATTGGGTTACTTAGCATTACGGTTATAACGCCTTTAGTTCAATCCCCGTCGGCAACATTATTTTAAAATCGTTCTCATAATACAATTGCGTTATTTAATCTCGTTAGTGCAAAAACAGGACAAAAAGGGAGGTTACTTTTTTTTAATCCTAAAATTAAAAACATAGCGTAGAATTAGTAAAAAATAGAAGTCTTCAATTTAATTTCAAATAGTCTGCACGTATTAGATGTTTAAAAAATATACCAATACATATACGCCAAAGTGGATCACAGGAACAGTTCTGGAATAACTATTACGAATGAATAAATACTTTAGGATACAAAATAAGGCGAAAATATTCAGCTTGCAAATTATAATGGATTAAGATTTGGTTAAACTTTAATAATATTATAAAATGAACGTTTTCTTGTGATTTTATATACAATTTATTAATTTTTGTTATAAATTATGCCTTGTAGGTATTGTGTTTGCATACATTTTTTTCCAATAATGGCTGACCCTGAAAAAACACAAGCTTTGACAAAATTGTTTTTATCCAGCTTAAATAACTTTGATTGTATCTGATTTTAATGAGTGATTTTCAATTCAATTTTAAATAGTCCTAGATTGAGTTTAAATTTAGGTGAATGCTCTTTTATTTGGTTATTTTATAGAGAAATACGTGTGTGACCTTTTCTTCCTTTTATTACTTTTTAGATGGACATTCCATAGAAAATCCGATGTTTTCTATTTAATTGTATTAGATGCAGCAGAGGAAACTGCAAATTCATTAAATAAAATATCGGACTGAAATTAATGGTTAAAATATGATTTAAAATAAGTAGATTCTACCCTATTTTATTTACGTGTAAACATATTTACTGGAACTACCTCCTCCCCAAATATATGCCTCAGAACAGAGATAACTATAGAAGGTGCATATCACAGCTTGTAGGTACAATTACTGAAACCAGTCGAGAACGTGCGGGGAACAATTGAAAATTGTATAATAAATTATTATTTTTTCACAACGTCGCTATTGAAAATACGATTTTCGGTACCTGTTTAAAGGGTTGAAACTGAGCGTTTTCATCCCTAGGGATGAACATTTTCAGGTCGGTTCTCTCTGTTTTTTAACGTTGTTAAGACGGAGACAGAGCGATATTGAATCCGCATATAATATTCATAAACGTCAAAATGACAGACATAACTCCACATAAATCTCACAGACCTAATATTTTTGCGACTTTTTTCACGCCCAAATCGTAAGTACCTCCAATCGAATTGTCAATAGAGTTGTTGTGAAAAATAATATGCAATTAATATGACAGATCTAATATTTTTGCGACTTTTTTGCACGCCCAAATTGTAGGTAGCTCAAATCGAATTGTCAATTGAGTTGTTGTGAAAAATAATATGCAATTACTCGGTATGAAACTTGGCGTTTGCAACACGTGTGGTTGCATGCTTTCGTTACCTCGGGCAGCAAACTTCACACTGGTTGCAAACGCCAAGTTTCTTGCCTTGTAATGCAATATTATACCATTACGTACTGATGATAAGATAACAGTTTGTAGGTATGTACAGTCGCGGACTTTGTTTACACCTGTATCATCTAGTTACCGGTTTTTTTTAAATTTTGCATATTGTAATTTTGCTTTTGATAATAATGTATCAATTACTACGGTTACATCCTAAAAATTCAATAAAAAATTATTATCAAAACACCTCAGTTGTTTATTATTCAATCGAAATTACTCAATATTATTCAATTAAAACATAAAAAGATTTGATAATATTTGATACTAGCAAATTCCTTCCTTCAATCTTGCAATAATTCTTCTTTTTTGTTCATCGTTTTAATAATTTCGAGGCATTTAAACGACAATTATTTCTTTTAATTTTTGACATTTACATTTACCTATTAAAAACTAAATTTGTTGCTAAGTCCGCGACTGTACAACTGAAGCCAGTCAAGACGTGCGGGGAACAATTGAAACAAATGAAAATATAATAAATCATTTTTACGTACTGATGACAAGATATACCTTGATTTTTCATAAGCGCTTTGGAATCTTTATTGTAACATCCAGACACACAACACGACATAAAGACTAATGAACACTACGGAATACAAGCAAGTAACGATCATAACGTACCTGACAGGTCGTACTTTGGTGTATAGTTGTGGATTCACAAGCGACGTGATATGCAGTTTCTATAGTTATCTCTGTTCTGAGATATATGCTATTGGGATCCGTCAAATGAACATATGACATCTGGTGGCACAAAATTGTACTCAAAACGAGGGAAAATTTTATATGCTAACAGTGCAAATTTATCGTGAAATTGTTTATTACCAAAATAAAACAAGTAAAATAAACAAAAAGTTTATCGAAAATGGATTTCGCGACGTTTTCTAATATCATGGCATTAAACACTGTCAGTTATTGCCTTGTAAAACTTACTTTACAGCGAATTATTTTCTAATGAAATGTAGAAAAACTGTATTTATGAATTAAAAAAATATTTTATATTAATAATAAGATGTACTTATTATCATACTGTACTACAATAGTAAAATCATTTGATGATTGACAAATTTATAGAACTAACTTTTTATACAAATATTTTGAGGTTAGTAACTTATCTATACTTATTACAACATAACATAATATGTTGCAGTTATGTGTTTACATTATTCACCTAACCCTGCCTTAAAGAAGCATTGAACGGATAATTAATTTCGTGAAGATTTTCTTTTAATTTTGATGTTTTTAAGTAATATGCCGTAAAGATTACTACTTTTGACAGCTCAGTTATCTTGTTTTTTTCACACATTTGATAATATGTCCGGCTTTGAGAACCCGTTCTCTTTCAAGAAAATTCATTTGTTTAGGATTCGTACCGGCCCAATTTCAAATTGCACTTATATTTATTATTTCTTATCACTTTGAAAATCACAAAATTACACGCAAAAGTATACCCCGTATATAAAATGTCCCCCCCTTTGCGCCATGTTTTTTAAGCTCTGCCCATTTGACGGATCCCAATAATGACTTGAAAAATGTCACGAAAATTCTGTTATCAATTTAAAAAATCTCCAGGTTACTTTGTCGCACCCTATATAACATAACAACGCATTTTTGATAGGAAGTAAATGATTCAAGAACGAATCGATTAACTTTGTTTCGGTAAGGCACAAAACAAACGACATTTTTAAGAAAAGAGAAGATTAAATGAAGTCTCGCGTACTACTTTGGATCGGTTGTGTACTGAAATACAAAACACAGGCCTTTGATTATTCTTGTTTTTAGAAATACGAAGAATTTTTGTTTGCAGGAAAATGAGGCGTTTTTTATTTAGTGTCGACGTTCGATGAATATGTCATCATAATCATGATTATGATGACATATTCATCGAACGTCGACACTAAATAAAAAACATTAATAAAAAACGCCTCATTTTTCTGCAAACAAAAATTCTTCGTATTTCTACAACATTCCAAAGAGGTGCCGTTCAACAACTTTTAAATTATTCTTGTTTTTCTTAAAAGTGCCGATTGTTCCTCTGCCATCTGAGGAAATCCGACTCATTTCAGTGCGTAATATTGTTTTAAAATTATCTTCTATAGACTGTAGAAAATGTTTAATACTTGAGTCCAGTTCTCACATGGCGACACGACGCGACAAAATGCTGCTTCCAAAAATGTACCTACGTGTTTTTAAATGTATTAATTCTCACAAGAGCGGCGCAACGCGACAAAATTTAACCGTTCGGAGAGCGTTGTATGCCGCTTCGCGCTGACTAGTGTAGATTCTAATTAAATTTCCAATACAAGCAACTAGGCCTTGCAGTCAGGGTTCATTCTGATTTGTCGGATACTACATCTGAAAGTCATTTGACACACACACCGAAACGAACGTAACAACTAACTAGTGAACTCTGTATACTAATATGGATAGTTGATAGCGATTAAAAAATGGGTAAATTTGTATGTGGAAAATGTTTAAACACATATTGTTCAAGACTTAATGTTTACAAAAAAATAAAATGAAAACTTCAGGTAAGGCTTGTAATCTAATTCCTTCTATAATTCCGAACTAAACTATAGGCAAATACGTCTTGATTGTTACTAGAGGAATTCATTCTGCGCCTAGAAGCTGACATTTCTTTTCTTCCAAAAGAGCATGTCCGTCGCTGCCGTAATGCATCGCATCGCATCGCGTCTCGTCGTGTTGTCATGCGATATTTTTTTAAAGTAAAGTCCATCTAAAAAGAATCACCATTCTGCTTTGTTGAACCTCACACAATTTTCTGATGTTTTATACTACATTTTTTAAATATAATTTGTCCTGAAAGAATTCTCATATCTTAGTATTTTTACGAGCATTTCAATTTAAAGAATACTTCTAAAAATAAATTCGTAATATTTATATATATCGTAATTATTACTGTCCAAACTTTCCAAAATGCAACGAAAATGGAAGCAACGATTTATGTAGCAAAATTTACGATCCATTAGATATTTATATTATTTCCTTTTATGAGTATTTTATTATTAATTAATTCAACAATGAATTCAATCCACAAAGCATTCACTTAACCCGTACGTAGTGAATAGTATTTCTTAACATTATCAATCAGCATATTATGCCATCATGATTGTTAAACGTCAAACGATTGTTATAAAATATACAAGGAAAAAATCAGAAGCCACTGTCGGGATTTGAACCCGAAATTCCCAGTTTCCGGCTGGTTGAGTTGCCACTTACTCACACAGTGCCCCGAAAGTGAAATCTGTTCCTTTCCCCTATATTATTAATGGCTACATATTGTCATTTTGTAACCACAGCTTTATATTATTATAACAATATTATTTCATCAGCTGGAAACCTACTTTTAAACGAATTTTTTTTGTCGTTCCGCTAAAGTATAATTATGATCGTTTTCAGGTTTAGTAATAAATATTCATTATTAGATTTTATCAAATAGAAAATAATTGTATTCATGATTAACACCACCTATTTACATTTTTAGTAGCCTAATCTTTTTAAACACTATAGATATTTCTAGTATTTAGGAAAAACTGCCATTAAAAACTATTATCAAGACAGGGTGTTCAGTTATGTCAGTACTAAATTGCGAACTTTGTGGTTATTGAAGCTAAGATTTTCGCATTTTTTACATAAATTTCGATGATGAAATCAGAAAAATAATTGGGCATCGTGTTTTTGTGTTATTTGCAAAATTATTTTTTTTTTTAATGGAACAGCCTGTATTTTTTTGCATTTTCCGAATGGAAAAAAAATTGTGGGGAAAAGATCCTTATGAATTATGAAAAAGATGGTGTTTTTCACTAAAAACTAATTGCCTAGTATAATTGATACACAATATTATTATGATAGACCAAGAAGAAGGAAAGAAAGCCTGAAAACATCGGATATCTTCAATTTTAGGATACTAATGCATTGTGACTTTTTTGTCGATATTTTTTTTCTGTTTTGAAAAATACAAATTATACAGTGTTTCAATTAAAACATTTTAATTTTGCAAATAACCTAAAAAACCGATGCTCAATCATTTTTATGTTTTACCATCATATTCTACGTAAAAAATACTACAAAAATATTCTTTTAACTAAAGTTCTGATTACAATAAAAATTTAACTTTGAGCACCCTGTATACATCGAATTTAAAATAAAGGAAAGAATGAATTTTCAAATTTGTTTGATTTTTCCAATGTATTATAAATAGAAAGCATGCAAATTTATTTAGCAGTTGGAACGCTAAATTCTATCGATAGAATGTGTAATATATAGTTTTAGAAAATGCCAAAAATGCACCAGTTTTTTTGTTGCATAAAAATTAAAAAAAGAGTGTATAACGTGGAAACTAATTTTGGTGTGACTCTTTTTCTAAACTGCAGAAAGGTTTTGTTACGTTTGTCACAAGAATATTTCAGAAAATAATGTTTTATGTGAACTTGCTTCATAGTTTTTTTGTGATCTTGATATCAACTATTTATTTATTAAGATACTTGATTCTAGAACTCTGTGTTACCGGGATACCCAAATTGATATTTCACCACTGCTGTCAGTGTTACGAAGGCGTATTAGGTACCCCTGAGTTCGTTTTGATCTGATGTGATGCTGGTGATCTTAGCAGGCAAGGGTTAAGATATTTAACAATCCAGTGTAAAAATATATTTTATTAACAAAAAAATATAAAAATAAAAAAAATAAGTAGGTTCCACATAAAATTATAGTCTTATAATTTTAGTTACAATAATACAGTTTAATTTCTATGATTTGGACTTACCCCTTTTTCTATCTCTGGTTGACGACACAAACACTTTTTTATGTAACTCAACTTTAAAAATATATAACTACTTTGATTCTACGTCTTGGTTCGAACATCCCCAATGTCCCCGTGTTTCTGGTTGTGCGTGCCTCTGTCCGTCTGTCGTCCTGTGCGTTACTGTCTCCCTGGTGGAAGGTATTTCTCGTATTTATATGATATGTGTCCCTTTTCCCCTGGAGCCTTTGCTCTAAATTTTGGATGACACGTGCGGATGACGTAGTCAAATTCAGAAGAAATTGCGTCGTCAAAATTCTGTCAGTCAGCAAGCTTTTGTTTATATAAACATAACATTCTAGGTAGTAATTTTCAACGCATTATTTATTTAAAAATGATTAAGTTTGTTTAGTCTTCAAACGTGTCAAATAAATTTAATCGAGATCAGATACGTGGTATTTATGTTGCGTCATACTTGAAGCATACTTAAGGGACACATTTCATTACGCCATATTGCGCAATAGTTCTATGAACCCTTTCAACAATCCTTCCCCCTTAGAAAAAGTTGTTTGTATAACAGAAAACAACCTTTTTTAAGTCAAATATTTTAAAGTAGGTAAGTCCAATAAAATCAAACAATTAAAACACAATAATAATCGCTACAAACATCAAATAGAGTAAAATCATAAAAAAACATAGAGGCGAGCTAAATCAAGTTCTTCATTTTTTCTTTCTCTGACAAGTCAAACTTAAAATATACTAGCATAGTATATTTCCCTTTTTAAGATACAATGTTTATGTTATCTTGTTTGAACTCTCCTCGTTACAGTTGTCGCATATTTAAACTCTATGTAAAACATCAAATAATGATAAAACATCAAATAATGATAATCATCTTATAAGATTTTGAGAAAACTCATTCTCCACAATTCTAATATAAAAAAAAATAGGCACAGTTTTACAAGAATATTTTTACCAAAAATGTCTGCCCCTTTTCTCAACAATACAACGAACTATATAAAGCTACAAAACAAATAAACACAATTATTAAAAAAAAAACATTAAGTTTTGATACCATATTGGCACTTCAATTAATAATACTCAACTCAAAATATTACCATTAAGCGGCAACTAAAATTAACATATAGTATGAAACAAAAATTTATTATAACAATAACAACAAAAAAAAAATGTACACAATATTGTGTAGTAAAAAAAAACAAAACTTCAAATAACGCATGGTCATCATTAAGCAATTAGTTAATCAATTGTCGAAATAAGAATACAGCCACAAATATTAGTAACCCTTAAATTAAACAATAATGGATAGAAGAGTGAGACGATAATATATAGTATACCCCTATTATTCTCTTTTCTTTATATTAGTGAATATAATTTCTTTTCATCATTCGTCTCATTCTCCCTTACATGACATATTTTTTCTGTTCTACCTCTAACACAATAATTATTAAATTCACTTTTGTTTTTCACTATAGTGCCCATTTCATTTTCACACTCTTTCTTTACTTATCGTCATCTGATGGTATGGCTTTCAACTGTATTACTACATTGTTGTACGGTCCTTCAGCTGTTGATAAAGAAGTTACTGGTACCCCTTCCTCTCCCCGGTTTGCGTTAGCGTTTCGTTTTAAGGTTGTATCAGAGTTCGGTGTCTCTGTTGTCGATCTTTTCTCATCTTCATCTCTCGGTCTCAAAACGTGTAATAGCACATTAGTAATTGTCCCCCAAAATGATCCCAATAGGTGGATTCCAAACCCAAACATACGATAAAGTGACCAACCGTGTATCACTGTGTCGATAGCAAATTTTACAATTTTGACGCCTATCCATATCCCAATAAATCCGGAAGTAAGATTTCCAAGGAAATAAAACCATCCCCATATCTTCTTAGCGTAATTCGTGACAATGCGGTTCATAGTTTCCGCGGCGAAGGCATAATGCAAATTTAGTCCTTGTAAGTTCGTAGTCTTTCCCGTAATGCTTCTGGCAATCGTATTGGTAATAGCTTGTCGTTCGGAAGGGAACATAATTTGTTCAGATAATCTAGCTAGTTCCTCTAAAGAATAAATTCCACTTATAGCAAGTTGCCCGGCGTTTTTGTATGCCCAATTGTGAGTTTTAGAAGGAGTTAACGTGTTTGGATTGGTTGTTTCTAGAATCTCAGGATTCAATTGGTACCAAGCCCCATATAGTTGGTATATTGGAGCTGTTAAAGGATTACAATCTACTTGAGTTCCATGGGATTGTAGGATTCTACTGCGGGGTGTCACAAAGAGTGATTTGTTTAGGTAGGTAACAGGTAATTCATTATAGCACTCAACAGTTTTGCGTACTTGAACATCTACTGGTACACATTGTATAATATGAACTACTTCACCCATTGAAACTGCCGTGAAGCCTGGTCCCTGTTTGAAATTATACGCAAATTGTTCAGGAGCTATTATTGCCAAATTCACTAAATTCCTCAATACTTGACGCTCCAGCTCGCATCTTTGGTTCTGAACGGCTACGTATAACGATGTCATCTCTCGAGAAACATGTTTCTCCACATATACCAATTTCGAATTCACGTAGGTGAATATGTCCATGTTCAACGGAATAATTGATGATTTTCTCAGCACGAATCGCCCTTTTGTACCGACAATAATTATTAGTTTTGGATGTTCTGTCTGGAAAGCTTGATGACTGCATACGAACGTGTCGCTTAGCACGGATAAGGCGAAAGTTGTGTCCTGAGTTGTTACTGTGTAAATTGTTCGATTATCACCTCCTGCAGTTATAGCTTTTGCTGGTCCTTCGTACAATACTGAATATTTACGTACATCGCACTGTGAGATGGTATGCTGGTTCCAATAAGTCTCGCCGCCTTCTGCGTCTATACAATTATATTCTAAATAAGGACATACTGTACCCGACCTTAGTCGTATTATATTTTGTTTTAAATTCGTGGAGGCCTCATAATCAGCCAGAGAAATGGAGATTATGGCCTGAACTACTACATCCGCCCAACTTCCAAATTGATCTGAGTAATCGCTGCCCGAACAAGTCCCGTCGTAACTAATTGATCCCGCAATAACACTCGATCGTTGTATAGTGCCATTATGTTTAAGTCCATCAATTATAATGTTATGTTGGAATTGGTATTTTCGATATTTATGTAACTCCATACATGCTTGACTTCCTATTTCCAGAATATACGCTCCATGACCTCCTCGGACCTCGGATGCGTGAGAATGCATTCCACAGTGAGTGACATGTCTCTGTATAGAAATCTTGCACTGATAAACATGTTCGCCCGCGTAATCGGCTGTCTGAACGAGTTGAATATATTCTTCCCTTTCGTGTAAAGTTTTTATATTTTGCTTACATTCTTCAATTTCTAGTAATGAAACCGTTGTTATATTAGGTCGACCTTGATTACAGTCAAACGCTACTAATGATGTAGTCACATCCAGTTGAACCAAAGCCATCAGAACACATATTAATATTTTTAGTTTAGACATTTTCACGATTTAATCTTACTGCCGCTATGTAATATAAAGATTCTTATACGTGTATATAATATGTTTATACGTACTGTATTTATTATGAACTACTGGCACAGTGCACTCTGTTAAATCACTAATTAGGTCAAGTTTATAAAAACAAAAATCTTTACTCTACGTTTTGTTTATTCTAACATAACATAAATCATCAAGTGGCTTAATATTCTTATTCAGCATACTGTATAGTGTACATCTATCCTTCATCAATAAATAAAAGATAACGCTGAAAATTAAGAAAGGTTAGTTATGCAGTATACTTCTTGTACTCGACCTTATCTACAGGGTGCTTCCAATATCCCTTTACTTTGTAGTGGTAACTTCTTCTTCTGAAATCCTCAACTGCTACTTGTCCTGTACTCTGCAACATCGTCAATTTTATTATAAATATCCCCACATTATCAAAATAACATAAATTCTTCCCTTGTCTCTTTTAAATTTTTGTAACCCCAACTCGCTACACATACTTTACAGTCAACACCCAGGTTTGAATCGTAATCAGTTATGTTAGTTAGATACGTTTTCTAAGTACCCACGGTTGATCTTTTACAGGACCTCTGCTACGAGTCTGATATGGTGCAATAGGAGAAGGTTGAGGGTGGGTGGTTGGTATATTATCATCTTCTTCTGCACTCGAATCTGAATGGATTGTGGGAGTTTGTCGCCACGCTTCCCATATCGCTGTTCTGTTTGGACTTTGCTCAATTTGTGTTCTGTCACGGTCCATATCTTCGATTGAATCTTCTTCCGCCTGTTGAGTTTCTCCTGTAGCTTCGTTGTTTTCATTATCATCGTCAGGTGATACATGTACGTCTACCTGTACCTCCATCTGATGAGATTCTTCTGTACCTGTTAAGGGCTCTACGTCAACGTTATGATTTTGACTATTGTCATTTTGGTGATATAATATTGGTTCCCATCCCATTTGTCTTTCCTGTGCGTCATCAGGTGATTTATAAATCACTATTTCAATCCCAGTATCAGCGAATGTTTCTTTTAAAATTCGTAATATATTAGACCAGTTCATTTGATCTAAACCGCAAGCGATCTTCGGTATAGCTAACTTATTAACATGATATGTTAACATGTGATTCTTCATACACTGCAATGATTTTTCGATGTTTTCATATGTCGGTTTCTCATGACTAAATTCTTTTGTCACTAAATAGTATATGTACCTATCTCTATCTTTTAAACATGCTACGCCGCCTATTTGTGGTTTCTGGTTTTTAAGCTTTTGGATTTGTTTGAATCTTTCTTTGAATTGTACCGCGATTCCTCTTCCCATTTTAAAATCTTGTGCTACACAGTGTGCAAGTGAATAGTCTTCAGGTGCAGAAAACAAATTTCCCCATACTTCTCTAATTATACAGGTTGATTCTGAATCTTCATTGTTTTCTTCCGACGTCTCATTAGTTCGATCGTTTACCTCATTTTCATCGTCTGATAGGTCTATAGAATTATCTGAACCCTTACATAATTTTAAGCGGTTTGCATGCACAACTTGAGTTTTCCTGCCTCCTATTTCTTGTATTTTGAATGTAACCGGACCTTTTTGTTCAATTATGCGATAAGGTCCTATCCATGGTCTACTTAATTTCTTTGATCGTTTCATTTTTGAACTAGGATCATGTAGGTAAACTCTGTTTCCTAACTGAAGAATTACAGGTTTTGTTTTCTTATTGTATTGCTTAACTTGTTTATCTGTAGAATCTCGTAAATTTTCTCGAACTTTTACAAATGCTTGATGTAATCTTTGCACTAATTCTGCTGCATAATTCTCAGAACAATCATAAGTGATTCTTTTTGGTCGCACTATATTATCATAAGGCAATTCCATGTCCCGCCCATGTAGAAGAAAATATGGTGACTCGCCAGTCGCAGAATGTTTATTATTTCGATAAGCCATTAAAACGTACGGAACCCATTCATCCCAATCTGTTTGAGAAAAATTTATATAATGTGACAACATGTCCTTAAGGACGCGATGAGTTCTCTCTATCATACCGTTCCCCTCGGGATGATATGAAGTTGTTTGTAATTTTTCTATGTGAAGAATTTTACACACTTCCTTCATCACTGCTGATAAGAAGTTTGTCCCTTGGTCTGTGATTAACATACGGGGTGTCCCATGACGTGTTATTATATGTGTTACGAATGCTCTTGCTACAGTTTCAGCTTTCTGGTCTGGAAGCGGTATTGCTTCCAAGTATTTCGTAAAATAATCCTGGAATGTCAACAAATAACGGTTTCCCGACATAGTACAAACCATTGGTCCGACTATATCCATAGCTGTACGCTCAAATGGTACAGAGACCTCAGGCAATGTTTGTAATGGCGCTGGCGCTGATTTTCTTGATTTCCGTTTAGCACAAAGTTCGCATTCTTGGCAGTATCGCTTGATATCTACGGTCATATTAGTCCAATAAAACCTATCCCTTATAAATGAAAGCGTTCTTTCGTATCCCTGATGTCCAATATATGGCAGATCGTGAAAATCGTGTATAATACGTGATACTAATTTCTTTGGTACAACTAATACATCGTGTCGTCTCGACTCATCTCGTGCTTTATATAATAGTCCGTCATTGTCAAGAAAATATGTATTATAATTTACATCTGATTGTACTTTGTCTATGATTTCCTGTATGATTATATCCTGTTGTTGATGTTTGCGAATATACTCTCTATCCCAAAATGGTTCATATATTTTTTCACCTGTATTTATAGCGTTAATATTTATTCGCGACAATGCGTCGGCATTTCCCTGTTGTCTACCAGGACGATATTTAACTTCAAATTCATATTCCCCTAATGTTAAGGCCCATCTTGCCAATCGAGAACTTGGGTCCTTAATTGTAAGCAACCATTTTAAAGGTCTGTGATCGGTAATAATTATAAATTTTCGACCATATAAATAACACCTGAAATGTTTTATTGCCCATACTACTGCCAAACATTCTCTTTCTGTAGTCGAATAGTTTTTCTCTGCTTTATTGAGTTGTCTACTTGCAAATGCAATTGGTCTTTCTTGTCCTCCACATTCTTGTCCTAACACCGCCCCTAAAGCGAATCCCGATGCATCTGTGGTTAGTATGAAAGTTTTAGAGAAATCTGGGTATGCTAACAGTGCCCCCTCACATAACGCATTTTTTAGCTTTTCAAAACCGTCCTGTTGTTCTTTGTCCCATTGAAATTCTACTCGTTTTTTCGTCAGTTCAGTGAGTGGTTTTGCTATTGCAGAAAATTGTGGTATAAATCGTCGATAAAACCCAATTAATCCTATAAATGATCGTATCTCTTTGACTGATTGTGGTCTCGGATAATTTTGTATAGTTTCGATCTTTGATTGATCAGGTTTAACACCTTCTCTTGAAATAATGTGACCCAAATATTTCGCTTCATCCTGTAAAAAATTACACTTGCTAGGTTGTAATTTCAAATTAGCCTGACGTAAACATTGAAATACCTGTCTCAATCTGTCTAAATGGTCAGTGATTCCGCTCGAATTATATATTATAACATCATCGAGATATATGAGACAAACATCCCCTTTTAATTTAGATAAAACTGCATTCATCAAACGTTGAAAAGTACTAGGAGCGTTCACAAGACCAAATGGCATACGGTTATATTCGTAGTGCCCGTCTGGTGTACTGAAAGCTGTTTTCTCTTTATCTTTCTCTGCAATCTCTATTTGGTGATATCCGCTGGCTAAATCCAGTGTAGTAAATAAATTAGCATTATTCATTAAGTCGAATGTTTCTTGTAAGTTTGGTAGTGGGTAAAAATCTCGCTTAGTAATAGCATTAAGTTTTCTGTAATCAATACATATTCTAAATTTTACTTCTCCCCCTTCAGATTTTTTCGGAACCATTACAACAGGAGCACTCCACGGTGACACTGATTCTGTGATAATTTCATCCTCTAGCATTTCTTCAATCTCCGTGCGTAATATTTGACGCTGTGCATGTGGCACTCTATAAGGCATTTGCGCTATTGGCGGTACATCTTCCGTAATTATGCGATGCTGAACTCCTTTCGCAGCGCCTAATTTTGTCCCTTTTAATAAGAATATATCCTGATATTCATTAATTAAACTCATTAATAATTTTTCCGCTTCTTTATTCAGATGGTCCATCTTTATATATTCCCGTATATCCCGTTTAAACAATTTTTCAAAATTGCTCCCATTATTTTTCCCATTTTGAGATACGTTTGTTGAACATACCTCTTTTACCCGTTTATTTTTATCCCTTAGGACCCTCGCGTCTCGGTCATTATTAAAGACCTCGGCGTAACCCACGATAGTTTTCGAATTTATTCTCAATGGTGTTTCTGTTACGTTGATCAGACGTACGGCCACCAAATTGTCGACGTGAACCTTAGTTAAAACACGTGCTGACATAACCCCTCGAATAAGGATCGTCTCCGGTTCAATTATTACGGCATCGCCTGGTTTCACATCCCTAAGGCTTGCAGAACAGACGCACTCATGTCTTGCAGGAATTATTACCTCCTCTCGTAACGTAACAGGTAGACGGCCCTCCACCTGCTCGTTCTTGTTCTTCAACTGAGGCCGCAGTGAAGACAACGAAGTATTCCTACATATGACGCGCTGATTCGCATCCGAAACGATTGGCAAACTTACCGCATTTAATTTCCCGAATTTTTGATCGACCCTAGTTGAACACATATTTCTCTGTGTTTGTTTATTATTATTAATTCTTTTACTATCGTTCCCATAACTAGGTTTTAAAACCTTATTCCCATTACTAATACTTCTATTAGCCCTTGTATTATTAACCCGTTTATTAGTATTAACCCTTGTATTATTAACCCGTTTATTAGTATTAACCCTTGTATTAATATTTCCCGATATATTTATATCTTTATTTAATTCCTCCTCGGTAAACAATTGTACCGGTAATCCCTGGATTTTTACAATACCCTTATTATAGTCTATAACGACTTTATATTCTTGTAAAAAATCTCGACCCAAAAGACCATCAACCCGCAGCGGTAAATTACTGCAAATAATAAAATTAACAAGAAAATTTCGATTTTCTATATCTACTTTTAATTGTGTCGCCCCTTTACTATAAATTTCGTGTCCCGTTACACTAACTAAGGTCTGTTGACCTTGTAACCCATGAAATTTAGTTCCCTGTATGGCTGAATCTTTAATAATAGAAACCGCCGACCCAGTATCAATCATAAAAATTAAAAAATTTTGCCCCACCCGTGCCCTTAAAATATATGGTGCTTCCCCTGTTAGTGTATTAATCACTGATGTTATAACTTTTAATTTTGTCTTCCCCCGAAGCGAGGCGTTGTCTTCGAGGTGCCTTGCTCGTTTAAATTTCCCTGTATTTTTGAAGTTTCCCCAGAAGCATTTTCTCGTTTTGATTGCTCGTTCCTTATTGGTGTATCCCGATCATCTCGATTAGTACGTTGTTGTCTTACGTTTGATTGATAATACCCTCTCGAATTTATCTGAGTTTGAGGAGAAGTACCTCCCCTAATTGTTAAACGGCAATTTCTCTCTATATGTCCAGGCTTTTTACACTGTCGACATATTATTGAATTTCGACAACCTCGCGCAAAGTGTCCCAGTTGATAGCATTTATAACACTCAATTTCCCGTGACGTTACAGGCTGGTTAGGTAGTATTGAATTTCGGATACCACGTTTTTGAGTCTCAAAAGTTCCGCGCCGTGGATAACGTTCAATAGCATGTACTGTCCCTCTATTTGAATTTAGTATGGTTTGATTAAGTTCCTCCTGCTCAGCAATTCTTGTCGCTTTATCGATATTTAAATTTGACTCCATGGCTAATACTATTCCTATTGTTTTGAGTAAGTCGCGTTTTAGGCCTATTTTAAATTGTGATAAAATTACATCGGCGTTTTTCTTAACAATACCCGCTCTTTGTTCTTCAGACGCGTCGGCTAAATCTTCATTTAATGACTCTTGACCCGCAAGCTTTAGTCTAGTAACAAACTGTCCCACAGTTTCACCTGTTCGCTGGTATATTTGTGATAATTTAAATTGTGCGGCTCCCGGAACTTTCAAGGGTGTGAAATGTTTTATGAAGGATGCTTTAAATATTTCATATGTAGTAGATAAATCGCTTAAAGCCGGTTCACTTTTAAAAAACCGATATGCATTCCCTGTTAATTTACATTTAACTACTTTTAACAACTGACTATGTGAAATGTTATCTAACTCTGCCCGTTGCTCAATTCTTTCGAAAAATTCTTTAACATTTTCTTGACCCGTAAATGTATCTATGGAATTTGCAAAAGTACCCAAACCTGCTCGTGGATATTCGACTGTAAGTACGGTAGGGTTAGCAGTGCTTGTTGACGGAACGCTATGATTTTTATCGTTGTCAGTCATTTTAATTTGTTTCCTGTTTCAATTTATTACTCAAACATATAAGTTTAACTCACCCAACAACCAAAATGCAGTTAAGTTTATAGCTAGTTATTCCCAATATTAACACTGTAAATTGTCAATGTTGTGCCAAACTGAATACACTCTCAACGAAATTAGCTGGCTTACACGTTGCAATTTTGTAACGCTCATCCAACCATTCGCAGATAGTGCACCCCCTTAGTTACTCCAAAAGCAATGGACCGATTCTCCGGCTCAAGAATCTAATTACTAAAAGCCTTACAAGCCCAACGCTTTTGTTCACATTAGCAACAACAAAGCAACACCATTCCCAAAGTAAAAATCAAAACCCAAGCTGCAACATACCACCAGTCACAATTTTGATTTATTTTCAGATCCCCTAAGCTGCCACCAGTTGTTACCGGGATACCCAAATTGATATTTCACCACTGCTGTCAGTGTTACGAAGGCGTATTAGGTACCCCTGAGTTCGTTTTGATCTGATGTGATGCTGGTGATCTTAGCAGGCAAGGGTTAAGATATTTAACAATCCAGTGTAAAAATATATTTTATTAACAAAAAAATATAAAAATAAAAAAAATAAGTAGGTTCCACATAAAATTATAGTCTTATAATTTTAGTTACAATAATACAGTTTAATTTCTATGATTTGGACTTACCCCTTTTTCTATCTCTGGTTGACGACACAAACACTTTTTTATGTAACTCAACTTTAAAAATATATAACTACTTTGATTCTACGTCTTGGTTCGAACATCCCCAATGTCCCCGTGTGTTCTGGTTGTGCGTGCCTCTGTCCGTCTGTCGTCCTGTGCGTTACTGTCTCCCTGGTGGAAGGTATTTCTCGTATTTATATGATATGTGTCCCTTTTCCCCTGGAGCCTTTGCTCTAAATTTTGGATGACACGTGCGGATGACGTAGTCAAATTCAGAAGAAATTGCGTCGTCAAAATTCTGTCAGTCAGCAAGCTTTTGTTTATATAAACATAACATTCTAGGTAGTAATTTTCAACGCATTATTTATTTAAAAATGATTAAGTTTGTTTAGTCTTCAAACGTGTCAAATAAATTTAATCGAGATCAGATACGTGGTATTTATGTTGCGTCATACTTGAAGCATACTTAAGGGACACATTTCATTACGCCATATTGCGCAATAGTTCTATGAACCCTTTCAACATCTGGTAGATAATTTGATGTACAAATTTTTTCACCATAATAAAATTTCTGTTATGGGATTTTTGCACAAAAAAATCAGCTTACATACATTTCTTCCAATTGTTTCTTTAAAATATTATAAAGCTATTGCGAATTTAAATCAAATTTCGCGCGAAAACTAATCATCCCATGATCATTGGGTGACGTCAATTAAAGTTTGCGTATGCAAAATTTTCAGTTGCTGTGTGCAAAGGATTATTTGTGAAAAATTACGACCTCACCTCGGGTTTCGTGTCACATATTGAAAAATAGCTGATTCACATAATTTATCATTAATCAAGATTAAATCAGGTTTTTTTAAGGTTACATGTATTTCATTTGCCTTTGGTTAAACGTCTTGTCTTTTTAAACTAATCAATGCAAGTACCAAAAAAATCAGCTTACATACATTTCTTCCAATTGTTTCTTTAAAATATTATAAAGCTATTGCAGATTTAAATCAAATTTCGCGCGAAAACTAATCATCCCATGATCATTGGGTGACGTCACGTATATTGAAGTTTGCGTGCGCTAAATTTTCAGTTGATGTGTGCAGAGGATTATTTGTGAAAAATTACGACCTCACCGCGGGTTTCGTGTCACATATTGGAAAATAGCTGATTCACATAATTTATCAGGTTTTTTTAAGGTTACATGTATTCATTTGCCTTTGGTTAAACGTCTTGTCCTTTTAAACTAATCAATGCAAGTATCCTATTATTGCAATCAATTCAGATTTTGAACTTTACGAATAATTATAATTATTATTTGTATTTTGAGATTACAATGTCTAATGAAGAATGCATAATCTAATAAGACGAATATGCATACTAAATTTAGACCTAGTCACATCAAAATCAGTTTTTTTATTAATTATTACAGTTGTGTTTATAAATTAATATTGTTTGATTACTATTTGAGCACCTATTCTTGTGAGCCAATTACATTAAAAGTAGGCAAATTCTTTAATGATAAAACCAATACATACAGTTAAAGGTGCCTTTAATAATATTTACATATTTTATCATTTTTTAAAATTTATTTCAAATTTAATTTACACTAAATGTGATAAAACACCGTTATATTTATTTATTAATTTAATGTCATCACTGATCATAGTTTCATTCAACTAAAATAAAAATTCGTGTCATATTTTTCGCAATTACAGTTAATGAATTAAAGGAATTCGATTGGTTATATTGAGTTCAAATCAGATTATTTTTGAATCAGTAAAGATCGTACCAAATAATCTAGGAAAATTAATTAAGATGAGCCATGGCAAAAATATTAATTTAAACAAATACAGGCTTATTGTTCGGGTATTGATCGGGTCACCGTTATTGAGTTCAAAATTTTTGTTTGGATGTGTTCGCTTCTACAGGAATATTCTCTTTCCATAGATGCGATAACAAACAATATTAAGGAACTTTCATTTCTGCTCCTGATCCATCAAAAATTGAGAATAAACAGCCAAAGCTTAATCAAAAAATGCAATTCTATTCAAATATTAAATAATACAGTTAGCTTCTTCTAATTACTGATTTTTAGTTTACTGATTTATACACTATTGAAAATATCCCGATAGAAGTCCACAAGATTTCAGGAAAGAAGTTCACTGGAACCTACAGGTATCCATGAAAATCCATCGACGAATACATAGGAATTCATATCTAAAGGAAATTTTCCATGAATCATGAATCTCGTGAACCTTTGGTGAGAAGACACTGAATATTGAAAAATGACCACAAAACATTAAAGCACTTACACTTTTTTCTCGACGCAAATTTTGTTAATCATGTTAGCATCATCAAGAGACCATTCAAAAAAATGTAAGCATCTCCTAATGATGCTAACATTGTTAGAAAAACGCGCGTCGAGAAAAAAATGTTAGTGGTTTAGTAGTTCACGGTTATTTTTTAATATTCAGAGGAATCTTTCCGTTTATAAATGAAGGCAAATTCACTTAAAAATCCGCGTAAACCCATCCATGAATTAATAAATCTACTTAGAAACTCTGGGAATCCGACATGAGAATCCATGTGATTTCTCAGATCGAATTCCACCTGGGTTTTTTATCATTGTATACATTTATCCAATATTATGGTCAAACGAAAACGCTGAGAGAACAGAAAGCAATTGGATTTGATTTTGGTTTGGTTAAGGAAATTATAATCATAAAACAAGACAAAGTAAACAAACCTGAAAGTGATGAGCTCTAATAACCAATCGAATGCCTCTAATCGCTCCATTTAGGATCAGGCAACTATACCTACTGCCCGATCTAGATGAAAATTTGTATCTGTTCCATTTGATTGCCTATCATGCTATTGGCTCACAAACAGTACCTGTGAGTTTGTAGTTAATCACCACAAGTTTTCATTTTTGCTTTTATTCATAGAACGATTTCATTGCATTATAATAAATTGGTTTAAGTAACACATTTTATAGTAAATACACTTCACAGGTATTAAACTACTGCCCAAAAGATATGAAAGCCGACATTTGTGTGCACTTGAACAGGAAAGTGTTTAATGAACATCCGGCGTTTCGGCTGGCATCCGATGGTTGTCTCCGTGCCCTCGCCATGCATTTTACAATGTCACATTCGGCACCAGGCGACTTGCTCTATCACACCGGAGAATCTATTGATTCATTGTGTTTCATCGTCACTGGATCTCTTGAAGTTATACAAGACGACGAAGTTGTCGCTATTTTAGGTTTGTAGATTAAAATATTGGGGTCTGTCACGGATATGTGTCGCTATGTTTAGCGAATTACGTGAGTGATACAGCGATAATTTGTTCAAAACTGAATAACGAAATAAAACTCACTCCAAAGAAGGTATTATGTTACTCAGTTTATGTACAACTTTGCCAAATGAAAGCTCATCTAATTTAAGAAAACAATTATTGTGTAAATACCTATTTGGACATAATATGTCCTATTTCACTTATTTAAGAAACTAAACATATAAACAACTAGCCGTTACCCGTGGCTTTGCCCACGTATATTTCGATTTATGTTTTATTGTCTCCCCGCGAGAAATTCTCCTCCTGCGAAGCGATGCCGGGCTGGTGATGTTTACACGCTCAAACAAATTTTATTAATACATTATTCACTCGCTTCAAAAATGACTTCCATACAAACTTTCATCCCCTATTTAACCCCCTTAGGGGATGAATTTTTAAAAATCCTTTCTTATTGCTCACCATACGTTATATAAGGAACTCCTGTGCAAAATTTCATTCTTCTAACTTCAAAAATAACTAACTTCCATACAAACATTCATCCCCTATTTAACCCCCTGGGGGGATGAATTTTTAAAAATCCTTTCTTATTGCTCACCTACGTTATATTATAAGGAACTCCTGTGCAAAATTTCATGCTTCTAACTTCAAAAAATGACGAACTTCCATACAAATTTTCATCCCTTTTTTAATCCTCTTCGGGGATGAATTTTCAAAAAAAAAATTCTTAGTGCTCACCTACGTTATATAGGACACTCATGTGCAAAATTTCATACTTCTAACTTCAAAAATGACGAATTTCCATACCAACTTCCATCCCCTATTTAACCCCTTTAGGGGTTGAATTTCGAAAAATCCTTTCTTGGTGGGTGCTTACATCACAGAAGGAACCTACTATTCAAATTTCAAGTTTATATCTTCAGCGGTTTGACCTAGGCGTTGTCTGTCAGTCAATCAGTCAGCCAGTAACGGAACTGTTTTATATATATTATATAGAAGATAAACATTCATTGTTTTTAATTGTTAATAACAAAATATATGTTGTTTTTTATTTATTTATTTTTTAATAGATGAGCTTTCATCTGTCAAAGTTCGTCGGTGAGTAATAAATCACCCTACATATTATTATTTAAAAAGAAGTTCGTAAAGACGACTGAAGACACGTTTTCCTACCATCAACTTTGGAACAACAAAAACTTTTGGTTAATTTTATTTATTGGAGAATCATCTAATGTCCCAAAATACAAAAATTGAAATAACTTTTGAACCGTCAACAAATTATTGGATAACCACATAAATATATGGTTATTTTGATAGGAAATTACCTCCCCCATCATCTCACTTCGTTTGGACGTCGACTTACGGGACACCCTGTATATTTTCACTATCGGGACTCGAACCTGGGCTTGACGTTTGCACCTTTCGGTAGACTGATACTTTACCACACAGCCACCTGGCTTATCACAACGTGAACCTTAACATAGGTATACATGTTGTGTTTTGTTTTACATGACAACTACTTTCGACTATTTCCTTTACTTACTTTACTTTCTCAAATGCCACCCCAGTATATGAGACATTAAGGTACGTGCAGTATGGAGCTGGGATTCTAGATGGTACCGTAGATCATAGCAGGGCTTGCTTAAATTAATGCATTGTTATATATGCGAGCGTACACAACGAAGCAGTGAGTGTAGCAGGTATAAGCGCTGTTACAAGAGCTGGTAGATTCAAGAATGTATCTCACCATTCTTTCAGCGCGCTTCGACTACCACAATCAACGTGTGACATCTGTCAAATGGCCGTTACAAGTTTCGCAATGGATGTGACTAGTTTAATAAGTGAAATTTCGCCAGTTTTTATTTAATTTGTTTTAAGTTTTTGAGTATTTAAAAGTGTTTTAGGTTCCATACGTAAATATTCAAAAAACTGGTTTGGGTAAAATTTTAATTCTTGGTATAAATGATGAAATTCGCCATGTTTAGATCGTTTTCTATTAATAGGGTGGACATGATAACTCCTACCCAAATTTGTATTTAAAATATACCACTTTGTAGCAGAAGAACACAAATATTCGTCTTCGCTATCAGCTGACATTTCAAACTCGATTTAAGCTTGTATCAATGCTAGTATCAAAGCTTCGTTGTGCAAACCTATAAGCGCTTATAATTTCAGCCACCATCTACCGTACCTGCTACCATCTAGAATCCCAGCTGCGTACTGCACGTACCTTTAGACGTTATTCACTTCAAAATGTGTTACAGGTAAAGGTGATGTGTTCGGTGATTCTTTTTGGAAGGATAACGCAGTTGGGCAATCGGCAGCTAATGTCCGCGCTCTCACGTACTGTGATTTACATACAATAAAACGAGACAAATTACTGGAAGTGTTAGATTTTTATCAAGCTTTCGCCAACAGTTTCGCAAGAAATTTAGTTCTTACATATAATTTACGACACAGATTAATATTTCGAAAAGTTGCCGACGTTCGACGTGAAAAAGAGTTGGCAGAGAGAAGAAAAAACGAACCGCAACTAGATCAGACACAAGATCATTTAGTGAGAAAGATTTTCTCGAAGTTTCGTAGAGATAGAGCGTTGCACGCACCCATTATAGCACCTCAACACCCGACAGCTGATGTTGAAAAAGGAGACGAGGGGACAGAAAAAAGCGCACCACGGATACCGACAACCAAACTGTCCTCTGTTGTTGAAAAAGATGACGCCGCGAGTCAGGTATTCAAATCAGTTGCGCTAGAGATTAATATTATAAATATTATCGTATATTATAAGTATTATCGTATTTTTACCGACTTCAACAAAAAGAGAGGTTACCCATCTATTCAATATGTTGTAACAGTTTGCACTGGTGATTCGCGGATTACACCCCACCCCCCCCCCGTAATATACAAATTTGACTCGTTACAATGTATGTATGATTGTATGTATGTAGTTATGTATACCGGGTGTTCGAAAATTTCCACCAAATATATCTCGAAACTAAACGCCGGATGAAAAAATGTTTGGAACAAAGATTGTATAATTTCGAGGGCGAAAGAATGTGGAGTAATTTATTTTTTAATTGGTGAACGGTTTTAAGATAATTGTAAGATCATCTTTTGTCAGGAAATTTTTTTTTATCTGGCGTTCAGTTTTGAGATGTTTTTGGTGGAAGTTTTCAAATGATCACTCGGTGTACCTACGTATGTGCGCGATTATATCAGGAACTGATAGTCCTATTTGAAAAATTCTTTCATTGTTTAACAGGGGTCTCCACTTTATTGGGGTTGAAAAATAGAATCATTTTTAGGAATTTTTAGGAAAGATACTATTCAAGATAGAATTAAAAATTGGAGACTAAACTTTCCATTCAGCTAGGCGGGGTATGTGAACGGTGGAAGTTCCAGTACCTAGCTAGAAAATACCTAATATTTTAAAAAATCGCTCAGTTTTATAATCTATAGATGTAAAACATATTTTGTCATCAAAATTCAGTACTTAGTTGTTTTTTTTTTGAAGAAGTATTTTTTTAATGTTTTGGCAATTTGAAGAAGGGGTGATAACAGGTTTTGCACTGTATCTCCGTAACGGTACATTTTGCAGAAAATTTATAGAAAAGTTTTTTGTTTAGAATGGAATTCTCTACAACTTCAGTAGAAATACTTTTTGCCGTAAATTGAATAATTAAAAAGATATAATAATAATAATAATGATTTTATATGCCTTATAGAAGATAGAATATTTTTTGTTTTTCTGTTAAAATCAAAAGAAAAAAAAGTTTTTTTTTTCGATTATTCAACGCTGTGTTGTGATTGTGAGATATAAATTGATGTGTTTTTTCAGGCTTCACACGTGACGACGGTGACGGCAAAAGGCAGTCGAACGACAGCAGTACGAGCGAGCAAATGGGGTCGCCTATTGGGCTCATCGAGCTTAGACTCGAGTTCGGAATGCTCGAGCCAAGCACCGGCGTTTACGAGGAGCCTTAGTACTCGCGACCCTGCGACGGGTGTTGCTGTTACCTTAAGTGCTGCTTCTTCAACTGCTAAAGATCGACCGACCTCGTCATCTTCAGGCAGTCCCGGCGGTGCGCCGGCCGGTTCCGGCAATAAGATATTTCCGAAACTGCAAAAAATGACTACGAATGCATCTGGTCCGAGTATAACGCGTCAAGACACTATAGAAGAAATAGTTGAAATTGACGACCGTGAACGCACAAGCAGGTCGCTCAGTTTACGAAAAATTGATAGTTATGATGGCGGACTGAGAGATCCAACGACATTATCGACTTTGTTGCAGTATCAAAGGCCTGTGCCAGATATTTCCTCGCTACCGGCTGAATATAAAGAAATCATGAACAATATTATGGACTTTAAAGTGGACGTGAAATTAGAAATACAAAGGTTAAACCAAAAAATGGAAAGAATGGAAGAATTGTTGGGAGAATTAGTGAATAAACTAGGCAATAACGGTTCCGCATCACAATCTCCTCAAGGTGAATCTGATCAAGAAAAATCCGTCCGCTTAAGATCGATGTCTGCAACTGATGTAGCCGTAAGCAAAGCGACGGAAGGAACTGGTATCGGTCAGTTGATCCTTAGAAAGCGCAGAGCGAAAAGTCGCAGCACTAAAGGAACAGCACCACGCGTTCCAACGACCCCCACTGAATCGAGGGGAGACACGAGTCCAACTGAGACCAGTAAGATGTTAGATGATGCTCCTCATTCTTCTACCTCCTCCCTTTCGAGACGCAATAAAGATTAAAGAGTGTTCAAATTGACAATTTTAATACACGATTTGTTGAAAAAAATGATTGAAAATTTATAAAATTACAGTTGATTTAATTTTAAATATAATATTAATAATAATCTACGGCACTGCAGTATGAATATTATGATATCTCACACTATTAATTATTATATTGACTCAAATTATTTACGAGTCTTAAAAATCTCTGTTCTCGTTATGTAAAATCTCAGAATTTTTGAAAAAATCATATTGATTTTGACAATACTTCGCGAACAATTAAGATTTACCTTATCCAAAACGACTTTGGATCATTTCGAATTGATGATTCACAATGTGTACTAATCGTAAATACATACAGAATTGAAATATATTGCCGAAATTATAAGTTTCAACAAGGAAAATGACAATTTTTAATATATTTGATTTATTTTAGGCAGAGCTAGAGGTAAAAAATATGGTAGGTAACTATTTCCATGGAGAAATCACCTACGCTTTTATTAACTAATTGTAGATAATAGACGCGTCGACAACTCAGGTCATTAGCGTCTACGCTTTTATGAAAAAATAAATTACATGATTATAATAAATTATATTTTGTCATTTAAAAGTCAGAACATGGTCATTAAGACTACAAAAATGTGGTTTTATTTTTCGTCAGCCGTTGTCTTGTTGTTATTTGACTCATTAATATGTAAAATAAAATAATTTGAACAGAGATTTTTCAACTTAAGGAGGATTTAAATTACTCTTTTGGGATAAATTATCGAAAGTGAGAAAAAAAGGATAAACAGAGTAGGATTTAATTCTGCTTTTGTTCATTTTGGATAATAAACATAATATTATCATAGCATTATAATTAATAGTCGTTTGAAATATTACATTCGGCTTGCATTTTGGTTAGGAGAAGATATGTTTTACCGTTGAGTAGGGGGAGGGGAGCGGTGTAAGTTTAAAATTGAGATTTCGGGATCGGCGGTCGTCCCATTTGGCCGCCATTTTTAAAAAGGGGGTTAACAGATTTTGCACTGTATCTCCGTAACGGTACATCTTACAGAACATTTGTAGAGAGGTTTTTTGTTTAGAATCTAATTCTCTACAACTTTACTGGAGATACTTTTTGTCGTAAATTAAATAATTAAATAGATATGCCTTATAAAAGATGATGGAATATTTTTGTTTTACTGTTAAAATTTAAAGAAAAAAAATATTCTAACTTCTATAAGGCATATCTATTTAATTATTCGCAAAGAAAAAAAACCTTGTCCTACCCAAAATACAAGGTTAGCCTAAGAAAATGTAAAATTTCAATGGACTAAATACCATATTATAATATAATTTATTATGAATGACAATCGGTGACGTTGGATTACTAAATTGGGGAAAAAAGCGTTTTCCCGATCCAACAATAATTTATTTTTATTGTTCAAGATGACAACGTATGTATATTGTCGAAACGTCACCCTGAAAATTTGAAAAATATAATATTATTCTTGGATCGAGAAGAGACTTTTTTATTCAATATTATAACACCTTCCTTGTCTTTAATAACATTTCCGTATTTATTAAAAAGATACTTGTTAATTCTGTTCCAAGAATGGACAACCGCAATTTTAAGTGAATAATGTTAATAGTCCACTTTTGATGATACGTCCAAAAATTAATTTCAAACATTTTTCTTCCGAGATAATAATTTATCCAAAATGAGCATCTTAACTCCGATTTTTTAATTTGGTTTTATTGTTTGATAGTAGATAGTTGACTGACCTTAAGCAATAAACAAATGTTGGGATCAAGTTAGAAATTTCGATGAACTGGATGGCAATACTATGCTATTCCAAGTTTCTTTCCAGTTCATTTACAATTACTAAGATTTTTATGCCTACTATGCCCTCAAAATCTTCAAAAATAGTTAGTTTCTGAAGACAGTTATATTATTATTAATTGGCAATTAGTCAATAACTACCATTTTCTAGCAGCTAATAGAAAAATACAGAGTGCTAATCAAAACAATTTATTTCTGACTAAGCAATATTTAGCTTTGTTTTAATAATTTTGCCTTTTTTGTTGACCACGATTGCATTGTTTTGTTTTTGTCAGTAAATCAATAACCAAAAGGAAAGACAATGGCGTGACCTCCATCAAAGATAATTGGTGACCCCTGACCTATAAACTTGGACTATCATTAAATCAATAATAATAAAATGAAAATGATGCCACTCTTTTCCTCTTTTGCATCACAATCGGGCGTTGTGTGAGTTCCTTTTATTTTCTAGTGATGGGACAAAATGATAGTAACAGTTAATTTGAAACTATTATCAGAAAAGAACTGTTACCAAAATAATGTTTTTAAAATAACTGTTTCAATACTATGCGTAAGGTAGTTTTTTTTTTCAACAAAAAAAGTTAAAAAGTGTCTCCATTTTATTCTCGTCGTTTAAATGTAACTACTGAAATATCAACTCACCAAATCTTTGTATTTTGTAATATGACATGCGTGGTATTTTTCCAAAAATCAGCTGTCGTTTATTAACAGATACTTGTAATCAATTATTTTCAAACATCAGTACCTAACAATCTTCTGAAAAAATCCCGGTGAAGTTTTTCCTTATTTTTTTTCTTTCTTTATTTTGGTATTGTAAATATTGTGTCCAAAGTCCATTGCGAAATCATGTACGCAAAGATTCGTTTTACGTTAATTTTAGTTATTAAAACAATATTTACTATAAAAATCTGCACAAAAAGGTCCTGTATAAAATTTACGTAGGATCAATAGTTTTCGAGATATGAGGTCGAGAGAGCTTAGGCGTTGCAATGTATTTTCCGCACGACCTTAGGTAGAATGCAAGGCGTGATGTTTTTTACATTGTGTCCCATGTAGTATTCCATCCGTCATATAATTATTATGACATTCGTCTCTTTTTCATCATTTTCTTTAGTTATCGTTTATAGAGTAATGTTTGTCGCTATAATACCAACAGGATTATTAAATTTTTGACATGAATTCGAAGTGTGTTCTATAAGAAAGCTATCCAGCCGCAACGAAAAATTTAGAAAATCTGGTTGCTGCCACCTTACAGACGCAATTTTTCCAAGGTAGTATTTTTTGACATGAAATTGAAACAAGTGAAGAGAGTGTTCAAAAAAAATCCCATATGAGGGTTATAAACCTCTTCGTGGAATATCTAGCTGTGCCTCAAAAATGTTATAGATAGATAGATAGATATTTATTTAATTTAAGAGCATGTAGTTATGCTATAAATTCGTCAATTATCGATAAAAATTACAATAAAAATTACATTAAAATTACATTAAAAATGACTTTGAAACAACATAGAATTAAATCTTTACAATGTAGGGTAGCTGCTTTCAAATTTTTCTAAATTTTTCGGCACAGTTAGATAGCCCATGAATATAGGTCTATAACATTGATATGGGAATGTAATATTACTTAAACACTCTTTTTACTAAATCAATTCGCGTCATGTATTCAAATTTTAAGTCAAAAAGTGCTGTATTGTAAAAATTGCTTCTATAGGGTGGCTACGCTCAAATGTTTCAACGCAGTAGAATAGGTCTATAACCTTCATATGAGAATGTAATATTTCTTGAACACTCTTTTTACTAGAGCATTTCGCGCGAAAACTATTGGTCGTACGTAAAATTTGTATATAACCTTTTTTGTAGATAATTCTTTGATAAACAACTTTTCTAATAGCTTAAATTAGCGTCCAACCAATAGAAAACGAGATATTCGCAAAAATTGATTTTTTCTACCTTTGACCTTGAATAATTTCGCTTGTCGTACACAATTTTGAAATGGACTTTCTGCACGTTATTTGTAATGTCAAAATGAAGCTCCACCTTTTTTCGTCTAAAATGAGGGGACTATTATAACTGTAACTAAATATTATAACAAATTTGCCCATCACTGATATTTTTTCGTTAATAATATAGTTTTTTTATTAACGTATGACGATTAAAAAAAAAATTAGCGTACAGAGGAAACCCGTCCATTATTGGGTGTTGTTACAATGTTCATCTAATGCACTGTGAAATCGTTTAACATAATTTTCTGAAATAAATTTTGCATTAACCCAATGGTAACTATATTTTTGTCCACAGAAACTGGCTATAATAATAATTTGCACATTAACTGTCATATAGGTTTGACTCATACAATACGAAGAGGCCTAATATTATGATGACTGACAATGCAATATACAAAGTGTGAAAACATTCCATACATTTCATTGTTTTGTTTTTGAGCTGGAAATCGTTGCTTCGCCCCCAACTACACGCACAATTTTTATATTTTAAGAAACACCCTATTTTTACTTCCCACCTCTACTATGGTAGGGAAGTAATGGATTTAGTCCGAAAAAAATATTTCGAGATTTTAACAGATTTTCACGTTTTGAGACCCTAGCAATCGTTTAAGATCATTTTCTGACTGATGTCTGTATGTGTGTGTGTATGTGTGTATGTGTGTGTATGTGTGTATGTGGTCAATTTTTCGGAACAACATACGGGCATGCCGATTGTTCTATTGTGTTTATCAGCCTTTAACTTAGATCTGATTAGATTTTGAGTCAAATCGGTTCGGTGGATCCTGAGATATTCAAAAAAACGTCCTCAATGTCACGTATTAACATAGGTAAAAAAAAATATAAATGAATTCTAGATGTTATAATATGAAAAAAATGTAAATATTTTTTTTCTCTAAAATGTATAGTTTTCGAGAAAAAAAATATTTTACTAAAAAAAATAAAAATTGTACGTAAATCAAGGTAACCATGATTTTTGCTATTTTAAGCTAGCCATCAGTAGATCACCAAACAAAAAAGAGGGCCATGCTTTTTTCAAAGAATAAAAATTAAATTGTGTTTTAAAGACCACCAACAGCTAAGGTTATTTGGGCCTAGTCAAAGAATAAAAAAAAGTGTTTATTTTTTGCAAATATTTACTAGGTGGGAAGTATAGGACTGGTCATCAGTCGAATTTTTTTTCAACGAATTCAGGAGAAAGACCTCATTTTGAGAATGTTTCGTGTATTAAAGTATTAAGCTAAACTTAATGGTCTCTGGAATATCTGAGATCAAAGTTGGAGAAATTGAAAACTTCCATAATATGCAAAAAAATAGACGTGATGCAATTTTATGGAATTCTTCAATTACTTGCTGGTTAAATTTTCCCATAAGGTTGAAAAAATGCCAAAATAACCAAATTCACATCAGTTTTAGACTGTCAATGGCAAAAAATACGAACACGAAACAGCTTCAGGATTTTTCAGAGTTCATGCGATGTAAATTAAAACTATTATTTAGATAGGTACAGTCGCGGACTTAATAAACTTGAGTTTTTCAGTGTAAGTTCACAAAAAGTCAGTAGCTTAGCAACAAATTTAGTTTTTAACAGGTAAATGTAAATGTCAAAAATTTAAAGAAATAATTGTCCTTAAAATGCCTCGAAACTGTTAAAACGATGAACGAAAAAGAAGAATTATTGCAAAATTGGAGGAAGGAATTTGCTAATATCAAACATTATCAAATCTTTTTGTTTTAATTGAATAATATTGAGTAATTTGGATTGTATAATAAACAACTGAGGTGTTTTGATAATATTTTTTTATTGAATTTTTAAGATGTAACCGTAGTAATTGATACATTACTATCAAAAGCCAAATTACAATATGCAAAAATAAAAAAAACCGGTAACTAGATGATACAGGCGTAAACTTTTTAAGTTCGCGACTGTATACAGGGTGTATCACAGAAAACCGAACATAGGGAAAACTCCATTGTGCAAATTAGTTAGGATCAACGATTACTTTGGCCACATATGAGAATGGGTACCATGGTAACGCTGACTAACCATTATTTAATAACAATTATAGCTAATAATGAATAATTAGAAAAATCAGTTAAAATAAATTCTTCAATATTAAATGATTTTATTTTTATTAATGAAACAATTTTTTATTAAGAAAATATTTTTTTAACTAATAATTAAACAAAACAAACAGTTAAAATAAAAAATTAAAGCAAATGTTCAAATAAACCTCCATTTTGAATTAAGCAGTAGCTTAATCGGTTACAATAACTTTGTCTCACTTTATCTAACATTACAGGAGTCATATTGAAACATACTTCGACGATTTTGTCTTTAAGTTCATCCAGATTTTGTCAAATGAACAGCAATATGCATTTGTTACTGTATACGTACACCATGGTAACCATGGTAACGACCTCTGAATCGAGGGCAAAGCAATCTCTGATCTTAACTAATTTGTACTGTGTACTTTTTCCTATGTTCGGTTTTCTGTGATACACCCTGTATATGGTTATTAATTCTCCTTTAACCTCAGATTTCAGAAACCGTTTACATTATCTTGTTGCTTCACTATACAAAAAATGCTCAAAATGAAGTCTTATTTTTGAAACCGTCAAAAAAATATAGGGTGCTACAATAAACAAAGTTTCGTGTTTCGGAGACGGTGGGGGGAGGCACAACGATTCGACACCTACATCAGACTGTGTCCCACTGTCAATTATCCAACCCCCCTCCCCCAAGTTTCCATTATCTAACTCAAAAGGCAAAACAGTGAAATGCGTGGAATGTTTTCGGGTGGACACCTGGTGTTATATTCGCTGTGAGCAGATGCATGGAGGGGATTTCAGAGTGACTGTTAGAGCGCAACAACTGATAAAAATAGAGAGACATGCTGTGGGTACCTAACTCCCTTTTCTATGGTAACTGCTAAGCATAAATACGTCATAGTAAATAATAAAATATAAAAGGGGCCGTGAAAATTACACTTTTTATCAAATAAAGTTTAAATAATTTTTATGCAAAAAAAATATAATAAGTACTCAAATTCATTTGTTTTTAAATTTATTATAACCTAACTTATTATTGGTGTATTTGCCATATGGCACATACACTATTGGCGTCGGTCGGATGGCGGGACCTAGGGGTCGGACCAAAATTTCTCGACGTTTCATAGCCTCCTGAACACTTTGGCACCATTTTTAAAAATGTCTGTTTATATATATTTATATATTTGGATATATATATATATATGTGCGGGCTATAACTTTCGATAGAGCTAATTGATTTTGACGAATTTGGTAGGCACGTTGAAATCCATCACCGCACGAAGCCTATTTAAAATGGGCCCAATCGGACCATTTTAAGGGTGGTTTTTATGGGTTGAAAAATGTTTTTGGGCCCAAAAATGCCGAAAAAATTCTCAGAATCGTTTCAAAATTGAAATTTAACCCTTTAATGACGATTAAAATGTACTGCTAAAATTTTAATAAAATCGGCCCGACAGGACCGGACTTACAAATTTTATGAAAACACTAGTTTGCGGATAGTGCTTTACTTACTGAAGGGTGTATTTAATTTGGTACCGAAGTTGCATTGATAAAAATGTTGAAATTAACAAAACAAATATTATTTTAAGGGATGTATTAAGGGACTAAATTTTTTATTTTGTCCAAAAACAAACATAATAAAGCCACAATGCCAGTATTAGCAAATACACTATATTGTCGGCAGGGTTTTGGCACTGCGACCCGAGTTTTTATTACTTTAAGATATTTAATAATTATAAAATAATTTTCCGGTTGTATTTTAACTACATATTTGACATTAATGCTCTAATTTAACAGCTAAGATTTGGGTTTTGCGGGTAAATTAAATAAAGTGTACTTACCGAAATTGCTTTGCGAATCATGAACGAGAAAGTTTATGATTTATATTGTTCACCGAATTCCACAAAACACAATTTTCACGTCGCTATTTTTGAATTCAACAAAATCATTAAATGATTAAATTGTAACTTTAGCATCGCCGCGCCGATTTATCTTATCATTCACTAAACGGCAGGACCATGCATCTGCTCACATCGAATTCCGTACGCTTGTAAAATACACGTACTTACGTATATTGTGTGCACATACAATCAGAGCATTTGTCAAATAGCAATAGTTCACATCTAAGTCCGTCTTGAAGAAAAAAAGTCCGATGCCTAAATGACTAAATACTCGTAGTTATAAAACATCTTAAATGAGCTTCTATATACTCAATATCATAAGGAGACTCTCATTTATTCGCCACCATTTTCATTATTGTTTTTATTTACATTCCTCCAATTAAACATCAACAGTTCCATGATTTGTCGAATGAAAAAAAAATTCCATAGAAGCGCAGTTTTTGATAAATTTTCTGGATATTAAGAAAAGAATAAAAATTTCCCATCTTCTAATTTAAGGTTAGCTAATTAGTGAAAGAATTTTTAGAATCGGTTCAGGAGTTCCAGAAATACGAATTTATACTTTATTAACCCCCCTCCCGAGAGAAATTTCTCTACCTGCGAGGGCAATTACTGAAAGAATTTCTAGAATCAGTTCAGTAGTTCCAGAGATAAGAATTTATGATTTATCCCCCCCCCCCACAAGAAACTCTCATCCTGCGAAGGTATTAAAACAGCTCGGAACGACGTTCGCTTATTTAAATTCGTTCCAATACACAGATATTCACACACATTCACGTAAAATAGCGAGTGTGTAACAGTGTAGTATAGTAGGTGGTCAGCCGCGACGTGCATTGCCAGACGTGACGTGCCATTAAAGCGTTTTTACTCCCATGGTGCGCCATTAGATGTTTCACATCAAAAAAAATATTCATTTTTACTGCTACCTATATATTTTTTTCTGCCTATAATTCCCACCTATCTTATGTATTTCTTCTTCAAAAAAGGCAGAAGGTTATTGAGTCTGAACGTTCTCAGAATGCTTTAAAATTGCGTTTCTAAAAGTCAATATTTCAAAAAATGTCTCCCGGGGGGACACCCCCCGGACCCCCCACCTCCTATTGAGAGTCACCTTCCTCATGGGCCTCATCTATCTTCGGTGCTGTTTTATGTACCACTACTCTACGATTCTGCAAAATTAAAAGCAAAACAATCATCTAGAACTTTTTTGTCTCGAATAAATTAATGTTCCAGAACCCTGATTAAGAAAACCATCGTTTCATTTGCGTTTTTGGATCCTATTTTTTCAAACATTTTTCTGCTGGAGAGTGTTCCGCACCTCGCATTTCCCAATGATCGAGCTACAGCTATATATTTACCTAGTCCCATGCATATCCACCAGTGGCGGATTCAGGGGGGGTTAAGGGTTCACCCCCCCCTAAATTTTTGGCAACGCATAGAACGCATAGAAAAGGTCATCCGATTCATATCTTAGCGGCGTTGGGCAATGGGCATTGCATTTTTTCGATATTTTTTTTATATTTTCGCGCGTAAAAAACTGACTTAGTGAGGTAAGGTATCAATATAATGCATAAATATTTTGAACCCCCGCCCCGAAATATTTTTCTGAATCCGCTCCTGATTACTTTCCCTTCTCTCATAGAAAAGCTATGTGCGCCGTTGCTGCGTTTTCCGCCCGCGCCGATTTTTTGCGCTAGTCCGTCCCTAACCTCTGGTAAATGAATGATATACAGAAGCAATCTAAGCAAATGGACTAATAGGTATATGTTATAATTTTTTTGCTATACCCACTACAAAATAGCTACTTTCGATATATGTATAGCGACCTTTAATGAGTCATTTAACAGGCAGATGTGCGGAAAGTTACCGCACTAGGGCAGTAAGTGAACGGTTGCCATAGTGGTTTCCGTTTATTCGCTCTAAATACGCCTGCGTGCGCCTGCCATTACTTACTCACTGCCTTCATGGCATACTGTAGAACGAAAGATGGCGACGCAAATGAATTGTCAAATTTTTTTGTAAATTAAGTGAAAAATAGGTATTTTGTAGTGGGTATATCAAAAATACCATACCTATATCTCGTGAAATGGACTATATAACGACTCGTGTGACTGTAAAAGCTCGCTATCGCTCATTTTTACAGACTGTCATCACTCGTCGTAATATAGTCCATTACACATCTAGATATACAATCTACTAAAACATCTGTTAGATTTTGTAACAGTCATTTCCCAGTAGCATTTATAAAATAACTATTGACATTATTTCGTCCCCTCGTTAATATAACTATATTTAGTTACTTACATATACAGGGTGTATCATTAATATTGTAAAAAAATCCAAGGGTAGATTCCTTGCTAGAAAATAAGAAAATAGTTCTTATAAACTTTTTTCCAAAGACCATTAAATTTCAAGCTATACAGGGTATCAAAGTTTAAAAAAAAAACGGGTTTTACGGAAAGACCCTTCTTTCGTTTTTCTTGAAATTTGATAGGTTTATATGCAATAACAAGGCACTTCTTCTGATGTAAATAGAATTCGTTTAATTGTTCCAGTGGCTTCCTAGGAGGCGACTCAGTTGATAATAATATGAAAAAATATGTCACACCACTAGGTTTTCTTTAAAATAAAATATTTTTTAAGATTAAGCAATTAGATATTAAAATTTTAAAAAAATTATTAATTTTTTAATTTTTTCTAATAATTTAACATAAATAATACTGAAAAACGAAAATAAAATTTTTTTAAAGCCATAGATAAATTACTAAACATTAATTAAAATGTATAAAAATTTAAAAAATATCACGTGACTTCAAAACGCGCCAGGAATGTTTGTGACGTCGTTATGTTAAAATTTTTGTGCATTTGTTAGTATTTGTGTGTATGTATTACACATACTATCAAAAATAATAAATTTTTAACTTGGTAGCCATGGATACAAAGACCATAGATAACATAATGACGTCACACGCGTTCGGATTTTTTCGGCGCGTCATCGGAACTGAGTTTAAAGTTAATTTTTATTTAAATATAACTTTTTAATTAGTAAGCAAAAAAATTAAATAAAAGCAGTTTTGCTATAAAATTTGTATGTGGTCTTTCCATTTAAGTAAAAAAAAATCATTCAAAAACCCAATTCAAAATACAACTTTTTGGCCATATGAATATTTCTCGTATCTTGCTTTGTTTTCTAAGAAAAAAATAAAAAAACCTTTTGCACGCCCCGAACCAAATGAAAAAAACTATATAAATTTTGAGTAAATACCCGTTTTTCCTAAACTTTGATACCCTGTAATTGATACCCTGAAATTTAAGGGTCTTTGGAAAAAAGTTTATACCTAAGAACTATTTTCTAATTTCGAACAAGAAATCCACCCTTGGATTTTTTTACGATATTAATGATACACCCTGTATATTATTGAAACGGTGGTTACTTGTCAAAGCGAAGGCCATTTCGAAAATAAAAAAAAATTTAAATAGGGTTTTGCATTATGACCCTGAAACTCTCTGTTTATATGCCGTCTAATAATAGCTAGGTATAGACTATGCGTGCATTCGCGTCAAAGGGTCCAAGGAGTCCGAGAATTTGGCCAACAAAAACACGTTGTGTCCGAAAATATATTGTGTGTGTGTTTTTAAAGACCACCAACAACGAAGGTTACTTGGGTCTAGCACCAATTCATATTTTCAATTTATTATTATTTTTTTTTAATAATAAATTGAAAATCCAATTGATACTTTTACCAGCTCTCGGACTAGAACCAGGGAACTGGGGACTTGTAATAGAGGAACCATAGCAACGCCGTCGAAGATATGTTGCCAACACACGCTTTAGAACTTGCCAACAAACACATCATTATGTCGATTGTCTTAGCTATGCATTTTTCTCCTCATTATCCGTACTTAGATATTTTATAAATATCTATGTGTATGCAGCGATTGCTTTATATTATTAATTTAGTAGCGAATAAAAACCAGGAAATAATATACGAATAACTTGTAAGGGCTTTAACACAAAATCCTACGATTTACCACGAACCACGAGTCGCGAATAAACGCATAGTTACTATAATTTAGAGTCATAAGTATAATAATTTAATGATTGATAATTATTTGATAACGTTCAGTTACATAGTGAGGTAGGTAGGTATTTAGAGCTTATTGTACAATAAAATAACGATAATTAAATAGATATTAATTATTCTTTCTTGAATTATGAGATTTCAATCATTTTTTATCTAAAATACAACATTACTTAATAGGGTTGTCATATTTCATATCCAAAAACACGGGACGATGCGATATTATTGAAAATAAGACGAGTAATTATAATTTTCACAAACTGCAAAATGCGTTTGAACAAAAATAAAAAATTGAATTGATGTGTTACTTGTAGGAAATCAGTATTAAGAGAATATTAGTATTTATTCAAAATTAAGTGTACTGTCGGGAGGTATCGCTAAAATATCGAGCTATCCCGAATGTGCCAACCCTAAGCAATAAGTTTATCAATGTTGAGAAAAGATTTTCATAAAGTTTGAAAGATCAAAAATGTTTTCTTCTCTTGTTGATTGAGGATAAAATACATGTTGTGTATTTTACGGAAGCTGTAAAAAAGAATGCTCAATAACTTTTTTTACGATTATAAAATTAAAGAGTTTGATTTGTAGTTTTCTGATCAATCGAATGTACATTAAACATACTTATAAATAATTAAAACAATAAAATATGTAAATCTAATTAACGTAAATTAAATAGTATAAACACCTCTATTAAAGAGAATAACACCAGTACACTGAGTTTGGAAACATTATTATTATATTAAAATAAGAAAAACAAAACCAAACGCTTCTTTTGAATTTTAGTAGATGTTTTATTACAGCTTTAATGATTGAGGATAAATTTGTAAATATTAATTTTCGTACTAATAATTAAGCTATCGAACAAATAATGCAATTATTAAGTAATTTATTATAGAGCAAATTTTAATATTAAGTATAAATCAAAAGTAGCATATTTTATGAAAAATATAAAAACGATATAATTTATAATTAGAAACTTCCATTAAAAATTCAACGTAAAATGTTATTGAAATTTGTGATATAATTTTAATGGAAGATTTTACAATAAATATTTGTAAAAACGCAATGATAATATTATAATGTGGATCAAATGTTTATTCGTAAAATAAACATTTAGTTTAAATTGAAATAAAATTGAATTAAACATGCACTAAAATTGACCAATTTTTATCGTTTTACACGCACCTTGTCCAAAAAATATATCAATAATATTGTAGCTAATAAGATTATCAAATGTAATTTCTTTTGTTAATAAAATTTTCTTATCAACAAATTTTATTACCAACAAATCAATAATATATAAATATTATAAATAATTAATTACATTAAAATGTGCACTTAACCAAAGGATTTTAGTTTAGTGTCACATGTAGCAGTTCTGAAAGAGTAGCAGTTTAATATAAATGCAATCTAATCGACGTTGATAATATTATAATAGTCCAGGCAATTTAGGCTTTTTAGAAGAAATAATTAAAGTCTGATGGATTTTTTTGAAAATGAATTCTTAAAGGTTTAGAAACAAGGTACTAAAAAGTTTCCACCGATATCGTGGACGCAACATTCCCTTTTGGACGAAAAACTACCCCTGAAGCGGACAATTGTAGGACTATTTTGTAGAATAAATTCTACTCTACAATTTCTGTCCTATGATATTTTTTCGTCCAAGTTACGGTTCAGAAGGTAAATGAGGAAAACTCAAATCGAGTCCGCTCCGGGGGTAGTTTTTCGCCCAAAAGAGGATGCTTCATTCACAATGTAGGTGGAAATTTTTAGTACCTTATTTCTAACAGTTTTAAGAATTTTTTTTTTCAAAAAAATCAATCGGACTTTAATAATTATTTCTTCTATTTCACTATTTTTCATCTAATTAGCCTGAACTTTAGGTAGAGTTCATAAGAACGACATATTAACAAAAAAATCTAAAAAAAATCAATAATATGAAGTTCAAAACTTTTTATTTACAGAATTTTCAGAAACTTTTTTCATGTTAAAACTAAAAAATATTCTTTCATAAATTGTATTTTTTATTGACAACACAAACAAAGAATATGTATCGACCTTAAAAACAGTAATTTTTACAAGCTTTTATTTAACTTGCAATGTATGTTAGTTTGTATGTTTGTGTTTGTTTAGGTCAAATCTTGCAAGTCAATTTTGAACGATTTCCACGTATCCGATTGATTTGAAATAATGTACACATATGTATTCCCGATGACAATACATGAATAAATCGTTTTTAGAAATAAATTCAACCCCTAAGGGGTTCAAACGGGGATGTAGGATTTTTTTGACTAATCAACGCCCAGGCCAAATCGCTGAAGCTAGAAACTTAAAATTTGGACAGTTGGTTCCTTTTCTGACGTAAGCAACCACTAAGAAAGGATTTTTCCGAATTCAACCCCTACGGGTATCAAAGAGGGGTAAAATTTTGAAAGACTAAACTGAACAAAGTAAATATTAATAAAAAAAACTTTTTAGAGACAAGCTTTTATTTAAATGCACTAAAAAGGAAAAATTAATTTTTAATAATTTAGGTTCATAATTATAAAACATAAAGTTCACGACCCACGCTTTTATAATATTATGAACCTAAATTATTAAAATTTTTTTTTCCTTTTTAATGCAGTTAAATAAAAACTTGTCCCTAAACAATTTTTTTACTAATATTTATTACATTCACATTATGTATAATATTGTTATGGATCACCCTGTATATGAACGATAGGCAACAGTTCCGGGAAAGCGGTTTCTGCTTACCGAACAACTAGTAACCGCGCGAAGATTCTAGACGTTCTGGAAAACGCTAAAAGCGCTGTGCTTAAGCCACGCAGCCTCTATATAAGCAGCAAGTCAACGGGTTTCAGGCAGTCTACGGTGACTCACGCAAGTAATCAAGTGCATCTGATATAAATATTAGGAACCATTAGTGACTCGTGCAATCAAGTGCGTCTGATATAAATATTAGGCAGTCATTAGTGACTCGTGCAATCAAGTGCGTCTGAAATAAATATTAGGCAGTCATTAGTGACTCGTGCCGTCAAGTGGATATAAATATTAATCAGTCAATCAGTCGGTACAGTGATATAAATAGTGGAGTGGATATAAATAAATAGTACTGAAGTAACTGAGTAAATGACTGACATTAATAAACGTTAGAAATAAATAGAGTGATGTAAATATTCCTTGTATATAGTTAATTGTTACGAATTATTGTATATAGTTGTTGCGTTCATTGTTATGTATTTTTAATTGTTGTAAATAAATATTTATTCCGCAAACTCAGAAAACAGTTTTGTAACAATATGAAAATGGAAACGAGTAAAACAATTAAATTTTCGTTAGAATTCATACTGTTACGGATCACCCTGTATATGAACGGCGGGCAACAGTTCTGAGAAGCGGTGTCTGACGTTGAACACACTGGTGTCTACGCGAAGATTCTAGACAACGCTAGAGAATACGAGCGCACCCTGGGCTTAGGCAGCGCAGGTATAAAAACGAGTGAGTGAAGCGATCAGGAATCAGTCGACGGTGTCACGTAATCGGGAATCAGTGAATGGTGAGTCGTGCCATCAAGTGGTTCAGTGATATAAATATTAATCAATCAACGGTCGAATCAGTCAGTACAGTGATATAAATAGTGGAGTGGATGTAAATAAATAGTACTGTATAGTAACTGAGTAAATATGACCGACATAAATAAACGTTAGAAATAAATCTGATATAAATACAGTGACATAAATAATTACAAATAAATAATCCTTGTATATATAGTTATTTGTTAAGTGTTATTTAAGTGGCTCGTTTAGTTCAATAATTACCGTTTAAGTTTATTTTATTGTTAGAATTGACTTTTCGTTGTTGCATTCATTGTTGTTGTATTTTTAATTATTGTAAATAAATATTTATTCCGCCAACTCAGAAAACAGTTTTGTAACAATACTATTAAATTAAAAAATTGTTTATCGAGAGGTAATGGATTGTATTATCCAGATGCGTAATGAGGCATATATTATTGGAGAGTAGTGACAGTATATTGAAACGAGACTAATGCCGCGTCCTCATTATGCCGATATATGCCAAGTCGCAAGGTCAAATGGCCAGGCCAAAAGTGATGTGGACGTTTTGATCGACTCGTACCAGTTGGAAAAAAAGTGCCAGATGGCATGCCAACCCGAACTCGACGAATGTCCGTCCAAATCAAAGGAAGCCACATGGCAAGTGTAGTGAGGACGTGCCAACTGGCCTTCAACGGCCTCAGTTCATTCCCGACCGTCGTAACCAGCACTTATTTATTAGTGTATTTGCCATATGGCACATACACTATTGGCGTCGGTCGGATGGCGGGACCTAGGGGTCGGACCAAAATTTCTCGACGTTTCATAGCCTCCTGAACACTTTGGCACCATTTTTGGAAATGTCTTTTTATATATGTATATATATATTTATATATTTATATATATATATATGTGTGCGGGCTATAACTTTCGAAAGAGTTAATTGATTTTGACGAAATTTGGTAGGCACGTTAAAATCCATCACCGCACGAAGCCTATTTAAAATGGGCCAAATCGGACTATTTTAAGGGTGGTTTTTAGGGGTTGAAAAATGTTTTTGGGCCCAAAAATGCCGAAAAAATTCTCAGAATCGTTTCAAAATTGAAATTTAACCCTTTAGTAACGATTAAAATGTTCTGCTAAAATTTTAATAAAATCGGCCCGACAGGACCGGAGTTACAAATTTTATGAAAACACTAGTTTACGGATAGTGCTTTACTTACTGAAGGGTGTATTTAATTTGGTACCGAGGTTGCATTGATAAAAATTTTGAAATTAAGAAAAAAAATATTATTTTAAGGGATGTATTAAGGGGTTAAATTTTTTATTTTGTCCAAAAACAAACTTAAGTTCACATAATAAAGCCACAATGCCAATTAGCAAATACACTATATTGTCGGCAGGGTTTTGGCACTGCGACCCGAGTTTTTTAATATAGGTACACTACATATTGTAGAAAAAAATGAAGTAGTCAAATGAGAAAGTGATGTCCTTAATTGACTTGTATCGTGGCCGGTCCGTTTTGTGGAATTGCGACTGAATGCCCATTTTCAATATAGACGCAATGAAATGTGTGTGGCAGCGGTAACTGGCTTTGCCATTTGGCCTTGCCACTTGGCATATATCGGCATAATGAGAACGCGGCTTGTTTTTTAGGCTAACCTTTCATTTTGGATAGGACAAGGCTTTTTTCGTTGCGTAGGGGGGGGGGGTCGGTGTAACTTTAAAATTAAGTTTTCGAGGTCGGCGGCCCCCCATTTAGCCGCCATCTTGAAAAAGGTTGGCTAACAGGTTTTGCACTATATCTCCGTAACGGTATTTCTTACAGAAAATTAAGAGAGACGTTTTTTGTTTAGAATCGAATTCTCCTTAACTTTATTAGAGACACTGTCGTAAATTGAATAATTAAAAAGATATCCCTTATAGAAGATATAGACCAGGGCTGAAGCCTTTGAAAATGGTAAAAAGTGAAAAAAAATAATAGTAGGATGAAACCCATTGGAAAAGGAAGATAATATAACAAAAATGAAAGGAAAAATAATTTACGGGCGATCTGAGGTCGGGAAGTGGTAGGGGGTGAGTTTTTAAGGGTAAAAAACGGTTTATTTCGAATTCCGGCAAAACTAGAAGTCCTATGGAAAAAAGTTTAATGGCAAAGTTGTAGGTAATAAAAATATCTACAACTTTTGTATCACACATTTTTCACATAACCTCAAAATTTATGTGAAAAATTCAAATAACCAAGTTTTTGGTTTTTTATTTATATCTTTTACAAAAAAAAATTTTTTTTCACGAAATTTGGTGAAAACTTACCTTTTTATGTCCCAAACACACTGTAATTTTTTTGATTTAAAATATTTATTTTTTCACCTTATTTTGACTTAATATCGAAAAAGCACCCTAATTTTCAATCAAAAATTCTCACGTCAAAATATCTGCTTTTTTTAAAAAGTTGGTGGACTTTTTGTTCGTTGAAATCTCTACTTTATGATGGTGTAAAAAAAATATACATTACTACGGTAAATGTTCTCAGAAAATGCAAAGAAACGAAAAAAACTCGAATCCGAAATTTTTTTTTTTTCACTATGTACAATTTTGAGCTATTTATTAAAAATTACACTTTAATTACTCGTTTCTTTGCATTTTCTGAGAACATTTACCGTAGTAATGTATATTTTTTTTCACCATCATAAAGTAAAGATTTCAACGAATAAAAATCCCAGTCCGGCATTTTTACGGAAGATTTGTTTTACGTATGAATCAACTTTTAATACTTCATGGAAAAGTTAATTCTGAAAATGTTCGATATTGGGCAAAAAACATTTATACAATACAAACAGAACTAAGTACTCACAATCTGTAAATGTCTGGACGGGAATGATAAATGACCAAATAATAGGACCATTTTTTATAGAAAGTACACTGAATGGCAAAAAATATTTAAAATTGCTAAAAAAGAATATTATTCCGGCTGAGAATATGGTTTGGAAGGTATTTGGTATTTGCTCCACCGCATTACTTTCGTGAAGTTAGAGAATACCTCAATGAAATGTTTGGTCATCGATGGATAAGCCGGAACGGGGGGGGGGGAGGCATAAAATGGCTGGCCCGCTCACCGGACCTCAATCCGCTTGATTTTTTCTATTTGGGGAAAAATGAAATCTGCTGTTTATTCAGATATGCCCATCACAAGACTGTTGATGAGCTAACAGAAAAAATTTGCAGTTTTCAAGAACAATACGACAAAAATGAAATAATTAAGGAACACATCCCTGAAGTTTGACTGATTGTTTTCGGGACATCCTGCAGGAAAGAGATATAAAAAATGACAAATTTTATGGGACGACTTTTTATTTTCTATAAATACATAAAAAAATTGTTTTACATTCCAATTATTGCAATTTATAACTGAATAATACCACTCTACATTTTGTTACATAACATTTAACACAGCATGAAAAATCACTTTCTATTTTTAAATTTATATAACCGACATCTTTGCTTATCATTTTAAATAATTACGCTGATACTTTATTTATTGTAAATTATAGACGCGTCGACAACTTAGGTCATTAGCGTCTTACGCTGATACAGATAACCATTAATTTAATTTGGAAAATTGTCACTATTAAACTGATAATAATATTATGAAAAGAAAAACCAGTTGTTAGAGAAACATTAAAAAATATATATCATATTAAGTTTTCAATCAAAAACTGTATAATTATTTTCTACCGTATTGTTATAATGTTATCATAAATAATAATCTTGTTCCCTCTTTTTAAGGCCACTGATTGTTTTGATCATATAGATCAAACACCACGTCATTTTTTCGAATTATATTTTTAACCAATTTTAAAAAACGGGTTTTATAATAAGTTTAGCTTTTATGAAAAGCTTTAGCTTTAGTCGATTGAATGTGCTTCATAAATTTCATGTACTTACATAATATTATATTGACGCTATGATGTACATTGTACAAACACCACTCTAGTTCGGTCTCCTTCTCTCTAGTCTTTTTGGCTGTGATATATAAACTAAAAAGTGCTTTGCCCACTGCTGCTTCATGATAAATCATTAATTATTTATATTTACATATTATTTTCTCTACTCTTATGCAAAAACTTGTCCTATAATCATTAATTTTTCTCCAAACTCTGAGGATGTGAAAAAATATCCACGAAACGTTAGCTGAATAAATTCAACATTCTTCACAGTATTTGCATTTTTTTAATTGATTCTTATAATAATAATAATCTTTGATATCAAGATCGCACCAATTCTCCTTACTAGCAGTTCTTAATAGATATTAGTTATGTAGACGTACAATACAGGGTGTCCCGCAATCGCTGGGACACAGAGCTACCACGTGTAGTAGAAGTCAAAATAAGTCGATTGGACCCAATTTATTTATATACCAAAATGTACCGTATGCCCGTGAGAAGAGTTCAAAGTTTACATAAAATTTTGTATATAAAATTTTGTATTACAATTTTATTAAACTTGTACTAGGATTATTTAAGAAAACATTTTTTTCCTTCGGAACTATGCGGAATACGAAAATTTTACAAAAGTAACAAAATGAAGATAATTAATCAGTCTTCTCGCCAAAAAAATTTGAGAACCGTGTTACCATTCATAAGAAAGTTCTGAAAAAAATATCAGGGAGTGAGAGTGATTTTAACCCTTCTACAATTTCTTTGGGTTTCTTTGATTACCGAAAAGAGAGTAATCCTCTAAAATGCACTTTTGTCAAATTTCATTCAATTTGTTTCACTCATTTCTGAACAGCGTACAAAAATGTGTTTTTTTTATGTAAACTTTGAACTCTTCTCACGGGCAAACGGTACATTTTGGTATATTAATAAATTGGGTCAAATCGACTTATTTTGACCTCTACTACACGTGGTAGCTCTGGGTCCCAGCAATTTTGGGACACCCTGTATAGTTATGAACATAACGTCCGCGGTGCTTTCCGACGAGTACTGGTCTGGTCGATCGCTTCGACTGGACGTAACTTGACGCTCGACATGCGTGACCGAACAAAAAAAATGAGGCTAATCTTAGCTTCACTTTAATAATAATTGAAAAAATACACTGCAGAGTAAATTATGTTGTCTTTGGGAGCTTTCGTCATTATGCAGTCTTTCAAGCTTTCTTATTTTCATATCGGCAGTCTATTTTAAAAACACGAAACCAAATATTTGTCTAGTCAACGAATGATCCTAGCCGGAAAGTCAATAAGCGCAAAAACCGACTGGTTAATAAAAAAAACACACTAAAAGTCCTTGACCCTCGGGTGGGCGTATATCTCGAAAACAGTTGGTCCTATGAAAAAATTCCATGTATTGTAGCTGACAAAATTTCCTACATTTTCTATATTTGAGGTTCTTTCTATCTCCAACCGTTAACGAGTTACACACTTCTGAAAACTTTGGATCAGGTTAAGATAAAATGGTACACTGATATACCACTTTGAAGGAAATTTAAATCTCTACAACTTTTTTTTGTAAAATGAAAGATTAAGGCAAAAATATGTGGTGCGATAAATGTTTTTTCGAAAAATAACGCGTTTCAGAAGCATGTAACTCGTTAACGATTAAAGATAAAAGAAAAACCTTAAATATAGAAAATGTAGAAAATTTTGTTAGCTACAATTTTTATGCACTGAACTTTTTCATAGGACCAACTGTTTTCGAGATATAGGCGAAAAACCAAAATAAGGGACCTTTGAAGTGCTCCCTCCCTCTCTCGCGCCCACCCGAGGGTCAAGGACTTTTAATATGTTTTTTTATTAACCAGTCCAAACAAAGTGTTTGCGCTTATTGACTTTCCGGCTACAACTCCTCTTTAGAGCACTCATAGACAGCTATTTCGCAGACTTTCAGACTTTTTTACACAAATAATATCTATTTTGTTTTGAAATGTAATCAAACGTTTTTTATAATACTATAGCAGAAAAAATGTGTTTAGTAGTTCCTATAAAATATTAACGTGTTACACAATTTGTTAGACCAACGGTACACCTAAAGACGGGGTCAGAATATAAGTATCGCACAGTAATAATGTAAATTATAAATAAAGGTGCATTTTCATGTGACGCTCGACGCTGGCTTCTAGCGTCAAATGTGGTCACGTGACATAAACGCCATATTGAAAAAAATGTAGCGTCAAAGCTAAACATTGTTTAGCTTTTACGCTGGCGTCATTAGTTGTCTCTGGTCATTAATGATACGAGTTTTCTACAGCTAGGTACTGAGTTGTGCATCAAGTATCAACACACAGGCTTGCTAAAGAATTGCTTTATGTTGCTACTAGGGGGTTGATTCTACGAATTTAACCCATTGATTTTATTACTTCGAAAGTACCTATTTATTAAGGAAAATACTATCACCTGATGGTTTTTCGATGGTTAATTAAAATTCCCGTCTCACTTAGAACAAAACAATTTTTTTTTATTGAATACTAAAAACATTAAAATTTCTCAAGATACAATTTATTTTTTTCTCATATTCTGGTAATGCATATAATTACCTATAAAAAAGTAAGCATAGTTATATTTTTAATTTTTATTCCTTATAATTCGTGTACTTTCGCCGGTTATTTAAGTAAAAAATATGGGAATTTCATTTTTGATAATCGTATTCAGACATTGTCTTTTCTGTTATTAAATTTACAAAGAGCTTATTTATTAATTATTATAACAAATTCACCAGGGTTTTGATTTATGGATGTCTTTATTTGACGCTCTCTTTACAAGTTTACAACTGTCAAAACCTTGCTGTCTGTTGACGCTAAAATTTGACGCTGGAACTTGACGCTACAGTTTTTCAAGATGGCGTTTATGTCACGTGACCACATTTGACGCTAGACGCCAGCTTCTAGCGTCACATGAAAATGCACCTTAACAAAAATTTAATAATGGAAAGTGATATTTCATGCGCTTCGTTAATTAGTGATAATAATTTGTCAAACAGGGGAATCACATACTAAGGCAAGTTTTAAATACGTATTTAAATCTTCAATTAATTTTTGTACTAGTACATCGACTATCCAAATTTTACAATATATTGTTTTTAATAATTAAATAATATACAGAATGGGCCAATGAAAACAGTCCGGGCAAGTTTTGTCCACTTAACACTAGTTTTGCGAAAAAAGCTCGCACACGTCAATTTTAGTATCAAGGGGGACATCTAAATCGATTAGTATTATTTACGTAACTTCAACCCTGAGAGCAGGGTGAATTGCACCCCAAAAATGTTAAATGGAAACGGGTGTCAAACGATTTGCAGTTCGAAAGGCTTCTCAATTCTTTTTACAACAGTCTTTTTGTTTTTCAAATCCGATCATTAATTGCGGAGAAAATGACATTTTAATTTGTATCAAGTACTCAACAACTGTACATTTTTTTTTAATATGAGGGCGAAAATGTATTTATTTACGGCCACCCGCGTTTGCGGGTAGTGTGGGACTCGGCCGCAGCAATACCCCTCCCTTCCGTCCTGCCAACCTGGGACCGCTTACGCACTACTCGATACAAATTAAAATGTCATTTTCTCCGCAATTAATGATCGGATTTGAAAAACAAAAAGACTGTTGTAAAAAAAATTGAGAGGCCTTTCGAACTGCGAATCGTTTGACACCCCTTTCTATTAAAAATGTTTGGGGTGCAATTCACCCTGCTCTCAGGGTTGAAGTTACGTAAATAATACTAATCGATTTAGATGTCCCCCTTGATTCTAAAATTGACGTGTGCGAGCTTTTTTCGCAAAACTGATGTTAAGTGGCCAAAACTTGCCCGGACTGTTTTCATTGGCCCACTCTGTATAAGTGGTTACCTACATAATATTCAGTATTCTAGAACTCAAGAAAACCAAGGTAATGTAACTCATAAGTTCTACAGCTAAGTAGTGGAGTGAGGATTGAAATAATGGTAATCGATACTAATTTTTAACTAATTGTTACAAAAATTATGATGATAAAAAAATTATAGTTTTAATAATTTGTTAACAGAATTAAATGTAGTAAAGTACGTGCCAACTTCCAGTGTAGTAAGAATTGCCATATTGCACGGTCTTGATAATTATGTCCCTGGACCCTGCTCACCACAATATGAAGGTAACAAACAGTTAACAAATTACCGATAACCGGGTTCTAAAAACTTATTGCTAATCAGCAGTTTATAAAAAATTGTCTATCATTACTGACAATCTATATATTATATAAAAGAAAGTCGTGTTAGTTACGTTAGTTACACCATTTATAACTCAAGAACGGCTGGACCGATTTTCATGATCTTTGATTTTTTGGATTTGCCTCCACCCAGAATAGCAGAATAACTATTAAAACATCGAAAAAATTCACCCGGGAGCGAACGAGCGAAGCGAGTGAGTAGTGTATTGCAGTCCGGGCGAAGCCGGACCGGGTCGCTAGTATATTATTATTTAAAACTGGACTCAGTTTTGTAAATTGCCTTTACAATATCTTCGATAATATCTTAGTAATAATAATGACCAATTTTGTGAATTGTGATTTTGTGAAGCTACATATTATAAGCTGTTTGAACTACGACTACTTTAATTTTGCTGTAGAACTTATGTAATATTTATCTAGATACTACTAACTGCTTATAAATTGAACGATCGAGCGAGCCCGCCGAAGGCGGGCGAAGCTCGATCACAATTATATCGATTGTTTCGCTCGAAGAGATCACTATGTAGTACCGTCCTTGTACGCTAGATGTCACCACAAACTTCAACTAATAAGGAAAAGTAAAGCTGGCAACCCTGTGGCTTACGTCTAGTAGTTTCATAAAGTTTAAAGCGAAAAACGAATTGAAGAGATCACGGGTGGGACTTCCTGATACTCCTTCCCTTGTCATTCAATTGAACAACTAGGGGTGGGGGTGATCTCTTCGAGCGAAACAATCGATATAATTGTGATCGAGCTTCGCCCGCCTTCGGCGGGCTCGCTCGATCGTTCAATTATATCTCATGTTTCGCTCTCGAGATCACTATGTAGGATGTTTAGAGCTAGCCTAAACGCAAAACTGAAAAACCAATTTGAATGAAATATAAAGACCGAACTTTTACTTTATGACAAAGGCATTGACAAAAGTCCTCTTGTCCTTAAATAAACTGTTGATGACCTTGGATGCTTCTAACCATCCTGCTAAATTTTTGATAATATTCATGTCTACAGAGGCCTACACTTTTGGCAAGCGCTGAAGAAATAGCTGCATGCTTAGTGCTGTGAGGTGAATAGTACTTCTTTCTGATACCATATCCTAAAAAAAAATTATCCACCTGCCCAAGGTATCTTTGGTTTCTTTGTAGTTAAGAACAGGTTGTTCACTTTCTCTACCAGGGTAGATTTTTTTTTTTTTTTTTTTTTTTTTTAACACAGAGATTGGGTCTTTCTTGAAGTCTGGGTATCAACAACAGGTGTTGACAAACATCCTTCCTAGAGGTTTTGTTACTGTTTCAATATCCCCCTCGACATCCTTGATGTTGCTTCGCTTATTAAGGAACAGAGTCTGCTTACGATGAGCAGTAACCAATGCTAGTGGCACGGGCAACTTAAATGTCAAATGTTGGAGACTACTTTCCAAGGAGGCTATTCCCTCGAAAAAATAGTATGGCAATCTATTTAATGTATCAAATTCAAAATAGTATTATCCTCTCGATTTCTGGGTCAAGACTGTAGATACGTTCGTATTTTGGCTTGCTGGGTTCATTTTGAATATTGCCATTAAAAACCGGGATAATAAAGGATTTTTTTTTCCATGTAGTTTCCACATAGTAAGGATAGTGCGGATCTGCAAGTATCCACAGTTCTATAAGACGCTCCCCAGCGATGTCCACATTATTATTATTTCAACCCTAGAAAGCTGTCAATAGGAAATTTTTGATTTTTAAATTATTATATTTTAAACCTGTAACTATTCAAACGTAGATGAAAAGAATTATTTCGATAATGCTTTGAGTGCCATAAACTTTCGTCAACTTGTCGTGTCGATCTCATATATTTATGTTATTTGAATGATGATCAAAATTTTTTCGACAGCATCTAACGTAATTATATTTATGTATCTCAATCATTGGCGTGCCGACAATATTCCGTCACGTGCCACCTATGGCACGCGTGCCATAGGTTCGCCATCCCTGGTATATAGGATTAATTTCAATATTCAACTAATAATTCAATTTAATAATCTATCGTGAGTATTTTTGAATATGAAATATATATACTGGTAAATTATTGAAAATGTAATAGATTTGCATCAGCCGATTATTTAAATCATTTTTGTATTTTGAAAGATTGAGCGAGCCTCGACTTGTTTGGATTGATCAACTTGTTTGATCAACTCTGAGCCTAGATAAGACCGCGAGTTGGTTCCAGAGGAGCTCGGCAGCGTTGTAGCTGGAAACATAGGCGCCCAGGGCAAGATTCTGATCTCGCGCTCTTCGCTTGAAAATATGCTGATTGCGTTGCTAGGCGCTAGCTACGACCCTGGTGTTCGGTTGTTATTGAACAAAAATTTATTGTAATTAACAAAACGGGTAAACTAATTTATATAAGTACCAGTGTTGTACAGATGCTGGTCAAAAAGAAACAAATTTAGGTATTTGAATTTGTAAATAACAAAATAGAATCGTTTGTGTTAAAAAATGCTGCGTAAATATCGGTAGTACCGATAATAAAACTCTTATTTATAGTTCTTAAAACTGTATGGAATGTCTGTAAAAGTTTTATGATTTTTATTTCTAAGTAAATTTGACCTTGAAGAGGTTATTTTAATTTTCTTTCCAACAATAAAGCTGCGGCAGTTTCGTAGGTAGACATTTGTAACTTAACAAAATGGTACCAACATTTTTCAAATTCAGATTTTGAGTTCACTAGTGAAAAAAGTGTAAATCAGTTCTAAAAAAAAAAATTTTGTTGTCTTTGTTTGTTCTATAAACACGTAAGTAAAATCATTAATAAATTAATTGATAGATCGAGCAAGCCCACCTTCGGCGGGCGAAGCTTGATCACAATTATATCGATTGGCTGATCAAATCACATGAACGCCCCGTGCTGTGGAATCGTCTGTGGATGGTCACCTTGAACAACAGACGAGCTACTCCCGTTTAAAAAACGACGTGAATTTTTAAGTTGTTTTTCTTTGCTGGTATCTAAGAAGATAAATCAGCTTTCTCTACGGCGGAGGCGGACCTAATCCGCTTGCTCAAGTCTCCACCAAACAGGAAATCATCAGTCTTTGATTTCTCCAGAATGACCTTATTCTTGTCGTCTACTTTATGGACGTTATGGTATGGAATTTCCTTGATTTGAACATCTGGAACCTCAGTTCACAAAAGATGCCTAGCATCACATATAGTAGTTCTAGTTTCTATCAACTCTACGTCATCTTTCAGGATGGCGCAATGGACTGTCCTGAAGTAGCCAGACCATGACCATATAAATCCTGATTCGCCAAAAAATACTGCAGTCTCTACTTTACGCTGACTTGTGCAGCAGCGGCAAGAGCGCAGGGTGAAGCTCTGGTACTTTCAAAGGACAGTTAGCATAGTTAGGATGTTTATCCTCAAAATATTTTCTAGTTGTTACCTCCTTCCCCGTAATTTAAAAGTCCATCCAGCAATTGGCCAGGTCCGGGTGGAGTTCAAAGGTCCTGTCTTTCTGAAGGCGCATGTCTACAGCTAGTAGATCGCAAGCCTTTACGTTTAGCTGAGCGGCAACTGCCTCCTCAGCACTCGTCTTTTGAGACTCGTTTGATGCCAAAACAACATTTAGTGTTGACGTGTTATTTTCCTCGTCAGGGCTAACCGTCCCTGCAAGGTTAATTACATCGACAGGGCTATCCGTCCCTGCAATGTTAATTACATCGTCAGGGCTATCCGTCCCTGCGTGGTCATCATTATCTGAGTCTACAAAAGCAAAAAGATCTAGGTTATAAGTGCTATCAGAACATAGTATGTTACTGACGCTACCGAGGTACAGAGAACAGTCTCATATTCCCCTTTTTTTTTTTTCTTTTTTATATAACCTAGTCGTAAGGTACGAGCATCGTCACCAAGGTAACGAAATCGCCCAAAAAGCCACGTTTAGTGGTAAAGTTTACAGTAAGCAATACTGTAAAATTTTGACTTTGTCAAATGGCACAACACAACACCATTACTTGGAATGTCCGCAAAACAAAAAACAGTAGATTCGGGCTCTAGGAACCTCAAAACGTCCAAATATGTCAAAATATTTCATTCGCAAAATCAGACCCATCGCAATAACTTCCATTGGAAAGTTAAAAATTTTTTAAGTGCGTCATTACGTACCTCTTACATCAGCAAATAAATCATCCATCAATTTTTGGTAATTTATTGTTTTATTTCGATATAAATCCATTGTATCACAAGAATCACATTTGCGTTTATTCATAATTAGTTTATTTATGAAAAAGAAACAAAGAACACTTCGTAAATTTTATTTAATGTTGGAATGCATTGCAAACAGAGAAAAAATGCGTCCGAACGGTAAGCGCACAAGAAACGTTATGAAACTACTAGACGTAAGCCACAGGGTTGCCAGCTTTACTTTTCCTTATTAGTTGAAGTTTGTGGTGACATCTAGCGTACAAGGACGGTACTACATAGTGATCTCGAGAGCGAAACATGAGATATAATTAAATATGTTTTATCTATATACATGACAAGTACACATCTGGCACAAGGACTAATTCCCTGAACCCATTGGTTGACATCAAGGACATATTGATTATATCCGCGAAAAAATCAATAAACATCGATATAAAACCGGAATCCAACTAGTGTACACAAGATTTATTTGCTACGTTATGGAAAGCCACCGGCCTTCTACCCGCAAATAAATTGTCAAAGGACGGCAAATAAATATTTACTTCCCATTATTATCCATTTTCTAATGATTGTGTTTCCTCACAAGTGACAAGTGAGATAATGACATGATAATGATCAAAACAAATATTTGACCTAATATGTCAAAGTATAGTATATTGTACGACTAGTGGGAGAAAGAGAAGATTTCTCGAGTGTAGATTTTGCCGCACGAGCGTAGCGAGTGCGCTAAAACACACGAGTGGAATCTCCTCTTTCGACTAATAGTCGCACACAATATTTTGTTCAAGTAGCGCAAGAAATATGTCATTTCGTGGCTCTGCTGAGCGTGGGCGAAATAATGGGTGACCTGATTGATTGCGTAAACGTTCCCCGTAATGAGCGTGGGCGAAATGCTATTTCGCGTACTCTGTACGATCGACAGTCAGGGAATTCATTATTTCGCCCACCCTCAGAAGAGCCATGAAATTACATATTTCTTGCGGGTGTTGAACAAAGAATATTAATTACCGATTACACCAGTCGTGGGAACAATTTAATAATTAGTTACGTATTATCTCATTGTACAATGCACAATTACAAATTATTATTTGTGCATTTGTCACGACGTACACCGGTTGTGGGATTCCAGCTTAAGAAATTTTTTACAAAATTCAAGGAATTTTAAATACTATCCACATTTAGATTCCCCCATCTATAAATAAACTCCTGAAGAATTTTTCAAAACTTAAACAAAAATAGTTATAGCACAAACATTATTCTAAATATTTTTAGAGGAAAACTGATCAATGCGCTACGTACTAAAAATACCTTAAAAAAATGTTTTTTAAACAATAAAATATATATAATACAGATTTTAGTTTCTAGTTCTTAGCGTACTTTCATATACATAATTTCATCAACAAAAAGATATTTAAAACAATTAGACAAATAAACTTTCCACTTCAACTCATACTATTATTTTTTTCTGTGTTCTTTTATCAATAAAATGCGCATTTTAACTTTTTGTTTGACAGAATGTGACTCTTTTTCAGACTGTTTCTGATTTTATATTCACGTTTAAAAATAAATACTCTTAGCACACTACTTTTTAAATGACATATAATCTTCCACTAAAGAGTCATATTTCTTAACTTCATCAATGTTATTACGTGATAAAATTTCAATTTAAAAATAAATAACACACGTAATACTCTATACTTTCTGGATAATATTATAATATTACAAATTAAATTGACATCGTTTTTCCAGAATATTATTTAAGAAAATTTCTTAGATAAAAATAAAATGTTAAATTCATTATCCTTGTATTTTAGATAGGTAGGTATAAGAAAACACAAGTTAATTTCAATTTATTAACTTAGTATGCATAAATTCAGCTCTCATCCAATCAAATGCGACTGAAATCAATAATAGAATGTTCTGACTGCTTCTGGGACTTCCACTGGCTAATGGCTATCTTTATGATCAGTGCAATGGAAATTTGACAGGGTGCAATAACAATCAATAAAAATGCAATTAGTAATTTCAACGAACAAAAAAGATAAATAACAAAAAAAAACCTCCTTCAAAAAACCACTAAAAAGAGGAAAATAATGAAATTTTGAGGTCTGTGCCAATTTAATAAAATATGAAGTCGGTTAAAAAGTATAGTATAGTGATTAATATCTTCTTTTTAACCAACTTCATATTTTATTAAATTGGCACAGACCTCAAAATTTCATTATTTTCCTCTTTTTAGTGGTTTTTGAAGGTTTTTTTTTTGTTAAAAAGTTTTTTTACTTTTTACTTTTTAGTGTCAAAAAGTTACATTTACCTTAAAAGAATCACACGCCGTTACTCACTTTTATTAAACCGACTTTCTTACGCTGTCTGATATGTCAAAAAGTGACAATTACCTTAAGGAATCACACACTGCTACTCACTTTTATTAAAATCAGCCGAACTACTGAACCGATTTTGATGAAATTTCTATGGAACCAATCTGAAAGTATATCCTTTCAAATAAAATAAAATTTTTCAAAATCGGTTTATAAAGGTCTGAGTTATGAGGTAATAAACATAAAAAAAAAAATACAACCGAATTGAGAACCACTTCCTTTTTTTGAAGTCGGTTAAAAAACTGGTATGTTTGTATCGCGAGTACCATCAGATGACGTGATTCACTGATTACCTTCCTAAAATCAAATGTTCGTAAAATATAATAAATAATTGTAATTTTATTTTTACTTCCCACCTCTACTGTGGCAGGGAAGTAATGGATTTAGTCCGAAAAAAATATTTCGAGATTTTAACAGATACCCTAGATATTTTGATACCCTAGAAATCGTTTAAGACCATTTTTTGACTGACGTCTGTATGTGTATGACGTATGTGTGTGCGTGTAGTCAATTTTTCGCCTTCGATATCGTAAAAACGGAACATCTTACGGCGTTTGTTCTGTTGTATTTATCAGCCTTTAATTACTTAGATCTGATTAGATTTTTAAAAAAAACGTTCTCAATGTCACATATTAACATAGGTAAAAAAATATAAATGAATTCTAGATATTATAATATGAAAAAAATCTCAATATTTTTTTTCTCTAAAATGTATCTATAGTTTTCGAGAAAAAAAAATTTACTAAAAAAAATTGTACGTAAATCAAGGCAACCATGATTTTTTCTATAAGCTAGTCATCAGTTGATCAATTTAACAAATAAGATGGCCATGCTTTTTCAAAGAATAAAAAAAAAGTGTTTATTTCTTACAAATATGCTGTGTATCTTCCCTGTATAGGTACTTGTCGCGCACGGCCAGAATGAGACAGACAATACACAAATTTGAACATTGAGGTACTTGAAGGTCATTGTATTCGTTATCACGGTAATTTTTAGTTAATTATTGTTTACTAGCTGGGAAGTATAAGACTGGTCATCAGTCGAATTTTTTTATATTTTAAACTTATTATCCAATAGTCAATACCTATTATATTTTAGTAAGTATAAAAAAATTAAAAGCCTTCGGGATTCGAACCTGGATTTGGCGTTTGTACACGTCAGTCCCTTAGCTCGTGTCTCAATTTAAGCCTACTAGAATACCTCACTTTACGCACACGTATCGAAAATAACTATTGCCGTATTTGAAATATATTGTAAACCCTAAACTCTGAAGGATCGCGCAAACTATGCCTGCACGAAACTGCTCAGCACTGACTAGAAAATGCGCCCGTAAAGGAACCCATGTTATTAATTAATACTTACACAATACACATCAGCACAAGCACGTCGCGATCGTGTCATTAGAACTGCCCGCGTGTCGGTCGGAATACAACCTCGATCGATAATTTTCGGTTGCCGGTCGACTGGACCGGTCCAGTGTGTGCTAACGACCAGCGTGGACCACCAACATTTTCGTAGTTTGTTTCAATTCGGGTAAAATTTGCTGTGTCTCGGGTCTACTAACGTTGGGAAATGTTAAAATACTGAAAATATTTTTGTGAATCTTTCTCCAATTCTGCAGAAATACACCGCATTGACTTATTGTTTTTAGGAAATGTTTGTCTCAGTAACTTTAGGTTTATTGATTTTGGTGCCAATCGGATCAGTAGTTTTATATATACGCAATTTTGTGCATATTTGGTACCCATAACAAAATCGTCTAAATATTAAAAAATTATGTACAAATTATGAACAAAATTTCTGTTGTATCTTCTTATTGTAAATAAATTTTTATCTTATCTTATCTAATGCTGGGTTACAGAAAGCTTTGTCAAAAAATCTGATTTGATACTGATCTAATGATCTCAGATTGTGATCATAATATAATGTTGTTTCGATGTGGAAATTGTACAAAAAAACTGTTTTAAAAACACAGTTTAAAAGAAATATCGTTTCAATCGGTTTCAATCGAACAATTATTTTTCGAGAAGGATAGATTTAAAATCCTATAATGACTTAAGTATGGAGAAATATGTGTGCTTAAAATCTAAGGTGGTTATCAAATCAGATTTCCTGACAATGCTATCAGTAACCGAACACAAGAATCGTATAATATATTGGCTTTCTGGCAAAGTTCCACCGAAATTGTTCATATTAAAAGTAAATTATTTTGATACAGATAATTCATTTTATGACCTTGTACCATTTTTTCTTATAACACCATGTATTGTTATAACTAAATGCCGCTTTATTGATTCTGAAACGGGCAAGTCAATTGGTGTTCTAATTAGGTATTCAATTACAAGAAATCAAGGACAGTTCAAAGAAGAAAATTTATTGTCAAATAATTTTAACGATTCAGAGCAGTTGGCAGTAAAAAGCGTACCTAATGAATGAAATTAATGACAAAACACAAGGCTACTAATTAGTATTTCAAATAATAATTAGTGTAAAACTTTTTCAGGATTTTTACTTGAAAGACAGAACTCGGACAGAACATTATGGGGACACAGTAAACTGCGGAATGGACCACAGAAACCTCAATGCAAAAATTATTACGAACTTAAAATGGGACGAAAATAGCAGTACTGATAAAGTTTTTATTCCGAACTAATCAAATAAAGAGGGTCAAGAATTGGAGATAAAATATGAAACTCAAAAGGGGGCAACCAATAAAAAAAAGAGTGTGTGTGTACTATGTACGCACGTCAGAAGGTATACTTCTTTTACGTAACAAAACAAAAATAACTCCAAAAACTTTATCCCGCGTGCCAGTACTAAACGTTTGTAAAAAAGACGATAAAATAATAAAATTAGATACTAAATAAATTAATTCAATTTAATAAATTATTAATTTATTAAATATATTTATTTATTATATTTATATCTAATTAGTTATTAAAAGAAAATGCATGTTTGCGTTGAGATTTGAACCCAGGACCTATTGCGTATGACGCCACTACGTTACCGTTAGACCACCCTGTACGTCTTATAGCAGTGCTATATAATAGGCTATTATAATGAAGAAAAATAATAATGTGAAATCAGTACGGTTTGGAGTACGAACTCATATTTAACGAAAGCGGCAAAAACGAGCATTTGTATGGCAAAAGCTTTTATTAATGTTATTCAAAACCGAAAACTCTCTTGTCACATTAAGACGGGTGTAACGACTAGTTATTACTAACGACTAACTTCATGGTGATAAATTTTCGTGATTATCGACTAGCTTCATTCGTGACGCGATGCGCGCGCATCCTAAAAATTCACTCTCATCATTTTTCCATAACGCGCCAAAAGAATTATAACTTCAAAAAGGTCGAGAAACCCTGAAAAACCATAGCGTTTTCTAGGTTTCTTCATAATCGTTATTTTTGATAAGAGTTTTATTGGATGAGCAGCCAAATTACATAATTGATTTCTGCAATATCGGAAAAAATCATTTTACTATCCATAGTCACTAGGGTGGGTCAAAAAAATCAATTACCTATTTTTTTTTACAAGTGACACGGAAAAATGGGTTGCTAGACACCTTAAAAAAATTTTCACCAAATATGAGCTCTTAATTTTAATAGGAAGATCCTCCGCATCACAGTTTTTTATTTTTTTCTCAGTCCAATAGAAAAAAATTCATACCTCATCATTAATTGATTGTACAGAAAAATGTTTGAAAGGAATTTTGTAGGAAATTTAATGCTCTACAAAAAAGGTATCTTATATTTTTTCCGCAAACCTCACCATTTGAAAGATATTGATGATTTATAATAGTCATTTATTGTGGAGTTATAAAATTCATAAACAAAAATGAAATTTGTCTTAAAATAATCAAATTTAAATCTTTAATATCTTTCAAATGGTGAGGTTTGCGGAAAAAATATAAGATACCTTTTTTGTTGAGCATTAAATTTTCTACAAAATTCTCTTAAAACATTTTTCTGTACAATCAATTAAATGATGAGGTATGAATTTTTTTCTATTGAGCTGAGAAAAAAATAAAAAAACTGTGATGCGGAGGATCTTCCTATTAAAATTAAGAGCTCATATTTGGTGAGAATTTTTTTAAGGTGTCTAGCAACCTATTTTTCCGTGTCACTTGTAAAAAAAAATAATTGATTTTTTTGACCCACCCTAATAGTCACAGTCTGTGACTGTGACTATGGTTAGTAAAATGATTTTTTCCGGTATTACTTATTTCTAAAGATCTTTTCTACAATATCAGTTTCGACCTATCGTGCAATTTAAAATTCCGGAGTTCTGGACATTCTGGAACAAACTAGTAGGGAAACCGACCTTACCGGAAAAAATTTCACCATTCGATTCATTACTAGGGCTTTTATGTCACAAATTTTTGACACAACTCTCTACGACTAACCGTTTTCGAAAAAAAAAACGACTGATACGGGTGGTCTGACACACCCTGTATATGAATGGTTCGAATTGCGCGAGTGGTCCCAGGCCAGCAAGATGAAAGAGGATGGTGTTTTAGTGGGTAGTTCTCCGGCTGTGTCTCGCACACTACCCGCAAATGCGGGAGTCCGTAAATGGATTTCCCTCTCATTTAAAAAAAAACTGAATGGTCCGAAGTAAAATCATGAACCCATTATTATACTTCAGTGTAAATAGATATTAGATAATATTATGTTTTTATCCAAAATAATAACACTAATGCCTTCATCACCAATCAATTTGCTTTGTCATTTCCATTTACATTTTTATAGTAGCAGTCATCAGTCACTCTAATATTGATTATTATTTTTAACTCTAAGCAGTGCATTTCAAATATATTGTAAAACAGCAATTCTTAAGCTCTGGCTGTCTAAGGATACCCTCTCCATAAAAAAAAACTTCAATTCTGCAAGCTAAGAAAAAATATAAAGCTTTTTGACGTCTTAGAGATTCTCAAACAGCCAATTAAGATCCGCCATTATAGAGGCGTCTTAGCTTACCCACTGAACCGACAACCCTAGAGCCGACCCTGTAAACAGTACCAAGGAATAAGGTTAATTTTATTATGCTGACGTTATTAATAATATTATAATTTATATATCAAATCAATAGTAATTGATGTTTTCCATTTTTGCAACAATATAATTATTAAAACAGTAAATCTTACAAGTAGATACCTTTATTACAAAAAATAGGTCAATCATTTCATAATCGTCCACGGTAATGTTTTCTGAATAAATAAATTAGTTTACAGCGTTGAAGTTTTTGAGAAAAATTTTTGTAGTCTCTAATGGCGGTTTTACATTAAACCGACAAAACAGCAACTCGAGTTGAAAAAAAATAAAACCGCAATTTTTCGCAGATTTATTAAAGATTTTTCGGCAACTCCTAGTTTTCCAACAGTTGCTGTTGTGTTTTTCGTTTCCCGATCAAAGTCGGTAGCTTCAAAGGGTTGCTGCGTGTATTGCAACTCAGTCGGCTTAGTGTAAACAGTGGTGAATTGTGTTTTAGTTTCTGTCAACATTCAGTCAGGCGTCTGTGATTGCGATTTGCGTGGTGTATAGCCAGACAGTGTTTGATTTTTATGACTGGTAAGTAATTCCTTTTGACTGGCAAGAACTGAACTGAAAAACAAAACAAAATTGCAACTGTTTCTCTGGTTTAAATGACAGAAAACAAAAACGCAACAGCAATTTATTTTTGTCTTTTCTGTTTAAACAGTCTTTTCATTGTGTTGGGTTTTTGTTTTTGTTTTGAAAACAGCAACAAAACAGCAACTCAACTAGTCGGTTTGGTTTAAATCCGCCATAAAAGATGGAAAATTGTTTAGATTATGTCAACAGTAATTGACGTAAGTATTTAATTAATAAAACGTGTGAAAAATTAAATCCAGCCATTGTTACTCTTGCCTTAAAAATAAAAATAAACGAAATACAATATTTATAAAATTATATAAATTCAACAAGTTGGTCCACTGTAGTTTTATATAAAAGAGGATCACATAATATACACATAATTACATTTTATACGCCTACAACTCAGCTAAAATACTCTTAAGATAGGTATAGTAATTAATATTTAAATTAATGTAACCATGCATATAAATATACTCTAATAAATCTCATTAACTTATAATCGAGTTCTAAATAGCAATAGAGTTATCAACTTAATTTTCGTTTTAACACAAAATACTTTACATTTTAATACTGTCTATACAGGGTGATGAAATAAAACAGGTTTCAAAAATTTGGTATCGGGTTCTACTAGTGAAAACATTTTTAAAAGTTTAAATAAACGTATATCTGTAAACGTTTCATTTCGCTTTTTAAGTACTAGCGAATTCCTGTAAACATGTCGCTAAAAAATCCGCGGACTTGCAATGCAGTTCGTAATTTACAGTCCGGAAATCTTCGCGCGTGTTCGACAAGCTGTAAGCAGACGCATTGCATGTTACATGCAAGTTCCAAGGAGGACATTTTTAAAATTTATTGAAACTTTTAGTGATAAAATATTAAACTTAATTGAAATAAAATTGATAAAACTAGTTTTTTAGCAACATGTTTACTGGAATTCGCATTAAGTACCTTAAAACTTGTAATTCGGAATAAAAGCATTTTCGGAAATTATTGCGTTTAGGTACTTGAAATTTTTGAATATTTTAAAAACCCGTTATGTTTATGACACCTATTTTTTCTTCACCCCGTAAAAGTGAGAACATAATAGTAGAGATACATTGAGCATGATAAGAAATAATGATTGTATCGTTTTTATTTAATCCATATTTAAAAAAATGGCAAGGGGCACCGTCATTACGATTGTGTCGCAACTGAAGACCTACAACTACTTCTATAGTTTTATCTTACAATATTAATAATTTTCAATATTATGTAGTCAAAGTATTCAGTTAATTTGAAATTGAGACAATCTATTTTTTGCCATACCCACTACAAAATAGCTACTTTCGATGCATGTATACCGGCCTGTATTGGGTCATTTAATAGGCAGCAGGCGTGCAAAAGTTTTTCCATTACATAGTAAGTGCGGTAAGTAAACGGTTGCCATAGCAACTTCTTTGAAGTCCTTTGGTAGCAACAAGCATGTTCCAAAGTACTTAAATATCTTGTTTGTACTAAAACGGATATATTGTAGAGGTAGAGATACTTTGGACCAAAACTACATAAAAAACCGCCGCGCTTAAACATCAAGAGATTAAAGTCATAGAGGATAAAATGAACAAAAAAGTGCATTATCACAATTTACCAGCAGGTCAATAGTTCAGGAACAAGTAAAATATTATCAAAACTAATACTAAAATACAAAATATATTTTGCGAGTGGAGTAACGTATTATCAATTTTAAATTCGAGCGAACGAGCGATTCGAGTGTACCCGGGCGAAGCCGAACGGAACAACTAGTAATGTAATAAAGTACTAGGCTAAAGTGAACGATTTCTGACATATTATCTCTGGTTAAAGTTGGAGAAATAACCAAATTTTTAATTTGATAGAAGTTATGGCAATTCCTGAAGTTATTTTGTGTTTGCGTATTTTGCCATGCAAAGGACAAACTGATGTAATTTGGTTATTTAGGTATTTTTTAAACTGTATTCGAAAGGTTTACAGGAAAATAATTGAAGAATTCCGTAAAAATTCATTCTACCTCGATTTTTTTAAATCTGGAAATTCTCAATTGATCTAATTTTGATCTGAGATATTTCAGAAACCATTCATTTTAAACTGGTTATTTCAAACTCGAAAAATGTACGAAATAAGTTCCTCCTGAATACAAAATATGGAGTACTATTTAAAGTCAAATCAAAATACAGTAGATCTGTAAAGTAGTTACGGAAATATTATAATTAACAAAGAAATTATTAGTCCTATCCGTAAATAAAATCAGATATTAGTGAATAACACAATATATCAGACGACATAATATTATCGCCATGATATTTAATAGAAGGCTACAATATAAGAAAAATGTAAATGTCACTGTCGAGACTTGAAGCCGAAACTCCCGATTACGCGTCAGGCAAGTTTCCAATTACTGCACAGTGCCAACAGTTTCGGGTTCAAGTCCCGACTGTGGCATTTACATTTTTCTTATATTATAGCCTTCTATTAAATATCATGGCGATAATATTATGTCGTCTGATATATTGTGTTATTCACTAATATGTGATTTTATTTACTATTTAGGACTAATAATTTCTTTGTTAACTACTCGTATTTAAAGTAACAAAATTATGTGCACCAGGGACGGTTGAGACTGACTCAGCGATTCAACACCTCTATCGATTATACCTCCAAAGTTTGAGATTTCACGCTTAAAAGGCAAGACAATGAAATGTGTGAAAAGTTTTCGCATTGACATGTTATTCGTAACATTCAGTACCTACGCATATTTATTTATATTGTGTGTTGTCTTGTAAAAAAACATGATTTATGGACTTCTATTACCCGCCTATTTCTCGTATCCAACCCTCTACCGTTCCGACCTCTAACAGATAATTAAGGACTGTTTTTTTCGATAATTTTGTGAGTTATCTCGCACTAGCTATTTAAATTTTACAAGACTTGCAGCTTGAGCTGCCAACCAGTTTATTCTCGCGTTTTTTTTAAGTTTTAATTACTCAGTAGAGTGCGAGGCCGAAACAAGCCGATTTAGGGCACGCCCTAAATTACTGGGCAATATAAAAGGACATACAATTCAATTCGTTCCTAGTGGCATCAACATGTACAAAATAATTGCATTATGTCAACAGTTAGTGTACAAGGTGTACACAGAACGTTTCAGTTTACCCATTAATATTTATTGTAATCATTTTTATTTTCATGCATTTTTATAGGGTATATATTATATAATGTTCGGCCACCGGTTTATTACTTTAGTAATAAAACCCATCTCGTTGGTTTGTTATCTACGTATGTAAGTTCGGTCAAAAATCTTGGGGTCATAATATTGGGCATATAGGTACATGTTCGGCCAGCGCTTTATTATTTAAAAATATTAAGTGGCATTTATAAAAAAATATTTTTAACAGTTAAACTATACACCATAGGTGATAGCGAAAATCGGATTTTAACACGGAAGAACAATACAACCCATTACAATGAAGACAGAAGACATGAGATAAAATAAACGGCCAAGTGCGTGTCGAGCCACGCAAAGAGTAAGGTTCCGTACTATGTAAGTTATGTTAAACCTACAATTTTGATAAAATAAATAAAATAAAAACACATTCATAATCTACTCAAAAGGCCTTTTTCAACGATAGGTACCTCACAAGAATAGGTAAAAAAAAATGTTTTTTTGTCCCTCGTTTGCTAAAACCTACAATTTTGATAAAATACATAAAAATAAATCCACATTCATAATCTACTCAAAAGGCTCTTTTCAACGATACCCCACAAGAATAGGTACAAAAAAATAATTTTTGACACCCGTTTGCATGTATAGGGGCTTCCTTTAAATGAACCTTTTTCATCTTTTGTTATTACCTCCGTCTTCGGTCCGTGGCAATACATATCTCGTGTGAATTTCAAGTCCTTATCTCATTTCGTTTAGAAGTTACGGACGGACAGACTGACAGACAGACAAACCGACAGCGTTGGCACAACAATAGGGATCCTTTCTGGTACGGAACCCTAAAAAATGATTGTGGTTAAAGTATGCAAGAGAAAAGCTGTAGAAGATATTTGCGTCAAACCAGCTAACGTTGCCAGAAAAGTGTTAAATAACTATCCTCGTAATTCTCTAGCAAGAAAAGATATTCGAACTGTATTAAAAGAAACATCTACAATGTCCGTAGGAACGACTACCTTCTAAAACATACGAAAAGTGTGGACTAAGATTCTTTTGAATTCTTGAATCCATAATAATATAATCTACTTATTATTATTAGTTTATTTAAAACTGACCGGCTACCGAACGTACATAGGCTATTATAAAACATATCCAACTGACTTATCCGGTCGAACTTGCCATTTCCTTTTTTTATTGCTCTGACCGCCGGCCGAAACGACAATCGTCGTTTTATGTACTTTGAAAACTTAGGTATTATTTAATTTAAATATTTAACTTGTGTGTTAAATCTAAACCAAATATACAAGGTGGGGCAGAGTAAAGAGCGATTTTGAAAAGCACGGGAATCGTGCTCAGCTGATGGAAGGTGGTGGGGATGCAGTCAGCCATATTCTTGGCACGTTAGCATTCAGAAGCAATGGAGCGGTGGACACAGCATCGGGCGTACGCTTTCAAAGCGTTTTATCAAAATGGCAGCTCTTACGTGCAAGCACGTCGTGCTTTTCGCACCCATTTTCAAATGCTTTGTGAGGTTACCTGAAGAGCAAAGTTTATCAGGATAACCCACCAAGAACAGTTGAAGCACTGAAAGAACGTATCCGAGAGGAGGTGGTTCAAATCCCACTGGCAATGCTGTGGAATGTGATGAATAACTTCAAAGCTACGCCTGAACGGGCGTCATCTTACTGGAGTTATTTTTAAAACTTAGTTATATTCACTCAATTTTCGTGAATGCTTTTTATGTACTTTAAGATGGTAAAAATACAATTTTGAAAAATGTATGGCATTTGTTTTTTTCAGTATTTTCAAAATCACTCTTTACTCTGCCCTACCCTGTATTATAAGCCAAGAATTTTTCAATATGAACTATAACAAATCTAATTTGCTTGAAATTTGGGCATTCTTTATTTATTTGTTTTTTTTTTTTAACCTTCACCTATGGCTTCAGGGTTTACCTCATGTGCCAACATCTTATTCCTATTACTATAACATATATAACTGGGACACAAAGATGGATGGATTAACATGTTTTGGGATAAGAGACAAGGAAAGCAATAAGCTCTTAAATGCAGGACTAATATTAACCAGTACTGCCAGGTCTAGGGAAATTTTCTTTGATCTAGGTAATTTTGATTGGTTTGGAGAAAAATGGAAACATAAAATGTATTTGCTGATATCTAGGGAAATGTATCTAATATTCTAAAAATTTAATAAACTGATCAAAAGAGTGAGTCTCTGTATTGGCGATTTTTAAAAACATTCTAATTATTATTCTAGTTCACCTGGTTCGCATTCTGTCCATTGGTTCATGTTTACCGTGATGACATAATAGGTACCGCCGTTGGATAGACTGTTTGAATCAAATTACGACACAATAGATATCAACAATCCGAAAAAATAGTTACCTACTGTGATTTTCTTCTGCCTAATCCAAATCATGTATGTTAAACTGTGTCTTAGCCTTAGCTCTTAGATTCGGATTAGAGACGACTGCCGAATGCCCTGTGTGCCTTGAAGAAGAGGAGACTGCCGAGCATGAGATGACTCAGTGCATCCGCTTCACGACATATCGAGAGGAACTGGAAAGCAGCATGGGGAAATACTGACTGTTGGCAACTTTGTCACAACCATGCTGCGATCACAAGAAGACTGGAATTCTGGAAGTGACTATGCCGTGAAGATCATGGAGGCACTAAAGGAAGAAGAGGAAAGAAGAAGGGTCATGAAGAGATGCGAACTGCGAAACACGTAGGGTGTAGCAGCCCATCGTATGTGCAAGCACGGCACTGAGCCGGGACTTCCCCCTCCCGCAAAGGAATGACTGGACGTCAGTGCCGCGGGAGGGATACAAGGAGCGAGAATGAGGGGGTTTTAGTGGGTATGGGACTACGGTCTGAGTCCCACACTACCTAGGTGTCCGTAAAAAGGATTTCCTCCTCTGCCAAAAAAAAACTGTGTCTTAGCCAAGTTAGAATGGCTGGGTTATATCAGAAACGTGAATTTTAATTTAACGGGACGCCTTTTCAGCAAATTTTCGGTTAAAATAACATGAAAAACACTGAATGAATCATAACCTTACATAATAGCATATTGATAGATCAATCATAAACTTCGTAATAATATATTGATGAAACGTCGAGAACTATTCAAGTTCAAGAACATTAATTGAAAGTTCTGTTGACTTTGTGTTATTTCGCATGAAGGGAAATTGGATCATATTGTATCTAAATAGACACATACTCATATTATTATACATCTGACACAAACTAATTTCAATTAAATGCATATTGTACATGTACTACAGTCTACACGTACTCGTAATTACCCCATCTGTACATGTTGTTTCTGCACGAGAATATACGTTCACATTTCGTATACTGGAATTCCCCGTTTAGCGCTGTTAACTAGGTTTAGTGCCATTTCGGGCGTTCCATTTTCGGGCGTTTATTAAAATATTCCCACTTCGGGCGTCGTCCAAATCGTTTACCTGCTACTAGTACCAGTTCGTGCGTTTTTACCTTATTTACACCGTATACCTAATATATCTACAAATGCACTAGAAATTTTCGGAGAGTTTCGGCGAAAGCAAAATTTCAGATCTGCAGGTAAATGACGTAGCACCAAGCACTTGCCGCCGTTGTCTATAAACCGACGTTTTCTTGGATACCTCGTAACTTCAGTCACAAAATCGAGTCCAAGATCCTGCACTTTTGTGATCTCTTCCTGGAACATATCCATATCCAAAGGGTTGTAAAATTTTTGTTAAGTTTTTTCGTGTACCGATGGCCAACATACAACAAAACTAGCTTCAACAAATACAACTATATCGGACATCGTTGGGATTTTAAGTTTGGAAACGCTCTTCTTCCCTGCTATTTTGTCAAATTAGTTTTGTAGTGAAACAATTTGTTAAAAAGGGGTATGTTATAGATTACATAAGTGATTAACTTTATATTATAGCTTATGTAATCTAAATGAGATCAGATTTTTGTAAAAATCACACAGTTCAAAATGTGATATATAATTAAATAAGACCAATTTGTTCGACGCCCGAAGTAGCACTTTTGGATTGCATTCAAATTCTCAACGCCCGAACTGGGACTAAAACGGGTAGAAATCCCAAAACGTCCAAAGTGGGAAAGCACGAAATGGGAAAACTCCGTTAACTAAAGCATATCGGATCATCATTTAATGGAGAAGTGTCCATACCTTCAAAACGCAATATGGCTTGTAATAAACTGCATAGTATAATTTCTCAGTTGTCGAGCATCTATAATTTACAATTCATTCATTCATAGTATAATTTCTTGGTTTTTGAAGTTAAATATTCTCAGTATCTATTTTGAACTGGTCTCTGAGATGAATTCAATAGAATTATCCGCTAGGCACTTGGTAGAACATGATTGAATAAAATAAATACACAACATTTGAAAAAATTCTACACATTTATTTTATCTCACGATCGTTTCGGGTTTCTAGCCCATCATCAGGTGAGTTTATACTAAAACAAAAAAAGATTTTAGTTTTAGTTTGAACCCGAAACGATCGTTGAGATTAATAAATGTGTAGAATTTTTTCAAGTGTTGTGTATTTATTTTATTTAGTCTCTGAGAATTGGGAATTTCAATGGTTCGAGGGTATAAATGGATCCCGTACTATTTTTGAGTCATTCTTTATATTTTGTGCATTCAATATGGAAGAATTTAAAAACTTTGTGTTATTTCAATACATAGACCATTTCTAATCAATTGCAACAATTAATTTTTGTTATTTTATACAGGGTGTTCAAAAAAACACGTGTCGTCGCTTATGGGGTGATTCCTTAACCAAAAATGGAATAAGTAGTTCCTATCAACGTTGTTCCGCAGATACTTGTTTCAAAGATATAGGGTGTTCAATTTTTTAAATTTTGTAGGTTTTTACAACTTTAATAAAATTTGGGTTGTCAAAACTCAAAAGTAGCTAAAATAATACATAATACGTTAACAAGTTAAACAAGAGATGAACTTTTAGAACGAATTGACGGCAAAATTCTTGTATTTGCGTCTGAGTGATAAGATCCTTATACGTAGAAGGTCGAATGCTTGTAATGAAGCTGATGGTGGCCATTTTTCAACAATTACTGTAATTTTATTTAGGTAGATATCAATAATAAGGCGAAAAAATTAAAAAAATTGAACACGTTGTATCTTTGAAACTATCTTTGAAACAAAGCATCTGCGGAACAATGTTGATAGGAACTACTGGTCTTATTTTTGGTTAAGTAATCACCCCACAAGTGATGGCACATGTTTTTTAAAACGAAATTAATAAGAATTATATGCAGTAGCCTCCCATTTATCTCCAAAATGTTTGCATCATAGTTAAAAAAATCTAATATCAGAGGATCTACGGTATTATTTTTCATTCATGGAAAGAATTGCTACTGATTCATCTTAATCTCAGATGAGATAATGGCTGGCGAACAGACAGAAGGAGCTCGTTGAACTTTAATGGCAGTCGGCCAAATCTTCATCGGAATTTAATAAAAGGTCAACCAAAGTAATAGAGAATAAACACTATTCAAATATAAGATTTTTTCTGCGGAAAAAATAATCTTACATTTTAGTATTACCCAATCTTTCTTTATAGCATAATTATATGTAAGAATATGTCAGTCAAAACTTTGAGAGATATCAGAGGTCATGCCGCGATTCATAGTGGAAAACAAACCGTTTTCGGTGGTTTTCACATTTATATAGACTATGAAACTGTCATCCATATACCGGGTGTGCGGTCTCAAAAAATTAAATTGTGTTTTAAAGACCACCAACAGCTAAGGTTATTTGGGCCTAGCACCAATTCATATTTTCAATTCATTATTTTTTTTAATAATAAATTGAAAATTCAATTGACACCTTTACCAGCTCTCGGGCTAGAATCCGGGAACTGGGGACTTGTAATAGAGGAACCATAGCAGCGCCATGTAAACAACAGCATTGCTACACGCTCGGCTATTCTCAAGCCCTGTCCGGTCTCAAAGTCGAACATAGGGAATTAACGTTGTGTGCCATTTTTAAGTATGTTGGCTTTTACTTCTACTTGTATAGACTATAATAAGAAAACAAAAACAATCTAAGTAATGAAGAATTTAATTGGTTTTTTATTATTAAACAACGAAAAGTAATACTTAATAAAGAAAATAAAATTACATATAATAAATCTTCAAATAACCCCCCATTTTCAATATCTCAGTCTGTTATAAAAAGAGTTTCTAACGTTGAGCAACTGTCTTGCATTAATTAATGCGCATTCGGTAACTATGGCTTCTTTCAGTGTTTCGTTTTTCGCCTACTTAATTTGAAATCATTACTTCAAAATCGGTAAATTTCAAATTGGTATTTTAAAGTAAAAATTTGAGTTTTGATCTTATTTTTAGAATCATTTGATGCGCAATAATTTTATCTTTCGATAGGTACCATTACCTTTCTTGTACGTTGAATTGGCGAACACGAATCAGCAAAAATGAGCAATACCATGTTAAATCCCTATGTTCACTTTTGAGAACTGACACGGGGTAGATCAAGCTTTATAGATACGATCTATCAGAGCTCCTAAATACTTCAAATGATCGTTAAGCACGTAATTTTATTTATCGCCTTTCTGCAATATTTCTTTAATGTAATTTAACACTTGAATAATAGTATACTGTGTAACTAGTGTGCTAAATAGTGTCATGTGTCAGGCGCGATGTTTTCAGTAGTAGTAGTAGGCGAGCGCACACGAGTCTTGGTGAGTGTGCATCACGAGCCGAATATGAGTGCTAAAATTATCTCGCCTGACTCATAAGGATTTAGCACACGCATTGCAAACTATACTTTGTTCAACACATGCGTGGTTTTAGACTTTAATTGAATTAATGTCAAATACCTTAGACAGATAGCACCACCGGGCTGGTGGTGTTTATAATATTAGTAGGATTCCGCCAATACGCTAAAATGCAAAGGAATTTCAGAGTTCGTTTTGTTACTATCCCACAGAAATTACCCCCCCCCCCCCGTGAGAAATTTATCAAAATAAAATATAGTCTATATCACTATAGTGTAGCTTTGTAAAGGGTGTCTCAGCAAGAACTTGAATTTTGAAGGGCTTGAGAATAGCCGAGAGTGTAGCGGCGCTGTTGTTTACATGGCGTTGCTATGGTTCCTCTATTACAAGTCCCCAGTTCCCGAGTTCTAGCCCGAGAGCTGGTAAAAGTGTCAATTGGATTTTCAATTTATTATTTAAAAAAAAAAAAAAATAATGAATTGAAAATATGAATTGGTGCTAGGCCCAAATAACCTTAGCTGTTGGTGGTCTTTAAAATACAATTACAATTTGAATTTTGAATCGCGCGCCATTTTCGACTGTCAACTGTTGAGTCAGCCATATTTGGTGTTTGTTTAATTAAAACATTGACATTTACGAAAATGGTGCGTTATAGCTTGGAAGAACGTTTGTTAATAGTGAATAGTTACAAACTAAGTTTTCAGGTCGTGTCATCTCTCGTTTTGGAGACCAAAACTGGCCATCAAGAAGTTGCGATTTAACTTGTTTGGACTATTTTCTCTGGGGTTCTTTGAAAAGTAAGATCTATGCGAACCACCCTGAGACAACTGAGGAACTCAAAGAAGAAATTTCACGTCAAATTCGTCAAATCCAGCAGCCCTTACTGCAGAATGTACTGCAAAATTTTGTCAAAAGTGTGCATATCTGCCAACAGAGCAACGGTGGCCATTTAACCGATATTTTGTTTCATGTGTAAATGTCATCACTACCTCCTGCTCGATTTCACGAATTTGGCGTGCAATTTCTTTGTAATGGGTTTTCACTATTAACAAACGTTCTTCTAACCTGTAACGCACCATTTTCGTAAATGTCAATGTTTTAATTAAACAAATACCAAATATAGCTGACTCAACTTAACAGTCGAAAATGGCGCGCGATTCAAAATTCAAATTCTTGCTGAGACACCCTTTATAAGTGAAAGAATTTTTAGAATCGATTACTTCGCAGGGGGAGAATTTCTCGCGGAGGGGATAATAAATGTTAAATTCTTGGTACCCGGGCGAAGCCGGACGGGACCGCTAGTAATATTATAATTTAAGGAATCGCCGATATAAAACGATTGTGTTGTAGAGTATGAATACTTCAAAACATTACAGATAAAACTCAAAGCGCTATGAGAAATATTACAAGCAATTTAATTTGCAGTGGCCCTCTAGTGGTTACAAACTATCAAACAGTGTTGGAGAGCAATCTTGCCGGCTAAAATGTCACATCAAAATTTATAATAGCTCTGGTCATATTAAGTTACGAGAATGTATGCATTAATTAGTTTCGACATTAGAAGCTATTAAACAAACACACTGTCCTTATAGACATTTTCTGCTAGCACAAGTGACTGCGTGCGTTACATACAGCCGCACGTTATATGCAATACTAGCGGTTACCCGCCTCTTTGCTCGCGTTATATACCGGGTGTTAAATGTGTTGAGTAAACATACATGTAAAATTAATAAAGATTTTTTTCCAGTTGACATAAGAGAAAAAGTTTATTTAAAAAAATGTTCAGAATTTAGATCTCTACTATTTTAATGTGAAACACTTATCTCTGGAACTGCTGAACGTTTCTAAAAATTCTTGAACTAATTATCTTCGCAGGGGGAGAATTTCTCGCGCGGGGGGGGTAATAAATCATAAATTCTTATCTCTGGAACTACTGAACGAATTCTAAAAATTCTTTCACTAATTATCTTCGCAGGGGGAGAATTTCTCGCGGGGGGGTTTAATAAGTCATTAATTCTTATCTCTGGAACTACTGAACCGATTCTAAAAATTCTTTCACTAATTATCTTCGCAGGGGGGTTTAATAAGTCATTAATTCTTATCTCTGGAACTAATGAACCGATTCTAAAAATTCTATAACTAATAGAAAGCTACACTACCCTTAAGTGATATAGGCTAGGTATATTTTATTGTGATAATTTTGTCGCGAGGGGTTCAAGCACTGTGTAGCACTGTGTAGTAGCTGGAAACTTTCCCGACGCGAAATTGGGAGTTCTGGGTTCGATTCCCGGCGGTGCATTTACATTTTTCCTATATAGCCTTCTATATAAATATCATGGCGATAATTCGTCTGATATTCTTATGTTAATTTCACTAATATAGTGAATTTAGTTACGGTATAGGTGTCTAATCATATTGATTGTATTTTCTTATGTTTATATTAAAAACCGTATATAGATTTCTCGTTATAATTTAATTTAAATCTTTTTATGTTTTATTTGAATAATATTGAGTAATTTGGATTGTATATTAAAAAACTGAGGTGTGTGTGTGTGTTTTAAAGACCACCAACAGCTAAGGTTATTTGGGCCTAGCACCAATTCATATTTTCAATTCATTATTTTTTTTTTTAATAATAAATTGAAAATCCAATTGACACTTTTACCAGCTCTCGGGCTAGAACCCGGGAACTGGGGACTTGTAATAGAGGAACCATAGCAACGCCATGTAAACAACAGCACCGCTACACTCTCGGATATTGTCAAGCCCAAACAACTGAGGTGTTTTGATAATAGTTTTTTAATGAATTTTTAGGATGTAACCTTAGTAATTGATACATTACTATTAAAAGCCAAATAACAATATGCAAAAATTAAAAAAAAAAAAAAAACGGTAACTAGATGATACAGGTGTAAACTTTTTTAAGTCCGCGACTGTACATACCTCCATTACGACACTGGCGAACAAATTTATACAAAAAAGTCAGAGAAGGGGTCCGAAAATCTGGAAGAGATGAATGTATAAAAAATCTCTTTGTATTCTTTTTCGACCAGCAGGGGTTTGTCCAGTGTCGGATTATGTTAAAACCCTTTGTTCGCTGATCATGACAAATGTTCAAAGGCATAATCAACGGAAAAAAGTTTTCCGAGTTTTGCAGTGACGTATTGAATAAGTGTATTGGTGCTGAAATAAATTTTTTGGTATCAATTTCAATTTAGTTCTCTTCATAACTACATATAAATTCCCAAACGTTTTACTTCATTTTATTTCATCTAAATTTAAAAAAATTCTATTTTATTTTTTTATTTTACAAAATCTTTATTAAACAAACATTTTCCATGGATTTTAAAATTACTGTCAAAATTGTGATCGGAAAAATAGATGGATGAATGAACAAAATCGACAATAAAAGTTTTAAGCTTTTTAGCTCAGTCAATGAGCGCTCTATAGAGGGTTCTAGCCGGAAAGTCAAAAAGCGCAAAAACCGACTTCGGGATTTTGGACTAGTTAATAAAAAGCATATTAAAAGTCCTTGATCCTCGGGTGGGCGCAAAACGGGGTGGGCACTTCAAAGGTCCCTTTTTTGGTTTTTCGCGTATATCTCGAAAACAGTTGGTCCTATGAAAAAATTCCATTCGTGAAAATTGTAGCCGACAAAATTTCCTACATTTTATATATTTGAGGTTTTTTCTATCTTCAACCGTTAACGAGTTACACGCTTCTGAAAACTGCTATTTTTCGAAAAAATATTTTTCGCACCATTTTTTTATCGAACTTTTTTCTTTAGCGCCTAAGCCTTTCATTTTACAAAAGAAAGTTGTAGAGAATTAAATTTCCTTCATACTGGTATTTTATCTTAACCTGATCCAAAGTTTTCAGAAGCATGTAAACTCGTAAACGGTTGGAGATAGAAAAAACTTCAAATATAGAAAATGTAGAAAATGTTGTCAGCTACAATTTTTATGCAAGGATTTTTTTCATAGGACCAACTGTTTTCGAGATATACGCGAAAAACCAAAAAAAAGGACCTTTGAAGTGCTCCCCCCCCCTTCTTGCGCCCACCCGAGAGTCAAGTACTTTTAATAAGTTTTTTCATTAACCAGTCCAAACAAAGTCCCGAAGTCGGTTTTTGCGCTTATTGACTTTCCGGCTAAGATCATTCGTTGACTAGACTATTTGTAATTTATTTAATTTCTTTTAATTTACCGATAAAAATTATTGTATAAATTATCGTAAAAATTTTTGATAAGAAAATTACGCTTTGCATCTTAAAATATAGTTCTTAAGTTCCCACAAAAGAGCGGTAAATTTTGTTATTCCACACAACATTGTTTTGACTTACAAAATGGCTTGGCATTAATTTATAATGAAAATGATCCTCAAATCTAACAGCAATGTGTATTATGCATAGTACAAACTGTAATGTGACAAAATGTGGCTTCAAGTCAAAGTGGTTTATATCGACTTTTTGGCAATTTTTTACCCTCAGAATTAGGAAGTTTCCCTTTTTTATTTTTTTAGTCCAAATCATAGCTTTAAAAATCACAAAATTAATGGCGGAAGAATTTTTGAAATATCTTTAAAAACAACAAAGTTATGCTACTTCAGCGTTTGAATTTGACAATTCTCCAAGAAATTCCATATTCAGTCCGGGTGACGTCACGCGGCACGATATTTTTAAAAGTTATTTTCAGTTTCTATGTATGGTAATTTAACATAGTAATTTCCGATAAATCTCTTTCTTTAAACTCGTACATTGCTATGGAAACACTAAAAACAAACCAGTTGATGACGGAAAATATTGACATATCTAAATTTTTGACAGTTAATTAACTGTCAAAAATTTAGATATGTCAATATTTATAAATAGAAAATGTTTCGCCTACAACTGCGATAGGCATTTTCAAAGGCGATATGGCAGCGGTCGAAATGTTCTCCTTGGCGACTGACAGGTAAGTGTGTCCCCCTTTCTATTCAGTCGTTGGCACACTGACCTGTGAGCCGCCAAGGAGGACACTTCGACCGCTGCCACATCGCCTTTGAAAATACCTATCGCAGTTGTAGACCAAACATTAGGACAGGTAGAAATGCCATCAGACCACGGCCAACAAGCCCGGAAACCATCAAGATTTGGTACAACGCCGGCCGTGAAAGCTTACAAACTTTATTTATTTATTTTGATGAAACTTGGTAAAAAATTACAAGATTTTTGTAAAGGCTAATATTTTGAAATTATAGGGTGTAAATAAATGTAGTACATTCAGCATGTCAGCAGCCGGGACCTCTGACGACCGGGGCGCTTAAAAAGATGTAAAAAAACTAGTGTTCTGTAAAGCTGAAATTTGGCATTGTGTTAATTTATTGAAAATAATTTAAGAAAAAACCGTCAGACCTCACTTTGATAAAACCGGCCTTGTCAGCCAGCAACCGATAGAAGTTTGTAACTTATCAATTATTGGTACCCAAACTCAAACTACAAGCACAGTTTAAAGAGAAATATTTTTGTCGAAAGAAATGCTGTACGGAAACCAGCGCTTGTGTAATATGCGTAGTAGCGTGGAGCGCAGGACCGGCATATTATGCAAAGTTCCATGTGTCTATGGAACTTCAAAAAATTCACTATATCAGGACCTGTTCTTTTGTTGGCTTAATAAGGCTATATGGAAAATGGACTGTGTGCCTCACCCACACAAACGCACGGTCGAAGCTATACTTCAAACATTTTTCAATGGAACACGTTTCGTCGAAGTTTTTAGCATTTTTAAATTATTTTAAAGATTTATGAAAGTACAGTGGTCACTCGGAGTTAATATTTATTAATATTCACTAATTAGTGAATATTAATAAATATTAACTCCGAGTGACCACTGTACTTTCATTAATTTAATTACGGAGTTTTCCTAACATTTTTTTAAAGATTTATTTATTTTTATTTCTGACATATCATGAAAATTTATAAAATATCCCTTAAGTCATGGAAACGCCAGATAAACAACAACATTTCTATAGTATAGGCTGTGTGCAAGGGGGCGGAGTTATAATAATATCGATGCGAACGCTCGTTGTGACCTCTATTGTAAACTCGGAACTCTAATTTTCCGTAATTGTCAGTGAGCATTGTTATTTAAAAAGTCAAGTAACTTATTTAGAAATTATGAATATAAATCTGATCAATTTGACACTTTTAAACCCGGTCTGCAAGATTACCGGCGCCATAGTTTGAGGTTATGCTGTCGCCTGTCAATATAAACCATAGACGCCTCCATGTCTGATATAAATTAATCAGTTATTTTTTATTATACGTCAAAATTGACGGAAAAAAAACTTAAAATAAATAATTTTCATGTACCTTTTATGCTATGCTATTTATACTATATGCACGCAGCTAAATTAAATGGTATTCGTTTATTAAAAAATTTCGCGTTCTAAAAAAATAATTAAAAATGAGTTCAATAGTGCACTATTGTTCGCTAGCGGCGCTAGCAGACTTCGTGCACACAACCTATAAACTTTCCCCCTCTCGGCGTTTTTTTTCGATTCACTACCCTCGCTAAAGAATTATAACTTCAAAAACAAAACTTACGGTCTTAAACATCGAAGGCGCCGACACTCTGAATTTACTGATTCTAGGAGACATAAGTCTCTTTGTCTTGTAACTACAGATATTATTATTCCCTCCTCTGTTTTCCTTTCTCTTATTATGCTTATATATTATATGCTATTATACATAATATATTATGGAAGGAGACGATAGCAACTTCATTAAATGATAAGGTTTCTTTGTATCATACCTTCAGACAGATGAAAACAGCTCTACCTGCATGGTTTTAATCTACTTCGAAATGTTCGTATTCTAAATTGATTAATCAGATGTTATATGAGTTCTTTTATGCCAACTCACTCAGAAGCTTTTACATGATTGATAAATTCTGCGCAGTTTGTATTCGAAAATTAAATTTTGGGTTCAATATAAACCAAAGGTAGATTATTCTTTAGAAGATGAAAGAAGAAGTATAATAAAATATTATATTCTTTTAAGAGCTCTTCTTAAAAAGAGATACTTTTATGATTTTCTGCAATCGACAAAATATTTTATTTTCTGTCACAATAAAATATTTTTTAAATATTGATCGCACACTTTTATGGATGTTTTCCAATTGACTGTATACCTAGAAGAAAAATGGAAAATATTATTTTGCATTTTCTTTTTATTACATGTTCAACCTTGAACGGTCAGTTTACGCTGTATACCCTACTGCCTATTTTATTTTCAATATTTTCTAAGAAATGTTTTGTTCGCAGTATTTCTTTTTGTAGCTAACAAAATAATGTAGTTTTCCAGCTAAATTAAAATTCATGTTTCCGTTATAACTGTCATTCTTGCTTCGCTAAGATATAGTTTAACATTATATGGTAAGATAAATTAATAGATTTATACGGCTAAATTGCAATTGAAAATGTTTGTTGGAAAACAGTCAATTATATAATTAATTCCAAACATATTGGAAAAAATCATTTTACCAACCAGTCACAGTCAGGATTCTAGCCTGAACCTTTCCACTTTCGCGGCGGAATGAGCTTTACAATTACTCAACCGTGACATGATTACTAATCTAACATTCTCCCATTTAAGGGTGTTTGAAATAATTTTCACTTTCATGATGAGCTCTCGCTAGTACGAAGATTCACACCTACAACGTAGCTTTGATGAATTAACACTCGCATGTGGTGAAAATCAATTGATTCCGAAACATATAAGGAGAATGTTAGATTAGTAATCATGTCACGGTTGAGTAATGTAAGCTCATTCCGCCGCGAAAGTGGAAATGTTCAGTTTAGAATCCTGACTGTGACTATGGTTGGTAAAATGATTTTTTCCAATATATTTGGAATCAATTATATAATTGGCTGCCCAACGAAAATTTTCATTATATGGTAGCGATTAGACAGAAGAAAATCACAATTTTATGAGTGATTAAAATTAGGTACATGTTTATTTCAAATTGTAACTCTTAAACGCTAATGAGCTGAGTCTATAATATAATCTACCTGGTACCATCTCTCGCTCTCTCTTAAACAATAATTTTTGACATCTGTTTTGACGTAATCTAATTCGGGCAGTCCAGCCATTAGCAGTATTACGACGTCATTACGATAAAACATGAACCAAAGAACGACATGCAAACTAGACGTTTGTCGATTCGTTAGAAGTACGTCACGGTTAATGTGAGTTTTAAGTACGCTATCATAATTAACAGATTGAAATTACGTTTTCACGTAAAATAAAAGTTCGGCGAGGATATAACTTTTACAATATTTTAGTTTCGGTATAAGTTTTCTTTGGGATACAAAAGAATTCACTTGAGTATTCAAAAGTCATTATTAAATCATCTGAATTTGTAACAACTTTTTTAAATAATTCGAAACCGTTACTGATGCAGTTTTTCTTTATACATTTAACTAACTTATTGTACAATAGTAAAAAAAATTCACAGATTTCGCAATCCTTGCAACCATCGAGGACATTGGAAATGATAACAGCATATATGAAACATAATTAACTGTTTATTATACACACAATATTTATCAATGCACTGTTTAGTTTTGTTAGGAATAACCCTATTATTCTTCTGTTATATACGCGTTCACTTTTGCTTGATTACTTAACTTTTAAATGGATTTTTCTACAGTATTTATTAACATTTGCTCAAAAATAACACCGCAGATCGTCGCAAATACCTCTCAATTAACTAGACATGATATAAAACACATTTCGAAAAAATTGCACTTGTTCAATTTTGCATGATTGCTCCTCACTTCAGCGCGACACCGTTGTCTTTTGGCCTTGAACGAAAACTCGTAACTCTGCCCCCATATACGAACATAAACATTTCCAATGTTAAAAATGAAGCACCCTTACTATTAAAAAGTGCAAATTTGCTTGACGTAGGAAAGGTTAGAATAATATCGTAGGCGAAGCTCAATAGTTATGCGATGAATTGGCTACAGATATATTACTAAACGTCAGTAACATAGATCACCATCTAAATTCTAAGTCCAAGAAAAATAGTTAATAGATTGTTGTGTCATGTTAACGTCTATATGTTTGTATTAAGACAGTATTTTAGAAACAACAATGTATTTGTTTGTTGTATTTATTTCATAGTAATCACGTGATTTATCTAATTTTATTATTTGAAAGAACCATTGCTACCAGCTAGCGAAAATCGGTTTAAATACTAGTACGTCATAATTAAAGTATATATGGTGGAAGTGCCGTCATTAATAACGGCGCTTCCACCACATTTACCTTTTTTATTTAATACTAGCTGTTCCCGTCCGGCTTCGCCCAGGTACTAAGAGTTTATGATTTCTTATCTACCCCGCATGAATTCTCCCCCTGCGAAGCGAAGTCGCGTATTGTTGTTCTCGCTTCGCGTACTTGCCTACAGTTTATAATATTAGCATAATATATTAGTACAGATAGTCAAAATCGCCTACTATCCAACGCCCCCGTTTTACGCCATTTGGGGTTGAATTTAAAAAAACTCGAATAGCTTATAACTCGCTTATAACCTTCCTCAATAACTGGGCTGTCTAACAAAAAAAATTCAAATCGGACTGGTAGTTCCTGAGATTAGCGCGTACAAACAAACAAACATACACACACTCTTCAGCTTTATTATATCAGTATAGTTTCAATTTCTATAATCTAGTATAAAGTCTACGCTTGAATAATAAAAAATAGGACAAAATATGTGTCATTATTGTTGTGTGTTGTATGTATGTATGTTTGTACAATTAAATATTTGTTCACGTTTTTTTGCAAAAAAGGTCGGTCAAGTGTATCATTATGGAATTTGTAACAAGTTTACTTTCATGACACCCCACCTGACCGGTAAAAATATACTCTCGATTTATAGCCCCCAAAAATTTATAAAAAATATTTTTGTGATTCTGACTATCGAACTCGGTGCGGGCACACAAGCTTTATAATTACTATATCTGAGAACACGACAAATGTCACAAAAGAGCATACAATTAAATCTCTGTTATCATATCCGTAGTAGTATATTATTAACAACTTACATGTTCCTATTGTTAACTTTCAAATAATACAGTAAGTATATATTCTTTTCCAATTTTTGAAGTATAAGAACTTATGTGAATTCGGGTCGTTTAACGCAAATGTTAAATATATTACGTTAATGTTACAGGGACATTAAGGAAAACATTTGACAGTTTATCAAGGAGGGTGAATATTATAGCGTACGAAAATTGAAGGAAAACCTCCGTGACTCAGGATCAATAGACCTTTTCACCAGTAGTGACGCGCAAGCGCCGTCGCAATGGTTATGATCGCGCCTTTCAAAAGTTTCGTACGCTTTTCGTACTCTTTTTGATGCAATGGCTAGGTCACAACCACTTTCCAATGTTAATTTGGATGAAAATGTTACTGGCGGTGCTAAATTAGTGCACAAAACAGTAGAAGAACATACTAATTGTGTTAAATTGGAACGATGGTTGAAGTGGCATGGCCGGAAAACTGATGGAAGTAAACGAAAATTGGTTGAAAGGTTAGAATCCAACCTGTCATAAATTGTTTATCGTAAAAAAAATATCTTTAAAAGTACTCAAATAATTTTCTAGGGTGTTGTACCACTTCTTTAAATAATATATCTTATTTAATTACTATTTACCTTTTTTAAAATCAATCACTTGCCATCTGTCAATATGACAAGTCTTTGAAAAACATGGCGGAATTAGACACATGCGCAGAAAAAAATGTTTGTCGATGAAAAGGTCTGTAATAGCAATACTGATGTTTAAATTATTTGCATGTATTTACTAACATTTCGAAGAATCGCTTTCTACTCCAAAAACCTTTGGAATCAATTCTACCATTATAGTATACTGCGCGCTAGGTAGGTATATAATATGTAGCTGTCAACGTATTCGAATACAATCTCTTGAGGGTACTACTTAGTAATATAACAAATAATAAAGAAAATTGCTCTAGATTCCCTGAAGAGGAAATATTCTTCCGACGCCCATGGGTATTGAACGCACATCAATGACTATATTTGAACAAATAATTTAATTTAAAAGGTTACCATTTTCGAATATAATATGGATATACAAACTTTTACCTACTGAATCCTCCTTGTAAATTTATGTCGTTTGAATTCGATAAGATCTTGTTATAAGGGAGCAAAAGTTCGATATATAGACTTTCTGTATCGAGTACCAAAACATTAAAAACACTGTTATAAAAATGCAGTTTTTTGATGTGAAACATCTTATGTCGGGCTGTGAACAGCCGCGTGAAAGGAAATATGCAACGAAATAATACAACGAAATCATACAACGAAAACATGCAACGTAATGTTCATCTTAGCTGCTGTTCTCCCCATCACTGCGGCACTGGATAATAAGTTATACAATATATACGGCTGTCTAGCGAGTATATTAAGTTATACATTATACTGGGCTAATTTTAGTCGTAATTAGGGGGGCGATTGGCCCTTTGGCACATCTAGTAGATAGCGGGATCATTTTGAACTTCAATGCATTTTATGTTGTTATCATTACTTCGGGAGGTAAGTAGGACCCCACTGTATTGACATGATGACGTCAAGGCAGACTGGCGAGCAACTTGAAACGAAGCTTGCAAAACTACACAGAAATGAACACATGAGTAGAAGTGAAAAAGCATGTTTTTAGCGTGGGTAAAAGAGAGAACGAGGACGTACTGCGACGTAAGATACTGAATATTTGTGTAGACTTTTGCATGTCGAGCAGAGCAGATTTGGCTGCCGTCTGATACGCATCGCAGCGGCTAAACAATCAAAAATTAATGATTGATTATTCTGACGAATAAAATAACTTTTATTTTGGGATTTCGGATTTTAATCTGTACTTTTCGTTTTGGAGCTGTATTGTTCTAGTCTTGGATTTTGGATTCGGCGTTGTTTTCTCCTTCGATTCCTGTATTGGTCGACCTTCCTAGTTTTCCTAATTCCCGAAAATTGATTTATTTTCCGTATTTCCATTGTTGGATCGTTGTTATTTGATATAGCTAGCTTACCGTGAACACAATAAACCATAAAGAAGCCAAGCGGTTTCTCCTTGTTTAGGGATTATAGGTTGCTGCTTTTGGATTTTCGTGTGGTTGTGTTGATTCTGGAATACGGGAATAATTTAATTTATTCCAGAAATTTTGAAAATTTTGCAATTATCCCGAAATTTTTAAGATTCGCTATCATAAGTGACGACGCCTAAAGTATCCCAGAATATTATCAAGTGTCTATCCCAGTGGGATAGATATTGTACTACAGTATCCTGAAAATAATAAAGGATAAAATCTAATATTTTATGAACATTTTACATTCCTGAATGTCGACCACTCTGCGTAGTACTGGGTCAATTTAGATATTTACGTCAGGATTGAAATGAATAATAGTGCGTCGATTATATTCCTGTAGGATTTCTTGCACTACATTAGGAATTTTCCAGAATATTTTGAATCTTATTACGAATTAAGTTTGAATTCCACGTCGCCAGTCTCGCGATTTTAAAGTGTTTATGTCCCGAGTCCTATGCTATGTATTTTCTTTTCAGGCTCAGGAATTTCCGTACAGGCACGGATTAAGTGTGAAATAATTGTTAAAGATTAATTATGTGAATTTCGTTATCGTTCCGTTATCGCTTCATTATTTATGAAGATTTTGTGTTGAAAATTTTTGCTATCGTTCCGTTATCGTTTCGCTATCGTTCCCTTATCGCTCACTAACGTCACGCTAGCGTTTTGCGATAGAATAAGTAGGTTCTTGTGAGGCTTCGAGACCTATTGAATTAGGATTTTTGTCTCGATTGCTGGAAGTTCCGTGGGGCCTGTGATTACCGTGCCGCTTTTATCTTTTGGCATCTCGAATACTGTGTGTCCCGATATTGTGTTCGAGATATGTGTTTTGTTGGTAGCTTAGGTTAAGTTATCGTGTGGTATTGGCTTTGAAATCACCTCGGATTTTTTTTTCTGTTTATCTTGCTAAGGAAGTAACAGCGTTAGGCCTAGGATTAATATAACTGTGATTGTGGTTCTGGACTCTGTTCCGGAATATTTTTCGGATCTCTTTTGGCCAACGTGGTTATCTTTTTCGAATTATCCCTAACTGTGACCACTCTCTACGTCTCAGTTAGGACGACCTGAGACTTACGCAGTGTGGCCCTATAAGTTCTGGCGCCCTTCGATCTCTCGGTCGGTATCTGGCCCACTAATTAATTTTCCATCGAGGTCCGTCTCTGGTTAGGTGATCCTGAGTTCAGAGGGATTTTAAATTTAAATTGAATTATTTTGACGCACGATTCATTGTGTGCGTTCACATTTTTGTGTTGTCCTAAGTGTCGAGTGGTAGGTGGTTGGGTTTTTTATTGCCCATTAAGGGCTTTTCCTGTAGTTGAATTTAGAGGTGCTTCCCAAAAACAAGTGCGATCGTATAACTAGATAAAAATTTTTGTTCTCCGACCCATGACCCCGCGCCTTCTGTAGCTAGCTGCGCAACCGATTGAATTCGGGTCAGCTGAGCAAAAGAGATCGCTATAACATATATCAGTAACAACGGCTGTCTAGATAAGGTACGACTTTAACCTTCTATGCATGGGGACTTGGGTTCGGAAACTCATGGCATCGTACAATTTTTGACGTATTTTTTTCTAAATTCTATATAATATTTATTTATAAAATTTTTTATTTTTGTTATATTCTTTCTTTGACAATAATTATAATTTTTTGAAATTTCATGACACCAAAAATTAATTTTTTTTTAAAAAAAAGAAAATTTGGGTAAATTAGGGTATTTAGGGTAAATTAGGGCAAATTAGAGTAAATTAGTGTAAATTGGAGTAACTTAAGGCAAAGGGGGCTAAATAAGAGTAAATTAGGGTATTTAGGGAAAACTAGGGTAAATTCAAGAAATTAGGGTATACTAGGGTATGCTATGGTAAATTTGGGTAAACAAGGGAAAATTAGGGTAAATTGTGTTAAATTGTAAATTTTTATCTCTCGAACTACTGAACCGATTCTAAAAATTTTTTCACTTATTATCTTTGCAGGGGGAGAATGTCTCGCGGCGTTGTAATAAATCATAAATTATTATATCTGGAACCATTGAACCGATTTAAAAAATTCTTTTACTAATAGAAAGCTACACTATCCCTAAGTGATATAGGCTAGATTTTATTTTGATAAATTTGTCAAGTTCAATAAATAAAAGATTCAAGCTATAAAAATGTTTCACATCTGCCAGGCGTCCCGCGACGGCTCACATTTTTTTTCATAATATTATGACGTAAACTTTTCAAATCAAAAATTGCAGCGTTTCTATTCTATAACAAATTTTTCTTTTGATTTTTGCTCCAATTTTCAAAATGCTTTTGAATTGAATTTAGTACCTACTTGAATAAAAAAAATATTAATTTTTTTTATGATTTATTATAAATAATAATGAAAACGAAAAGAATAAAAGGGTATGTGCCTCACTCATAAGCGCATCGTAGAAATCAACCATGATTTTCATGTCGAGGTTAATCCAACTCATTAATCTCGCTGTAACACCGAAACGGTACGTCAGCGGAAGTCCAAAAATTTTTGGCTTCAGTGCCGACTATAATATAACCTCTTAAGTTTGTCGAAGTTATTTTCAAACAGTCTGTATACTATTAAATAAAACAACAAACAGGGTTCAAAAAGTAAATATTAAAATATATAATTCCAGGAGTTAATTTTTTTTTTTGTTTAAATGAAAAGAAAGCAAACATAATAAAAAGTTCATACAGAAACAGAAAAGTCAACATAGGTAATTAATATTTACAAAATAAATATCACAAAATAATATGACGTGTTAGAGTCTTCAATAGATTAGGAAAGGAAAGCGTGGCGGAATCGCAACTGTCTCCTTCTGAGTCGGTCTTCTTCTAATTTTAGACGTTCGTTCTGAATTGAATTTGAATCAGTCTTTCTCGTCGCCTTGGCAGGACACAACTGTCAAGTTTCATTCATTCTGCTGACATACCTCGTTTTTTTAAACACGTTGTCGTCATCAATAATAAAGCAAATTGTTACGGGGTGATGTTTTGTACCTGACTGCAGTCATAATGAAAATTATGACTGCAAAAAGTTTACATTTCCGACTGAAGAAAAAGCTAAAATAATACCTAGATATCCGATACGTAATTGGTGAAAACATTTCATTTTTATACTTTTAGAGTACCTTCGCTTGATCTAGCGTAACTCAGACGACTTCAAAACATTTTTCCAACTCTAAATGAAAAGAACAAACTCAATTTCTAATTATAATTGCTTAAATTATACCTCGACAATTAAAGTCAACGAGATTGTTAGGTTAGTAGAATAAACGTCACTGGAATTGGATGAATCAAGTTACGACATCCATTTCTGACAAATTTTCATTTTCAGATAAAAAATTATTTCACACGAAATAATAAACTTTTGTAGCCAATAATGACGGTATTTGTTAATTATTTTTATGAAACAGCCATTGTTTTGGAAAGAAATGTGTTTTAAGAGAATAGTAACGAATTTTCCGTTAAACCCCGTGCATTTTTGAACGTTAATCGATTCCATTTTAAATTTCGCGCTCATATTAGGACCGCCTACTTCTGTAGTCTATTATTATTATTATACTTGCAATTACGAAACGAAAATTTTTTTTTATTATAACAAAAGTATAAATTTTTTATTATAAAATTGAACCAACCCGCGGAGAATTGACAACATAAACCACATACCTAAGGTAACGTTACGTTACGATATTAAAACCCGCAAAATCTGAAGAGGTGGTCACCCTACTTATTATCATTCAATCATCATCAATACATATTATTATTATAAAAACAAAGTCCCCCGCCTCGTTGTCTGTCTGTGCCCGATTTTCTCCGTACCTTCTGAACGGATTTTGTTCCGGTTTTCACGATTATATAGATTGATTCATAAGGAAGGTTTAGATGTATAATTGAAACTGGCAGGTCCGGCTTCGCCCGGGTGAAAATCGTGGGTTATTTCAAAAGACCAATTTAAAAAATATATACTGTTCTATAGGTGATACTTTGCTCTAGCACATAGGCTATAATAGCTGGCCGGCCTGGCTTCGTCCGGGTGAAAATAGGGGATAATATTAGAAATTACTGAACCGATTTCATTTTTTTTCACTGTTCGAAAGGTGATGCTTTTCTTTAGGACATCGGCTATCATAACTGGCCGACCCGGCTTCGTCCGGGTGAAAATAGGGGATAATCTTAGAAATTACTGAACCGATTTCAATTTTTTTTCACTGTTCGATAGGTGATACTTTACTTTAGAACATAGACTATAATAACTGGCCAGCCCGGCTTCGTCCGGGTGAAAATAGGGGATAATCTTAGAAATTACTAAACCGATTTCAATTTTTTTTTCACTGTTCGAAAGGTGATGCTTTAGGACATAGGCTATAATAATTGGAGTGAACGATCGAAGCGAGTGGGAAATGTATTATTCACAGCACCAGGGCGAAGCCGAACCGCGGCCGCTAGTAAGTTATAAATTCTAAATTTAATATAAAACAGCTTTCTTACACAAGAAAAATATTTTATAACAATTTTTCACACAACACAGTGACTTTATCAGACAAACTCTAGATTAAGATCGCTGTCTGACAAAGTCACTGTCTTGTGCGAAATATTGTTATAAAATAAAGTTCTTAACTCGACGTCGTTGACGTGGCAATAACTAACGCGAACGTTAACGTGGGTCCGACAGACTCGATATGACTTCTTCAATTATTTAAAAAGTCTTCATTAGATAGGAGTATAATGCTTATCGATATTATTTGTTGGACATATTTAAATGGAAAAACATAAATATAACTCAAACTATGTATTGATATGTAGGAACTTTAATCAGTCTTCCAAAGTACTAAATATCTTTCAAAAATAGAGGTAGGTATCTCTTAACTTACATACAAAAAGGAAACTATAATACGCTTTTTTAAAAACTTTTATTTAACTTCACTTGTATGTATCTATCTATGTATGTCCTGGAATTTTTTAATCAATTTTCACCCACTTCCACTGAAGCTATCGGGCTGAAATTTTGTACACATATGTATTCCCGATGACAATACATGAATAAATCATTTTTAGAAATAAATTTAACCCCTAAGGGGTTCAAACGGGGATGTAGGGTTTTTTTTGACTAATCAACGCCCAGGCCAAATCGCTGAAGCTGGAAACTTGAAATTTGGACAGTTGGTTTCCTTTTCTGACGTAAGCATCCACTAAGAAAGGATTTTTCGAAATTCAACCCCCACGAGTGTCAAAGGGGAGTAGACGTTACAAAATGGCGATTTATCATTTCCACAGCAACCCCTATCATATGGGTATCAAATGAAAGGGCTTGATAAGCGAAACACAATAAGTACATTTTGGGGGAAATTTAAGGGCATTTTAGGGGCAATTTAATGGCATTTTGGGGGCAATTTAAGGGCATTTTGGGAGCAATTTAAGGGCAATTTGGGGCAATTTAAGGGCATTTTGGGGGCAATTTAAGGGGTGTCGAAGGGGGTTAAAATTTTGAAAAACTAAAGTGAACAAAATAAATATTAGTAAAAAAAAACTTTTTAGAGACAAGCTTTTATTTAAATGCGCTAAAAAAATTTTTAATAATTTAGGTTCTTAATTATAAAAGCGCTGGTCGTGACTAATAAACTATCATAGATTTCACGACCCACGTTTTTATAATTATGAACCTAAATTATTAAAAATTATTTTTTCCTTTTTAGTGCATTTAAATAAAAGCTTGTCTCTAAGAAGTTTTTTTTTACTAACATTTTTTTACAATATTGAAATGTAATACAATTAGTTTTAACCAAGAAAGATTTTTCTTTATGAAATAAAAAAAAAATAAAAATTTTAAAAAATGATGTCGAGCCTTACATACTCGAGCCGCTTTTACGCACGTGTTACTCCTACCGTTGGCTACAGACGACTAAACTCACGATCCGGGAGAGGGATCTTTCTTCTCCAGCTACTCGATGCCTCGAAGATGCAGGCCGCGCAATTAAATAATTTAAACCGATAAAATTCACTCGGATCTCACAGACCCGAAATCAATGAGTTAAGTGAAAATAAAATATTAAGACGCTGTGTTTTATTAAATTAAAAATGTGTACTAACATTAATATTATGTTAATATTATATTAAGATTATATAAGATTTGTACGACTGTGTAAATGTATAGGGTTTTCTAATTTGGGCGGGTCGATGTTGAAATGGAATAAAACAAGCTGTGTGCGAGGTATTAACGAAATTCTTTATTTATTTGAAAGGCCCATGTATGCCATTATGTATGAAATATGACATCGTTCAAATGTCCGCCGCGCCGATGGACATTATGCATGAACGATTTGTGGGTATGGTTATCTCTGGCAGAGGTGACGTGAATTGGCCACCAAGATCGTGCGATTTGACCCCCGCTAGACTTTTTCTTGTAGGGTTTTCTGAAGTCGCAGGTCTATGTCAATAAGCCGCAATCGATCGATGCCCTCAAAGTCAACATAACCCAGGCCATCACTCAAATTCAGCCGGATCTATGCGGCAGAGTCATTGAAAATTGAACCTCTCGGATCCGTGCCACCGTACAAGGCCGCGGCGGACATTTGAACGATGTCATATTTCATACATAATGGCATACATGGGCCTTTCAAATAAATAAAGAATTTCGTTAATACCTCACACACAGCTTGTTTTATTCCATTTCAACATCGACCCGCCCAAATTGGAAAACCCTTTATATAACAGTTGATATTGGTAACAATTACATAATATAAACTGTTATATTATACATTTGCACAGCCATACTAATCTCATATATTAATACTTTCCAATCAAATGATATTGGTTTTGATTATATAATATTGTGTACTCCTTCCTAATATTATATATCTGACAATGTAGAAAATCTTGCGATATTCACAGGTATAAATATTTGTAATGTATTATATTATAATATTATAATACCAATTTTTGTGGTTTAAAATTATTATAATATTAATATAATATCTGTATTATGTTTTAAATAATAATTCTTGTTTACCAGGTTGGGCGTATGATTAAAATATTTCATTCATGTTTAGCTCTTGCATTTGTGATGATTCTCTTCTACAGCCTAGCTAAAAATTATTTAACACTCGTATGTAATGGAATTTTGATTGATTTTCTGCATATATAGGAAATAGGTTTGATTTTATCGTGTCACGGTTGAGTAAGTGATAGCTCATTTCGCCGCGATAGTGGAAAAGTCCGAGTTTGAATCCAGACTGTGACAATTGGTTGATAAAATGATTTTTTCCCGATATTGCAGAATCTATTATGTAATTGGCTGCATTTATCTATATAATATACTGCTATAATAATAATAATATACATTATGTAACTCCCGAATTCATCATGATGATAATATCATGATGAATGCATCAGTTACGAACGAATTTAACTCAAAAACTACTGAAGCTATTGACATGAAGTTTACACAGGTTATCGATAGTAACGTTGGGATCAAATTAGTCTTTGTTTCAGCGTGATATCTCATACAGTTTCGAAGATATTATGATGATGACCAGGGATGTAGGTACTGAAGGTATACAAACACAGTGAAACCTGGCATACTAGGCTGGTTTCCAGGCGCGAATTTAGTAGCCGCTACTGTCAGCCGTCGATCAGGTTGGTGTGACCACAAAATTTGCCGCTGGCGTCGCCAGCCGGCGAGTATTCATCAGCGGCTAGCAAAGTTGAACGAGTTAAACTTTTGGTAGCAGACAGCGGCGACTAATAGATCACGTGACCGCTGGCACCAGCCGGCAGCGCAGTCGGACCACTATTGCCACAGCAGCGAGTACCTAGCTACCGTACCTCAAGTTGTATTTTGTGTGTCGAATAGCAAACTGGCAAGTAGCAGTCGACACTGTGACCGGATTGCCAGCCGCTGCTTACTAGTAGAAACTGGCTAGTAGACAGTGTGACCGGGTTGCGACCGCTGCTTGCTGGTGCTACTGTCACCCGCTGATCAGCAGCAGCTGCCCACCAGTCTAGTGTGACCCGTGCTTTAATGTCGGTATAGGTACCTAACTAAGCAGTAAGTAGGCTTGACAGCAATGGACACATAGAAAAAAAAATTGTGTGTCAGCTCCGACGCACGACTGGAGTTTACTCCTTAAAGTAGGCACACATACATACTTACATGCGTCAGCTGTCGCGCACCATACCCTGTACACATGTACATATGAAACCTGTACTGCTGATAGATCAAAAATCGTGAAGCCAACATACGTGCGGGTATATATTTCTGTCTTTTCTTATGGGGGCTCAGCTGGCAGGTTCCTGATTGGCTACTTCCATAGACAAAAACAGAATTTTTAGAAGAGAGCAGGTATACTATTGACCACTGGGGCTGCGGGGCACTGAGGTTTTACGTCAATGGCATCCATGACATATTTCTTTGTCTTTATATTTTTAATATTATTATGCCCAAAAAGATCCGAAACCTGTGTTTACTTATTATATCACTATGAATTTCAGGGAATATGAGTAAAAAATCTGTTTTTAACAAAATTAAACTAGGTTACGTTATAATGACAAGCGCTGTCAAGCGTTTTGTTTACATTTTGTTCGAAATGAAAGATATCTTTATTTCAACATTTTGTTCAGATGGAACGTCCGTACATCGACCAATGACATCATCGGAATAAATGCGGAATAACTTCGTCAAAAGAGACACAGATATATTTTTGCTCTCTTTGTGGACTTCACTCACCGCACATTGAGTAAATGGACAATGCGTGGTATATAATTTTAAAGTATATGCCTGTACACGTTGGCTGTATACAAGTATACACATACATTGAAAGGTGCGCAAGGTACGATGCGCACAAAACGTAACGCTTTTTAGTTAACGCTTGTGTAAATTTTACTCCTCACAAAGTGTCCATACCGGGCGCCTTATATGAAAATCGATTCTTAAGGAGTAGTAAACTCCAATAAAAAACCTTTCAAACATTTTGTCCATTTGTATAGTTTAAGCGCGACCATACTGACCTTTGTTTGTAACAACTACGCCCTTCTCATTCCAAAAAAATTATAACAAAAAATTCACAGTGTATGTAAAACTAACAAACCAAATAACCATACTGACACTCAAATGAGCATATTGATCTGCAAACAGTCGGCAAGCCAGAATGTTGCAACACATGTTACATAAAATTTAAATTTATTAACATTCATACATGATGCTTATCAATAACATACCGACAAACTTCACGGAGGAGTAGAGGGTACTCAGGGTGAGACGAGTAATTTTTGTGCTTAAAAATGTCTGCATCGTGACCTATTTAGATACTATAGGAGATTAAGTACCTTCTAGAGTTTTTTCGGACTATTATTATTAAGTCCAAAAAATCGCAGCAACTTTCAATTTGGCACGACTTTTATGTGATCATAATTTCGGTAAATATAGTCAAAAGTGTCATTTTCGCTTTGACAGCAGATAACTCGGTCAAACAAAATCGTACAAAAATGAAAAAAACGCATTTTGAAGAGGAAAGAACAAGCTTTCACATCCGTTCATTGAATTTTTTCCAAAAAAAATGTTGCACATAGACGTTTAGAAATTTTTCTAATTTTTTAAACGTGCTTTACGAAGCAATGAGCGATAATAAAAATGTTTGAGTTTTCAATTCAGAAACTACGAAGTGAAAGCTTTCAAACAAGCTTTAGAGCTAATTGAAATCCAATCATTTTTTGCGGAAACAAAACCGTTCAAAAATTTTGAAAATTTTTATTATCCTTTATATTTTTTGATGAATGTATGTAATTTTGAAATTTTTATTTACACCTGCAATGAATGAATCTATCAAAATTAAAATATCGTAAAAAAAAGATTGTCCTGTCGTGTCAAATATTGACTGCAAAATTACTGTAACCAAGTTTATTTTCACAATGGTTACATTACTTTAATTTATGTAGTATTTTTACTTCCCACCTCTACTATGGTAGGGAAGTAATGGATTTATTCCGAAAAAATATTTCGAGATTTTAACAGATCTTCACGTTTTGAGACCCTAGCAATCGTTTAAGATCATTTTCTGACTGATGTCTGTATGTGTGTGTGTATGTGTGCGGAACAACATACGGCCAAGCCGATTATTCTATTGTGTTTATCAGCCTTTAACTTAGATCTGATTAGATTTTGAGTCAAATCGGTTCAGTGGATCCCGAGATATTAAAAAAAACGTTCTCAATGTCACGTATTAACATAGGTAAAAAAAAATATAAATAAATTCTAGATGTTATAATATGAAAAAATTGTAAATATTTTTTTCTCTAAAATGTATAGTTTTCGAGAAAAAAAATATTTTACTAAAAAAAGAAAATTCGTAAAGCAAGGTAACCATGATTTTTGCTATATTACTAGCCATCAGTAGATCACCAAACAAAAAAGAGGGCCATGCTTTTTTTCAAAGAATAAAAAAAGAGTGTTTATTTTTTGCAAATATTTACTAGGCGGGAAGTATAGGACTGGTCAAGGTCATCAGTCGAATTTTTTTACCCATTAAATCATATTTCGAAAACCAATAAGTATTAAATTTGGGTCTATTAGAATTTTTTGCTTGTTTTGATCTCTACTATCACCAGTCCAAGCGTAGAAAGTTTTTTTTTATTAACACCCTGTATATAAACTATAACACTGAATAAGTGATTATTTTAATATAATATGAAATAAACTGCAATGTTTTATCATCATTCTAACATAAATTTCACATTTTTACTAAGTTAAGTACATTTTACGTATAGTTGATTGACGTCGCATTGCCATAATATTAATTTCATGGTAGGTATGAAAAGTTTATACAAGAAAGACAGCTTTTTTGATGAATTATAAAATATGTACAATAGACTATGATGATTTATGAATTGATAGATATATAAGACATTCTTTACATTTAATTTTTGATTGATTTCCTATGAGATTAGAATTTCGACAACATATAAACACAAGAAAGAAAGAGAAAGGTTTGTTTCATAGAAAATAACTACAGACAGTAACTTTGTTCGCGTTGCATTGCAGAGATCTTATATTATGTGTGTTTATTGGCAAATTTTAAATTGGCTCTGAACTGCTCAAGCGTGTGTTGGAAACATAAAACTCTTCGGACACAATTACGAGTTTGTTGGTCAAAATCTCGGATTTTCTAGACGGTTTGAAACTGGTGTTGACAGTTCTAGGCTCCTAGAATTTCTAGAAGCCTAGATTTTCTAGAACCAGATTAAAACAGTCCGAAGATTCCGAGAATTTGACCAGCAAACTAGCAATTGCATCCGAGGAGTTCTATCTTGCCAACACACGATTTAGCAAATCAGTACCAGTTGCAGAACTTGCCATCAAACACATAATATTATGTGTAATTGAGTATAGTAGAAAGCCACTCTTCCAGTTTCACCAATAATACAACGCCATCGCGGGGTGGCGTTACGTCTTTTCCCATTGACGAGAATATAACTCCTCATTCCGTCAACAATGTGCTGCTAAAAATGACCGCTATATGTGCATAGGAGATAAAATAAAGTAGACACCACAGTCCGACCGAAGCATTGGCTTGAGGCAAAAATTAAACATTCGGTAAAATATTCGGTTTCGACTAAAATTAAGCTGAAGTTTTTGCTGAAGCCGATTGTTGAATTTACTGAATAATGAATGAGTGAAGCATTGATTGTTATTTTGATACGTCCTAATTCATCTAAGTTATTAAATAAAGAACAAAATTATGCTTGAATTACTTTAATTATATCACACATACACAACAAACAAAGAAAATTAAAAAAACGAGTAATTGCAAATACTCCTCAAGTTCTCTTTTATTACACTACAACGAATCATTCGTGGGTTGTGTTTAAATTGACGTATATTTTTGTTCTTCATAAAAAAAAATGAGCTGAAAAAGTCCAAGCAACTACGCTATTGCGTTCAGTTTAAAATTATAAGTTTTTTCCCTTGACTTTTTACCATTTTTTAACACCATCTGCTTTAGCTTCGACCGAAGAAGATGACAAAAAATCCGAAGTTCGGCTTCAGCTAAAAACTGGCATTCGATTTGGACTGAAGTGGCTACCAATCTTTGTGAACGTTATTGCTTCAAGTCTGAAGAGGAGAGGACGTAAACAGGCAGCCACCGCCGTCTATCTCAATCTATACTGAATGACACTTTTTCTGGCTTTCTGCATAGTCCGTTCTCTATGTTAATAGTTTTTTCGAGGTTTTTATACATAGTTTCAGAGAGAACTCCCTCAACCAGGAATACTAAGACGCAAAACTTGTAGTCATCTGACTGAGCTAACATTTTGCTCTCATTTGGACATCACGGACCACAGTAGCATCGAAGGTGTGTATGATTGGTGCGAGAGTGGCCTAAGTTTATAAGAGTTCAAAAAAGTGCACACTTTACATTAATAAATTTTAACATGAATGGCATAGTGTAAATAGTATATTGTGCAAATAGTGCGGAAAACGGGAGAGTGCCTGCGAGTTTGGCGATTGTCGCCCGAGCCGCAGGCGAAGGAGATAAGCCACACGAGTGGACAATCGCCCATTTCACACGTGTTTCACATACTATTTTTTGCCCCATGTGGGTCAAAAGTGGATTTTTTATTAATATAGGTTCATATAATTAATTTTTAACATATACTTCATACATTGAAATTTTGAAAATAACTTTTATTTTTTGAACTAGTACGTATATACATTTCAAAATATTTATTTTTACATATTTATATAGTTAAATTGCCATAATAAATAGTAGAATCAGTTTTTGAAAATAATGAACCGTTTTTTTAAATATACGCAGTTTTGGTAAACGAACGTCCGCTTGGTGTGGATTTTTGAGACGGCTGACTATATACATAATATACAAACGGAACGAATGTACCTACTGACAGTTTGTTTACGCATCGAAAAGTACTTTTGCGCAGAGTTTTGGTAATCATAGTTAATTCGTCATTTACCGACCGAAAAACATACGTTCAGAACTATCTTTTGAACGCACATGTGGCAAAAAATATTTTTATTCAACACATACATGCTTTCAGTGTTTTTTCGTATCTGTATTGCGGACCTTAAATATCCATTTCTTGACTGGTGACGTCATGATCCATTATGAAACGCTTTTCGATGATTTATTGAAAAACCCGTTATCTAATGAACATTATGTACCTCTTTTCGGTGTTATAAATGAAATAATATGGTTACTATGGTGACAAAGTAAATAAATATTGTATCGAGCTCAATGTTTTTATTTATATGAGATGTACTTCTGTCAATTAAAGTCTGAAACCATGCATGTGTTGAATAAAGTATAGTGTGTAACGCGTGTGCTAAATCTTTATGCATCAGGCGCGATGTTTTCAGCACTCGTATTCGGCTCGTGAGTGCTCGCCTACTACTCGTGCTGAAAATATCTCGCCTGACGCATAAAGATGTACCTATTTAGCACACTTGTTACACAATATAGTATTAAAATTACGAATTTTAATCTTTTCATTGAACAAAAAAAAAAATTGTCGCTGGTTCATTACTGCACTGAAATACATTGGAAACGCAAACAAAGCTTTGGTCAAAGAAAGATTAGTGTACACTCGTGTACTCTTTGTGTTCACTACATAATATTTACACTTGCAGTGCGAACAGTAAAATATTATAGACGGAGAGCCCACGTCTGTGTGAGTTAGCATTGGGGTAGACAAATAGGGGGTCACAATTATTATTATTTTTATTCTACCGGAAATTGAAAAATTAAGGCTGCCAAGAGGTTGCCGCAAGATGAACCTGCATCCCATGATGATATGAAAGCACTCGTTGAGACTAACATTTTGACACCAATTTTATTTATGTAGGTTGTCGGTAACAAAAGGAGACAATCCGAAAAATGACCGCGGAAGTGATGTCAGTATCTCATGATCTGACAGAATAAAAATACTAATAAATTAATAGATTTATATGGCTGATTTGCAAATGAAATTTTTTTTTGATAAGCAGCCAATTATATAATTGATACCAGACATATCGGAAAAAATCATTTTACCAACCATAAACACAGTCAGGAATCTAACCTGAAGCTTTCCACTTTCGCGGCGGAATGAGCTTACAGTACTCAACCGTGACATGATTACTAAACTAAAATTCTCCTTATATGCTTTGGAATCAACACTCGCATGTAGTGGAAATCAATTGATTCCAAAGCATATATGGAGAATGTTAGTTCAGTAATCATGTCACGGTTGAGTACTGTAAGCTCATTCCGCCGCGAAAGTGGAAAGGTTCAGGTTAGAATCCTGACTGTGACTATGGCTGGTAAAATGATTTTTTTCCAATATGTTTCGAATCAATTATATAATTGGCTGCTTTCCAACGAAAAATTTTCAATTGCAATTCAGCCGTATAAATCGTATTAATTTAAAATAGTAATTGTGGCTCCCTATATGCCTGCCTCAATCACACAGGCAAATTTGTATGTGCATTCATTACATCTGATGGTGGGCTTTCCGTCTATTATGTACGATAACGCAAACACGGTAGTGTGCACTTTTTTCAATTTTTCGCAGTCAACGCGAACAAAACTAACAAGAAGCTATAAAGTGGAGATTAATAAAAGTATTCGTTACAGAAAATATGGTTCTAACTAATCTTTTTTCTAATCATTTTCTTTTGACTATTTTGTATTAATTTGTGACAATTTAGTTTTTAAAAATAATAATTTTTAAGATCAGTTTCAAAACTTGTTTCACTTCCGTGTACCAAGTGCATAAATTTCTCTCTTATATTAATGGTTGACTTAAAAAATAATTTTCTATTATAATTTACTTACTGTTTAAATTTAAATTACGTCTTCTGAATATAATCTAATATTTGCATCGGCTACAGTCGTTTTGTGGTTTTCTCTAGTATTGTCTTGTCGTAAATGATTGTTCATATGGATTTCTGAACTGGCATTGCTGTACATCACTTCTCTACGTGACCTCGTCGAACAAACTTCTCTTTCCATTTTCGGCCGAATGATTATTTGCGTACAGGATCGAATGGTTTTCTTAAATGCGATTCGGAATTCTCTATTGAAGTATGCGTATATAAGCGGATTTAATGCTGAATTGAAATATCCAACCCAGAACACAATTGTCACAATTTCAGGAGGGGAGTGACATACTTCTTCACCACACAGAGCCGATATGATGTACCTAAAACATGCAGTTTTAAATTAATATATTATTAAATCAAACACAAAAAGAACGACAATAAGCAATAATAGTATATTGTGTAACTAGTGTGCTAAATACATCTGTATACGTCAGGCGCGATGTTTTCAGCACAAGTAGTAGGCGAGCGCACACGAGCCTTGGCGAGTGTGCATCGCGAGTCGCATACGAGTGCTGAAAACATCGCGCCTGACGCAAAAAGATTTAGAATACGAGTTGCACACTATACTTTATCCAACGCATGGTTTTAAACTTTAACTGAAATAAATAAAAACAGTTACATAATGGTTCATTATGTAACTGTTATCCATTATAGCACTGAAAAGCGTTACATAATGGTCACTAGTCATTAAATGGTTATTTAAGATCCGCAAAACAGATATGAAAAAACACTAAAAGCGTGCATGTGTTGAAAAAAATTTTTTAATAATTAATCATCAAGTAGGTATTTGTTTGCATTTGACACGCTGTGTTTTTACTTCCCACCTCTACTATGGTAGAGAAGTAATGGATTTAGTCCGAAAAAAATATTTCGAGATTTTAACAGATCTTCACGTTCTGAGACCCTAGCAATCGTTTAAGATCATTTTCTGACTGATGTCTGTATGTGTGTGTATATGTGGTCAATTTTTCGCTTTCGATATCGTAAAAACGGAACAACATACGGCCATGCCGATTGTTCTATTGTGTTTATCAGCCTTTAACTTAGATCTGATTAGATTTTGAGTCAAATCGGTACAGTGGATCCTGAGATATTAAAAAAAACGTTCTCAATGTCACGTATTAACATAGGTAAAAAAATAAAAATGAATTCTAGATGTTATAATATGAAAAAAATGTAAATATTTTTTTTCTCTAAAATGTACAGTTTTCGAGAAAAAAAATATTTTACTAAAAAAAATAAAAATTGTACGTAAATCAAGGTAACCATGATTTTTGCTATATTAAGCTAGCCATCAGTAGATCACTAAACAAAAAAGAGGGCCATGCTTTTTTTCAAAGAATAAAAAAAGAGTGTTTATTTTTTGCAAAATGTTTACTAGGTGGGAAGTATAGGACTGGTCATCAATCGAATTTTTTTTCTTAAGGTACGTACAGTATGTAGCTGGGATTATAGATGGTAGCGTAGATCATTGCAGGGTTTGCTTAAATTAATGCATTGTTATAATATATGCGAGCGTACACAACGAAGCAGTGAGTGTAGCAGGTATAAGCGCTGTTACAAGAGCTGCTAGATACAAGAATGTATCTCATCATTCTTTCAGCGCGCTGACTACTACAATCAACGTGTGACAACTGTCAAATGGCCGTTACAAGTTTCGTAATGGATGTGACTAGTTTAATAAATGAAATTTTGTCAGTTTTTATTTAATTTGTTTTGAGTTTTTTCTAAGGCGTATTTAAAAGTGTTAGGTTTCATACGTAAATATTCAAAAAACTGGTTTGGGTAAAATTTTAATTCTTGGTATAAATGATGAAATTCGCCATGTTTAGATCGTTTTCTATTAATAGGGTGGACATGATAGCTCCTACCCAAATTTGTATTTAAAATATATCACTTTGTAGCAGAAGAACACAAATATTCGTCTTTGCTATCTGACATTTCAAACGCGATTTAAGCTTGTATCAATGCCAGTATCAAAGCTTCGTTGTGCAAACCTATAAGCGCTTATAATTTCAGCCACCATCTACCATACATGCTACCATCTAGAATCCCAGCTGCGTACTGCACGTACCTTTACAGCCTATAAAATAGCGGATTTTGGGATCATGACTACCGAAAACGTGACAATGAATATTAAATGTTTCACGGCCCGCTAAAACTTGGTTATTTAATTATTAATTTTTTTATTGATTTTGTTATTCTCTTCTGTATGAATATTGCAATTGTGACATACAATTAACATATTAAGTTGCTTGAAAAAGTCCAAATAAAAGAGACGAAACGTTGCATTTTTAGTGACAGTTTGATCTTGTTTCATTTTTGTCCTAATTCCCGTGAACTAATTTCCATATTTTATTTGCTGGCGGATTTTATTGATTTTTTGTTTGTACACGTACCTATATTGAGCTGTTGAGGGCCATTTTGAAGCCGAAATTAAATTAGTTTGCACTTAATTGGTCATGTTATTGAAAAAGTTAAAAGGTGGAAAAATACAGTGTGTCCCCGGATTGAGTTCACAATAGGTGAGATTGACCAAAAATTTTCGAATTGGAATTTCATATTTTGGGATTCCGCCCTGCTTGGTCTGAAACTTATTTTTAGTTTACTTTCGATTTTTTTAAATCAAGTAGGCCTTTACAGTTAAGCAAAACCTCTTTTCGTTTCAGGTAAAGTACCTTTTCCGTTCATAGTACGCTAAAGTGTCACTAAGAAAAGTTGTTCACAATGAAAAGTTATGGCGTTATGCAAAGTTTCAGAATGATCGGCCTACTTTGATAAAATCCGCTTTTGTTTTGTTTGAAAAACAATCGCGTCGTAGTAAAGCAAACAATTTACTGTCATTATCTTAGATACACGTCAAAACTTTGAAGTATTTGTTCTAAATTGATTACTTATCTCAGTTAATAATAAAGAAATATTTTTCTCCTATTTTCTACTTCTATTATCAAAGTAGACCGATCATTCTAAAAATTTGCGTAACACCATAACTTTTCATTGTGAACAACTTTTCTTAGTGACACTTTAGCGTACTATGAACGGAAAAGGTACTTTACCTGAAACGAAAAGAGGTTTTGCTTAACTGCTTAACTTGATTAAAAAAAATCGAAAGTAAACTAAAAATAAGTTTCAGACCAAGCAGGGCGGAATCCCAAAATATGAAATTCCAATTCGAAAATTTTTGGTCAATCTCACCTATTGTGAACTCAATCCGGGGACACACTGTATTTGTGTAAAAAATTATCGTATGCGCTTTATACAAATAAATTTTCTTTTTAGCACACAAATTTTAAAATAATTGTCTTCAAAGTTTTACAAGTAATGTTTAACCGATGTTTAACATTCTCCGTCACATAAAGTCTTTTCAACTTTTTTCAGAAATATACGCAAAAGAACTCCAAAAAATATAATTTTGACTTCAAAATGGCACTCAGCAGCTCAATTTACGTGTGCTAACCGAAAATAAATAAATAACCAAATTTGAATTTTTGGACGCCATCTTGGTTTTTAGTAGTTTTTGATTGCAAAATGCTAATTTTAACCTTGAATTCGTATTTAGAATCTAAAATGCATGTATAAACTGAATATCAATCAAATAGGTCATTATAATAATTAGAGTACATTGAAATTTTAGCCGACATCTTGAATTTCGAAGTGGCTCAATATCTTAAAATGAACCTTAGAATACCCTTTCATCACTCCAAATTTAATGCTTTTATACAAAAGTGAACAATTCGTTGGTTATCAACGGGCGGAAAAATTCCTGTCTCCCTGGCTGCGAATAATTGCACATGCTTAATCGTCATCGACATGAATTCGGTCATTTTGCTCCCGGTTCATACTTCACATGCGTCATAAGCGGCTATTTTATATAGTGTAAAATGTTTTGCATTCTTTTAAACAATATTGAAAATATTTTTTTCCATATTTGGTTGTATTTTGATAAAATTATCTAAATGACGCATTTTTGCAAAAATACATCATTTTGGGAGATACTTTATATTTCGCTTTATATATTCGAAACATTTTCTACAAATTAATTCGCATTTCCACGTCTTGCCTAAAGAGTTGTACGGTCTATGGTGGGCTTTACAGAAAAATCAATTTTAAAAAAGTTTTTATTTAGCATTTAGGTAAAAATAAAAAATGGTGGAACCTTTGGTGTAAAGATACGAAATGTTACAATTACCACAAAACACCAAACCATAAAAAACACTCTCGACGTACGTTTCGCCAACCAAGTTGGCATCATCAGGAGATGATTAAAACGTACGTCGAGAGTGTTTGTTATGGTTTGGTGTTTTGTGGTAATTGTAACATTTCGTAGCATTTAGGTATTTATTTAGGACATTCTGTATAATGAATTTTAATTTGTTTGTTTGCTGAAATATTTTCCTTTTATCTCATGAAAAGAGAAAACCAATAAACAGTCTATTATACGCCGAATATGAATTTTAATGCCCACGTATCTATTATTTTTTTATTTTTTTAAGGTCAACAGCAGCTAGGGTTATGTGGGCCTAGCATTAATTCGTATTTTCAATTTATTGATGTATAAACATCAGATCGCGCTCCCTCAAAAAAACACCCGGCACTATGCAATCGACAGATGACAGTGCCGCTTGGCGTGCGGCACATAGCGGATCATCACGTAAAGCAGGAATCACACTACCGGCTGTCAGACGTACGATTTTTAATCGTACGACCGCACGATTCTCAATCACACTGAGTAGTTTGGTGCGGAACGACTGCTTACCCCCCACCCAAGGAGTTGTTTACAAACAACTGTCAAAATGTCGACGCGATATTCCGAGTGCGTGTATTATTATAATTGAGGCGTGTAGAAGCAAAACTCGCCTTATACATTTTTGATAAATTCGAGAAAAATGGAAAAAACGTTTTCATAGTTCAGATAGGTCTATACGATATATTATAACAGGTTAAAAATTAACGTTAAAAAGTACTACATTATACGCGGGTACCGCTAGTAGCAAATATCATTTGAATATTTGATTTTTAAAACAATAATTTAAAAAAGACACTCCATGTGTCAGAGAGAGAAGTTTTGAATTTCAAATGCCGTGCGTTAGAGTGAGATCGGCAACTATACTGCTAACATGACGTAAGACTAGTGCGTTGGTGAGTCGACTTTCGAGCGCGACAGACTATGTAGGATGGATGCTTATGAGTGAGATAAGGCTGCCGCCGCGCTTTGACATACGAAATGACTAGTGAATCAAGACAGGTGGTAGATTTTTTTAAATACAAAATATATTTTTAGTGGTCGGTGGTCGGATTTTTTAGCCCCAACTTGGGCATTTTCATTCTGCTAATTTTAAGCTAATCTGGTAATATTAAGAACCTACGTCCCAGCGCCGCATGAGCTAGTCGCGCGCTGATTAAATACAGAATTAAATAACTCAGGTTACCAGTAACTAATTCAATCTAAAGAAAGTAAAAGTTATAATAATATATACCTAGGATAAGGCGAGTTATGCTTTGACATCAATATTTTACCATTTAATTTAGGTGGAATAAAGAGTGTTTTGCTAAATAATAACATCGACGGCTAATAGATGCCAAGACGAGCTATACAGTGGCATTTTCAACTAAATTTTCACCAAAAGTGGATAAGACGAGTTTTGTTTCTACATGCCTCAATTTACATCCCAACAACACGCGAATGCCGCAAAAAATAATAAAATAAACCAAACGTAACCTAATTTTTTGACGTGAATGCGTCATAAAACATCAGCTGTCATCTTATCGTGCTCTGATTGGCTACGGCTGGGAGCCGTAGCCAATGAAATAGAAACAGTTCTATTTTCCAGTCGTAGTCGTGATCGTTACGGCTGTGCGCTGATTGGTCGAAAGCTACAGAAGGTTCCTAGCCGCAGCCGTCAACGGATACGTCTATGGCTGGCAGCCGGTAGTGTGATACGCGCTTTACATAGCTTGGAATCGCAAGTTTCCTCTCCTGATATCTTCTTGGTCCCCCCCTTTCCCTTGAGTTTCTTCTCCTGAGTCTAGTCTTCTTGGTCCCCCCTTGCCCCTTGAGTTTCTTCTCCTGAGTCTCTAGTCTTCTTGATACAGATTAGGGATTGCAATTGCTGGATCCCTCATCCAGCAATCCAGTTGGATCCAGCACCGAGTGCTGGATCCAGCGCTGCGGATCCGCAAGTAATTAACTTTCCAAATAATGGCGCAAATGAATTGTCAATTTGTATTCACACAAAAACAAATGACTGATCTCAGATCTACATAGAAAATGTTGATAAAAATGCTTGGAAAAATGTTGTTTCGAAGTCGAAATTGTTCAAAAAAATATGTTAAACACTGCATGTACGTATACACAGATTAAAAAAAAATATCGTTTCAACCAATCAATTATTTTTCGAGCAGGATCAATTTGACTTTCTACAATGCTTTTCTTATGGATAAATATTTGTAGTTATAATCTAAGGTCATTGTCAAATCAGATTTTCTGCAACCGAGCATGAGTCATATATAATTCGTAACAAGGTTAATGGAGTGGCAAACCTAAATGTGTGAGAAGTTTTACTGATTTGCAGTGACCAATCGAAATAATAAAAGTGTCTTAAGTATTTTTAAAAAATCGATAAATTGCTGGATCCGCGCTGGATCCAGTTGGATTGATGTCGATCCAGCAAAAATCCATCTGGATTGAAAACGCTGCTGGATTGCAATCCCTAATACAGATATTTACACATAAACATGCAAAACCCGCGAATGCCTTGCAATCGCTATTTTTCATACCATAAGAAAAATGGAAGCCAGCATGCCAAAAACGCCGACATGATGATTCCCAGTGTGCGAGCAGCCTTCCGTTCCCTCTTCATTTTACTGCTGCCGATAGGCTGAAGCTCTGTGCTGTCTTCAGCACTGAAATCGACATTGGTTGTGATTTCAACCATAGCTTCATCATTGCTCTGCTGTGGAAGTGTTGTTATACCGGCGGAGATTCCGTTTATTTGTAAATGCTTGTTTAAAAGAGCCGCCGCTACTTTACTTCTGTAACAAAGAGACGAAGTATTTAATAACTAGCCTTTACCCGTGATTTCGCATAAGTTATTGTCAGGGTTATTAACTTGGAAACTTTACCCCTAAATTTAGGGGTAAATAATAACTGAAATTTACGGGGAGTCAATAAGATGGCATCATAACGAAAAAATACTTCGATAAAGTTAATACTCGATATGACGCTTGCAAATACGCACTCGCCAAAGCTCGTATGCTCATGACTACTACTCGTGCTGAAAACATCACGTCTGACGCATAAAGATGTATTTAGCACACTAGTTGCACTATTATTACCCAAAATTTAGGGGTTATAATAATGTAGAATGGGATTTTTTAATGGCAAAACATTTTTAGGGGTATTTGTGGGGGCAAACAAATTTGTCTTTTTTAAGCGAAGCTTCACTGAGAAAATTGAACAGTTTGTAATAAAATTTTATTAGTAAAACACGTGTCTTTAATTATACCTAATTCGGCGCGAGCAGGATTAGGTAAAGCGCCTATATAAATATATAAATTAATAGTATTTGAAACTTACTGGGAGTCGCTAAGATGACATGCATAAGAAAAAAATATTTCCACAAAGTTAATGCTTAAAAATGGCTTCCGAACTTGAAAATTGCAACGGGGCAACAAAATTTAATCCGAATCAAACATTTTTTTAAAGATATCCGATTTCTTTGAAATTTAATTTTGCGAGTTTTTTAATATGCAAACAAAATGAATAGTAGTGATTTCAAAATGGCGGTTAAATAATAATTGAAATTTACGGGGAATCAATAAAATGGCATCATAATGAAAAAATACTTCGATAAAGTTAATACTCGATATGACGCTCGCAAATACGCACTCGCGAAAGCTCGTACACTCATGACTACTACTCGTGCTGAAAACATCACGTCTGACGCATAAAGATGTATTTAGCACACTAGTTGCACTATTATTAAATGTTAAATTTGCATTTTACCCAAGGTTAAACTATGACTTGTATATTAAAAAATTTAATTCATTTTTGTGAAGAAGCCTGTACCATGTACATGTACTTACAAAGGAGAATAAATCAAATAGTAGATGAGTAGGCAGATTATAATAACACGTGTTATTATTTTATTAATAAAAAAAAGTGTGTGTCAGCTCCGACGCACGACTGGAGTTTACTCGTTAAATACATATGGTCGCCATTGTGAATCTGCCGCCATTTTATTTTTTTGTGTCCTATAAAACTCTTAAATATAAATTTTCAAAAAGATAATCGTCTAACGCGCCTATAGAATCATATTTGCAAAAATTCATATAAATCTGATTAGTAGTTCTCGAGTTATAAGCGTACAAAGGGACATACAGACAGAGATAGCCAAATTGTTCAGTGAAACGTCATGAAATTTTAGTCCGATCCGACACAAGGTTAGTAGAGTATAGGTTGCCTCATTACGATAGATAGTAGTGGGGGGATGACGTCACTCAGAATATACCATGCTTGCTCACTTCAATAGAAAAGATCAGACGATGGACGCTGCTAATTTTTGGAAATAAAAACCACAGTAACCATGGTAGTGTGATATGTTTTTTCAATACCTAATAGAAACATGATTCTTCTGTTAGTGAAAAAAATATGATAAGTTGTCAATTTTGCGATAGCTGTTAAGTGTTATGGTGTTTTGTGGTTATTTTTAATATTTTGTGAATATAAAAGATAAAATAATTAATTTATCAATTTGTTAGTTAATTCTATTCGTTTCTTAAATTTAAAAAAATAGGTAATTAACAAGATCTGCCATTTCTTGAGCATTATTTAATTTTTTGTTTGTTTATATTATAGATATTAAAACCTAAATTTTGTAATAAAAATAAAAATTATCCTATTTTTAACATCTATTCTTCTATTTATTGTCTCCTGCCAATTTTAAGAAAAAATCTGCACGAAGCACCTAATATAAATAAGCATAATCTTCAACAATTTTTGTACTTGATTTAAACTAAATTCTAGCTGACGTCATTCCCGCGCTTACGCTGATTGGTCAGATGGAATGAGGCAACCTGTACTCTAATAACCTTGGATCCGACAGATGTCAATAATTACGTACAAGTAATTTTAACTCAGTAGGCCATGGTTTTTAAACATACAATTCAAACATCAGCAGTAAAAAAATTGAATGACTATATTAGAATAATATTTGAATTTGCATATAAATGTGTATACAAAAACTGTTTTGACACAATATTATCCACAAAATCTATCTAGAATTTTTTTCTCTTTCGATTAAGACAGGTTTCGAATCGATCTGACATGAATTGAGCGAATTACAAGCAAAATAACGCTTTAGTTAACGCAAAAAATATTAGGCTTTTAGTTCCCGTTTGTGTGTTACGCTTTTTAGATTTTACTCTTCATAAAATTTCCATACAGGGCGCCTTATATGAAAATTGATTCTTAAGGAGTAGTAAACTCCAATAAAAAACCTTTAAAACATTTTGTCCATTTGTATAGTTTAAGCGCGACCATACTGACCTTTGTTTATACCAACTACGCCCTTCTCATTCCAAAAAAATTATAACAAAAAATTCACAGTCTATGTAAAACTAACAAACCAAATATCCATACTGACACTCAAATAAGCATATTGATCTGCAAACAGTCGGCAAGCCAGAATGTTGCAACACATGTTACATAAAATTTAAATTTATTAACATTCATACAGGATGCTTATCAATAACATACCGACAAACTTAACGGAGGAGTAGAGGGTACTCAGGGTGAGACGAGTAATTTTTGTGCTTAAAAATGTCGGCATCGTGACATATTTAGGCACTATAGGAGATTAAGTACCTTCTAGAGTTTTTTCGGACTAATATTTTTAATCCATTATTATTTTTAATAACTGACATACAAAATGTTATAATTGCCACAAACACCAAACTATAATAAAAACTCTCGACGTACGTTTGGTCAACCAAGTTGGCATCATCAGAAGATGATTAAAACTCCTGATGATGCCAACTTGGTTGGCGAAAGATACGTAGAAAGTTTTTATTATGGTTTGGTGTTTTATGGTAATTACAACATTTTGTATCGTTACACCAAAAGTTCCACCACTTTTTATTAATAACTGACATATTAATTGATACTTTTTACTAGTTTTTTTACAAAGTAAAATGGTAGTTGTATCAGAAAAAAATTCAAGTAGTGGGTTAAAAAAATCCGTCTAGGAATGGAAGTTTCCCTTTTTTATTTTTTTGGTCTAAATCATAGTTCTAAAAATTATAAAATTAATGGCGGAAGAATTTTTGAAATATCTTTAAAAACAACAAAGTTATGCTACTTCAAAGTTTGAATTGACAATTCTCCAAGAAATTCCGTTTTCAGTCCGGGTGACGTCACGCGGCACGATATTTTTAAAAGTTATTTTCAGTTTGTATGTGTGGTAATTTAACATGGTAACTTCCGATAAATCTCTTTCTATAAACTCGTAAATTGTTATGGAAACACTAAAAACAAACCAGTGGATGACGGAAAATATTGACATATTTAAATTTTTGACAGTTAATTTTAATTTAATATAAATAGAAAAGTCTGTATTACAACAAAATAGTTACTAAGTAACTTAGGTTCTAATTACTCACAAAGCTAAAAAACAGCAAACTTGTACCGCGTGACGTCATATTCAAAAATCAGTTTCGTTTGCGACCCCACATACAAGAAATTGAATATCTCCGTTGAAATTAAAGATATCAAAATAATTCTTTCAGAATTTTTAAAGTTATCTTTAATTATAATGATGTGACAGTATCATAATTAGTATTTTCGTCCAATCGAAACTTCCTAATTGGCTAAAATTTTTATTCTATTTTTATATTTTTCAAAATTCACAGTTTCTTTGATAGCTTGTAGAATTTCGTCGATAATAACTTAAAAATACAACATGTATACATAAAATATTAAATGAACTAAAAATATCCTATTATTATTAATTATTTACGAGCTAGAGAACATACACCCCCGCACTCGAAGGTAGACTTAATATAGTAAGTCTGTAATACAATAATCAAATATCATCTATCAATATTTCTATCCCACAGAAAAGACGAGTTTGCATCAACTTCATATAACTGCTCCATATTATGCAATTTTATCTGTCTTAATTGTCAATTATGTATGAAATTTGTATTCATTTCGTGTAAACAAATCTTAGTGTTCTTTCTTGACGCAGTCTTTTATAATTACAGTAATAATTATAATTTTAATAATATATTCTTAATATAAAAGCAATCGTAAAATGTTCTTAAGGATAAAATTAAGAAAAATCGCAGGATAGTGGACAAAATATTTGATTTATTTAATTAAATGTACGACGTTTCGTCTATATATTTAGACTTTTTCAAATACATAAAAATAACAATATTTATGAAAATTAATATTAATTACTAACCATAGCAATTAACATAAGATAGGGTACATAAGACAAAAACATGGTAACATGGTAACAAATTATGTTGACTATAAATTTTAACAATCAATAATAATAATAATAATAATAATAATAATAATAATACAAATGTTAGTATAATTTCATAACATAATTGTACTGACTACTTAAATTTTGAGTGTAAAATATTTGATTTAAATAAATCAAATATTTTGTCCACTATCCTGCGATTTTTCTTAATTTTATTATAATCACGATGGACACGATTTCTAATATAAAAAGTTCTTAAGGATATTATTGTTACGGATCACCCTGTATATAAACGACAAGCAAGAGTTCTGAGAAACGGGGTCCGCTTACTATAACAACTGGTACCTGCACGAGAATTCTAGAGAAAGCGAGAACACACTAGGCTTATGCCACGCAGCCTATATAAACAGTCAGTGCGAGTGAGTGAGGAATCAGTCAACGGTGTGTCACGCATTCAAGTCTACGTTGGATCAGTAATATAAATAGTGCCGTGATATAAATAACCAAATTGATAAATAAATACTAGTGTAGTGGTATTAATTACGAATTATTGTATATAGTTGTTTTGCTTTGCTTTATAATTACTGTTTAGTTATTGTTTACTTGTGTTGATTGTTAGAATTGACTTTTCGTTGTTGCATTCATTATTATTGTGTTTTTAATTATTGCAAATAAATATTTATTTCGCCAACTAAGAGAACAGTTTTGTAACATTATCAAAACGTGAAGATCTATTAAAATTCTGAATGCAGATTCTATCTTTCTAGGCAATGGTTATTTGATGTGCTGCTCGAATGAATAGTCGTACGATATTAGTTATGAACATAACGTCGCTGCTTTTCGATGAGTAGTGGTCTGGTCGATCGATTCAATTGAACGCGACGTGACGCTCGACATGCGTAACCGAAGAGAAAAAACGAGGCTATTAAAGTTTCACTTTAACAAGAGATACGTTAGTGAGTCACAATTATAAATTAATTTCTACTTAATTTATAATAATACAGACGTTAATAGAACATCTAATCTAATCTAACTAATATTATAAATGTGAAAGTTTGGATGGATGGATGGATGATATGGATGTTTGTTACTCAATCACGCCAGAACGGCTGAACGGATCTGGATGAAATTTGGTACAGAGATAGATTATAGTCTGGAATAGCACATAGGCTACTTTTTATCCCGGAAAAATGTACGGTTCCCGTGGGATAGTTTTGTTTTTGTTTTTCATTGAGCAAGGGATCGACATGATTTTTTGCATAGTGGTAGTTTAGGGGTCAGAGAATGTTATAGGCTAATTTTTATCCCGGAAAAATGTACGGTTCCCGTGGGATAGTTTTGTTTTTGTTTTTCATTGAGCAAGGGATCGACATGATTTTTTGCATAGTGGTAGTTTAGGGGTCAGAGAATGTTATAGGCTAATTTTTATCCCGGAAAAGTGTACGGTTCCCGTGGGATAGATTTGTTTTTGTTTTATCTCTGGAACTACTAAACCGATTCTAAAAATTCTTTCACTAATAGAAAGCTACGCGGGGGGGAGAATCTCGAGGGGGGATAACAAATTAGGGGGAAGATTCTCGCGGGGAGATAATAAATTAGGGGGGAAGATTTTTGCGGGGGATAACAAATTAGGGGTGGAGATTCTCGCGGGGGGATAACAAATTAGGGGGGAGATTCTCGCGGGGTGATAACAAATTAGGGGGGGGACATTCTCTCGGGGGGATAACAAATTAGGGGGGAGATTCTCGCGGTGGGATAAAAAATTAGGGGGAGATTCTCGCGCTGGGATAAAAAATTAGGGGGGAGATTCTTGCGCTGGGATAACAAATTAGGGGGGAGAATCTCGCGGTGGGATAACAAATTAGGTGGGGAGATTCTCGCGGTGGGATAACAAATTAGGGGGGAAGGTTCTCGCTGGGGATAACAAATTAGGGGGGGAAATTCTCGCGGGGGGGGTAATAAATTAGGGGGTAAGTTTCTCGCGGGGGGATAACAAGTTAGGGGGGATTCTCGCGGTAGGATAACAAATTAGGGGGGAAGGTTCTCGCGGGGGGATAACAAATTTTGCACAGGAGTTGCACAGGAGCAATAATGTATTAATAAAATTCGAGCGAACGAGCGAAGCGATGAGTAATGTATTAATAAAATTCGAGCGAACGAGCGAAGCGAGTGAGTAATGTATTAATAACATTCAAGCGAACGAGCGGAGCGAGTGAGTAATATATTAATAATATTCAAGCGAACGAGCGAAGCGAGTGAGTAATGTATTATTAATATTCGAGCGAACGAGCGAAGCGAGTGAGTAATCTATTTATAAAATTCGAGCGTACGAGCAAAGCGAGTGAGTAATGTATTAATAATATTCAAGTGAACGAGCGAGGCAAGTGAGTAATATATTAATAATATTCAAGCAAACGAGCGAAGCGAGTGAGTAATGTAGTAATAAAATCCGAGCGAACGAGCGAAGCGAGTGAGTTATGTATTATAAAATTCGAGCGAATAAACACTACCAGCCTAGCTTCGCTTCGCAGGAAAAGAATTTCTCGCGGGGGGGATAATAAATTCTAAATCGTAAAATACGTGGGCGAAGCCACGGGTAACGGCTAGTTATTTATAAATTAATATTACACACAATAATGTACTATACAAATAAATGGAAAAATGAGTGTGTGTGTACTATGTACGCACGTCAGAAGTTATACTTCTTTTACGTAACAAAACAAAAATAGCTCCAAAAATTTTATTCCGCGTGGCAGTACTAAACGTTTGCAAAAAAACGATAAAATAATAAAATAAATACCGTGCGAGTTTTTTCAAAGCGTACATAGACTGTTTCACAATTTAAAATCGTGGTATAGACATTGATGGTATCTATCTGGTCTGCCTGGAAACTGCACACTAAATAACGCAGAAACTTGCCGACAACTATTTCCCCCAAAATACAAATTGTACATAAGAACCTGTTCTTCCACTGTGTACATTTTTTCATAGAAAAAATTACAAATAAATCTCTGAACTTATAAAATTTATTATCACAACTCAATAATAATAAATTGTAAATAAAAACATTCGTTTCCATAGTTTCTAACAATATCTATACCACGATTTCAAATTGTGAAACAGCCTATGTACGTTTTGAAAAAACTCGCACGGTATATTAAATAAATTAATTTAATTTAATAAATGATTAATTTATTAAATATTTTTATTTTTTATATTTATATCTAATTATTTATTAAAAAATACATACCTCCGTTAATCTCAATAATTTAAAAACACATATAATTTTTATTCGTACTGTACCTCAGTTTTGTTGAGGTTATTTTTTTTTTTTGCAGTAATTTTGACAGTTGCAACTTTATGGTGTTGGTAAATTGATTTTGACAGTTGCAACTTCATGGTGTCGGAATTCTCGTGACGCGATGCGCGCGCATCCTAAAAATTCACTCTCTTCATTTTTCCACAACGCGCCAAAAGAAGTATAACTTCAAAAATATATTGCTACGTCATGTTCTTATGATTTTTCTTAGTAAATAGTTAATATTCCAATCATTGAGACTGCGTAATAAAAATGAAATAAAGTTGTTTTTCTCAGCCGGTATAACATTCATCAAACATAGTAAAATTGCTTCAGGCTCTGCAATCTCCCTTTTCGCCAGGCTTTCTTTGAACTGACAAAATATTGCATTTTATTTTTGTAGAAAATTGCTTGTAAATTTTCAGAATAGAAATTGTTCGTATTGTCGGTGTATATAGAAGTATAATCTCAACTTCAAAGGCTCAAATTGTATGTACTTACAGTAGGTTCTCACTAAGAACACATCACGCAGACCGCAGTTTATTTTTTCCTTATACAGTACACACGTAAAATCTTGCGCTATGTAAATTAAATTTTTACTGAAACTTTCCGAGAAAAAAAACTCTTATAAAAGAAAAACCTCCTTCAAAAAAGCTCCTAAAAATACGAAAATAATACAACTTTACAACTTTGAGGTCAGCGCCAATTTATTTACTAAAACTTTTTATATTACCTATATCTATTTTTAATAAATTGGCGCCAACCTCAAAATTGTATTATTTTCATCTTTTTGGTGGCTTTTTTGAAGGAGGTTTTTTTTTATAGAAAGTTTTTTTATTTTTTAAATTGGTTCACAAATGCAGGAGATAATATGAGGTAACATACATAGTTAACGTCATACAAAAAAATTATTTTATTACTAGGAAAAAAAAACAAAAACTGCTAATCCGATTTATGAAAAAAAATTATGGGACCAATGCGACATCTTCCTGAACACAACTGAGTTAAAATTTTTCAAATCGGTGCACCCACTCCTGAGTAATCAGTGGTCATACATAAAAAAAATACATATATTATTCGAATTAAGAACCCATTTTGTTTTTTAAAAAGGCATTTTTTTCTGATAAATTTCACTTTTCGATCGCGTTTTTTTTTTGGTCTTGTTTACCCTTTTGTATCATTTTGACCCCCAACTAGATCATTCACAATGGGACAAAATCCAAATTTAATTATTTTTCGCATTTTTTACTGTTTTATTTATTTTTTGCAATACTACCATCACAATGGTTAGTCAACTTAACGACAGAGCGCTTCAAAATCGGCAGTAATGCTCCCTCTACAGTTGACGCGCGGTCCCTATACGATTATTTTATGATTCTTCACATATTTATACAAGCACAATATTGAGTGTATTCCTCGACTGCGTCCAAGCGCTGTTTATTCAGAACTTTCCGAAACGTCACGCGGCATGCGTGTGGCAACCTATTACATTTTAATGACGTGTTCTGTATGTGTTTTATGGTAATGCGCAGTGCCATCTAGTAAAGGTCGATTCGCATTATATGGAACGTCAACGTCACTTCATAGACCGGCAACGTCACGTCAAAATATCTTTCCATGTATTTAAATGGCATTGTTCACATTGACCGGCAACGTTACGTCATGTCAACGTCACGGAACGGCAACACCCCGAACGTCATATACATATTAGTGTACTTTACTAAATTTTTATTGTGTTATATTAATAGAGCAGTAAATTCTGAACAAAATGACACCTAAATCACTTCATTCTTATTTCAAATTAGCTAAAAAATAATTTTTGAAATATTTATGTTAACTCCGCCCGCTAATAATCGTTTTTGCTCTACGAACATATGACATCATATTTTTTATGAATGTACGTTTATATCTACTAACTCGATGCTAATTATATCAAAAACAGAATGTTGAAAAATACCGTTTTGTACGAGGGGTAAATATCTGCCCAAAATTGTGTACACCATAAATCCTTTTTGGCAAATAAATCCTTATAAATCCATATAAATCACCAATAAATCCTCATAAATCCTTATAAATCCTCGTAAATCCTCATAAATCCTCGTAAATCCTCATAAATCCTCGTAAATCCTCATAAATCCTCGTAAATCCTCATAAATCTTCATAAATCCTCGTAAATTCTCATAAATCCTCATAAATCCCCATAACTCATCGAATGTATAAACAATAACAAACCTGTGTTTGCCTTATTAATCCAGTCAAATGGTACTTTTAAATTGCGTTAATAAGAAGTTTGATGAAATTTTCCGCAAGGGGTGGCCGCCATCTTGAATTTAAGGGATGAAATCATGTATCTTGGTAAATTTGAAATAATAATGAAGTGATTTAAATGTCATTTTGTTCAGAATTTACTGCTCTATTAATATAACACTAAAACAATTTTTAGTCAAATACCCTATTGTATGTGGTACAATAATGCCAACACGAGATAAATATTATAATAAACTTACTTTGGAACTCACACAAACTTGCATGACACCACAAACAAATTTTATTCATAATGCCGCCGGTTTATGCGGTCGGGTAAATTAAAAAATGTTACGCGCACGCGCATAACATAAACAACTGATTTAATTCTTCTGTAAATCTTCGATAAATCCTCGATAAATCCTCAATAAATCCTCAATAAATCCTCATAAATCCCCATAAATCCCCATAAATCCTCATAAATCCTCATAAATCCTCATAAATCCTCATAAATCCTCATAAATTCTCATAAATCCTTATAAATCCTCATAAATCCTCGTAATTCCTTCACGCTGTACACCATAAATCCTCAGCTATTGACCCCTCGGTTTTGTACCTATGTGAACATGATGTAAACAATCTAAGCTCCGTTGCTATGGATACATTCATTTTTTACTTAAAATTGACGTCACACGTTCTCACATGGTGTTTGATGTCACGTGACACACAGATTAAAAATCATGATTTTATTTATTTATTTAAATATGTTTACGAAACTTAATTAATAAAAATAAAAATTCTAATAACTATTTTAGAGCATAAACTTTCATTTTAACAAAGTTTTATATTTTATTTTGATCACAGGCAACTACCCTATTGTACAGTCGCGGGCTTAAAAAAGTTTACACCTGTATCGATGCTATTGTATGGCGGCAAAGGTTACTCAATATTATTCAGGATTAAAACATAAAAAGATTTAATAATATTTGATACCAGCAAATTCCTTCCTCCAATTTTGCAATAATTCTTCTTTTTTGTTCATCATTTTAATAATTTCGAGGCATTTAAACGACAATTATTTCTTTTCATTTTTGACATTTACATTTAGCTATTAAAAACTAAATTTGTTGCTAAGCTACTGACTTTTTGTGAACTTACACTGAAAAACCCAAGTGTAAATTTTATTAACTCCGCGACTGTACGTGTTGTATACGTTATTTTTTGTAACACATGTATGGAATTTACAACAATTTCAACTCTATAGAGCTTTATTTAATCAATTTCAAACACCAAAATCTCACTGACAGCTGAGAATATTTACTTCGTTGCCATAGCAACCAGCATTTAAATGCTCACATACTTGTATAAAATATTGACATGCGCGCGCAGTCGCGCAAAAAATATTTTTGCACGGGTCCTATTTAAAATCGTATGGAATAAAATATTTTTTGCAGCACTTGCATCAAAAGTATAATTTTAGATGGCTATATTTTATATCGTTTGAAAAGTGATTCGTTCCATAAAGTAATACTATTTTGTTTTACTTTATAACACACGTACGTAATAAAGTACTTTATAGATTACTTTGCTATAATGCAGTCACTAATAAAATATTTATCCAAATTGTATTTTATTTGCTTAAAATTGAACTTTTGAAACAGTTTTTGCAAAAAACATTGTATGTAACGCGTGTCTAAAGTGACGAATCTGACAGCCGCCATTTTACAATACTCTCTTAAAGTTATGTTACATTTATACCAGAAAGAGTGTGTGTTTACCGCGCGAACTACTGAACCGATTCTAAAAATTCTTTCACTAATTGTCTTCGCTGGGAGAGAGCTATGAAAATGTTTTACATCTGCCAGGCGTCCCACGACAGCTCACATTTTTTTTTTAATTTGTTGATCTTACCATTTCAAAAATATTTACTAAATTTACATTATAAAAAACCGTTCAAGTGCGAGTTCGACTCGCGCGCAGAGTTTTCAGTACAACTAAGAAAGTAAAAACTCGGGTCGCAGTGCCAAAACCCTGCCGACAATATAGTGTATTTGCTAATACAGGCATTGTGCTGTTATTAAGTGAACATAAGTTTGTTTTTGGACAAAATAAAAATTTTAACCCCTTAATACATCCCTTAAAATAATATTTTTTTTTCTTAATTTCAATATTATTATCAATGCAACCTCTGTACCAAATTAAATGCACCCTTCAGTAAGTAAATCACTGTCCGCAAACTAGTGTTTTCATAAAATTTGTAAGTCCGGACCTGTCAGGCCGATTTTATTAAAATTTTAGCACTACATTTTAATCGTTACTAAAGGGTTAAATTTCATTTTTGAAACGATTCTGAGAATTTTTTCGGCATTTTTGGGTCCAAAAACATTTTTCAACCCCTAAAAAATACCCTTAAAATGGTCCGATTGGGCCCATTTTAAATAGGCTTCGTGCGGTGATTGATTTCAACGTGTCTACCAAATTTCGTCAAAATCAATTAACTCTTTCGAAAGTTATAGCCCGCACACATATATATATTATTTATATAATATCTAAATATATAAATATATATATATATATATAATACATATATAAACGGACTTTTCCAAAAATGGTGCCAAAGTGTTCAGGAGGCTATGAAACGTCGAGAAATTTTGGTCCGACCCCTAGGTCCCGCCATCCGACCGACGCCAATAGTGTATGTGCCATATTATGGCAAATACACTAATAAAATAAAATACACTTCATTAAATTTTATTTATTTTTTTGGAATTTTTTTGAAATTATTTTTTAAATTAAATTTTTTATATTAAAAATTCCAATTTTTTGCATTATAAAAATAAACTTTGGGCCGCTCGGGATCCGAACCAGCTTATCAATCATCGCGAAGTCACTACAGATACCACTACACCACCGTTGCTTTGAATCTCAGCGGCGAAATCCGTCGTTTCTTTCGTCGTCTTATCCGAAAGTATAGTCTTAGAATTAATAAAGTCATTAGTCTTATTGGGATCCGTCAAATGAGCATATGACATCTGGTGGCACAAAATTGTACTCAAAACGAGGGAAAATTTTACATGCTAACAGTGCAAATTTATCGTGAAATTGTTTATTACAAATATAAAACAAGTAAAATAAACAAAAAGTTTATCGAAAATGGAATTCGCGACGTTTTCTAATACCATGGCATTAAACACTGTCAGTATTGCCTTGTAAAACTTACTTTACAGCGAATTATTTTCTAATGAAATGTGGAAAAACTGTATTTATGAATTAAAAAAATATTTTATATTAATAATAAGATGTACTTATTATCATAATGTACTAAAATAGTAAAATCATTTGATGGTTGACAAATTTATAGGACTAGCTTTGTATACAAATATTTTGAGGTTAGTAACTTACCTACTTATTACAATGTTGCAGTTATGTGTTTACATTATTCACCTAACCCTGCCTTAAAGAAGCATTGAACGGATGATTAATTTCGTGAAGATTTTCTTTTAATTTTGATGTTTTTAAGCAAAATGCCGTAAAGATTACTATTTTTGACAGCTCAGTTATCTTGTTTTTTTCACACATTTGATAATATGTCCGGCTTTGAGAATCCGTTCTCCTTCAACGAAATTCCTTTGTTTAGGATTCGTACCGGCCCAATTGCAAATTACACTTATATTTATTATTTCTTATCAGTTTGAAAATGACAAAATTACAAACAAAAGTATACCCCGTATATAAAATTTCCCACCCTTTGCGCCATGTTTTTTAAGTTTCACCCATTTGACGGATCCCAACAGTTCAACTGATATTTTTGAATTAGTATTACCGGCCCGACAGCAATCGGGCCATCTAAAAATTGGTTAGATACTCATTTGAGTTATCCCCCTCCACGGAAATCTTTAGTAAAAGGCGAAAGATTTATACGATTTGAAGGGAGACCAGAGTTAACAAAACACAAAAATACAAAGATTGGTCGACTTAAAAGTACACCGCTGTAAATGCGAGAGTTTACTCTTCCTATACATAATACTGTTCGTTTAATGTCGGGAAAGATCGCAAAACAACGACAAAATTATAGGTCATCACTATCAGGTACCCCAACTTCCAAGTTTTCAGAATCAGCCTCTTATCGAATGGTAAAAGACTTGTAAAATATATCGATTTAATTTATAGTTTATTAATATTTAATAACATTAATATATTGAAAATATTATTCAAATAAGCTTGGAGTATGGTAGCCTTTACTTCAACAAAAAATTAATTGTTTCAGTTTTATTTACTAACAATTAATATAAGTTACGGTAACTTAAACCATACCGTAATATAGACAGGTATCACGACTAATTCATCAGTATAGTCACTGGGCGTTTATGGGTTTTTGGTTTCATGTGCTAAGTAATGAAAATGCTATAAAAAATGCATGCAATTTCCCCTATTATGTTATTTCCTTTCAAAATTTCCCACTTCCTAAAATTTACAGACGTGCTACCTCTTTTATGCTCAATTTTTGCTGCAACATTCAAGGATAAATATACTTTTAGCACTGATTTGCCATGACCGTTGAAAAATTCAGATTTCAAAGTGATTTTATCTTAAAATCCACTTTGAAAGTCGTACCAGAAATCGGATATGTAATATAATAAAATTACACTAATTAATCTGGTTCTATCATAAACATTATTAGTAAATTTTAATCTACAAGTCCGTTCTTCCAATCTGCGATTGAAATATGAATATGTTTAAATTAAATTTATCCGGGACAGCGCGTACGCAGTCCCGACTACCAAAAATAGTGCGCCCGAGTTATCCGCATTAGGGATAATCGCAGGGGTCAGCCCGACCGGAGTGCAATGGAAGAGCCTCACCCTGGGGGAACCGCCTTGATGATCACGGTAACCCCTACGCCAGGTAAGTATGCTTTCACTATGACCAAGTACGAAGCCCCATCACAGAACGTACCTCACTGTACGAGAGCCTTGTACGAACTTGTTATGGAGTTGATCGATTGTGGCGCCGTTCTGTGACTATTTACTTATACTATTGAGAAGTGGGACCGATTTTTATAACATTATACCGCTTAAGTGTGGGTCTAACTCACTCACATAAGGTTCCGTACAACTCACAAAAAAAATTTAATAATATTAAATTAAATGAGGCTGTAAAAAATATATTACTGTTTTCTATTAAATTAGAAATCATTGCCACAAATACAATGCCTTGAGGCATGAACCTATAGACCAAAATTATTACCAATGTATTGTTTAGAAGTCGTAAAGAACATGACTTGTGTTTTTATTATTACTTTTTATTTTAGATAAAATAAACAAATAGACAAAAATATTGCATAATTTTTTTTTGTTTATTTTTTATGTACTTTTTTTTGCTAAATGTCTTATCCTCGGGTGTTTTACGTATAGGTACTAACAGTAGCGAACTTCCATAAGGCCAACAGGCCCAGGCATAGGGCGTAGCGATGCGCGATTGCGAGTCGTTTTAGTCGATTGTCTCGATTGTTCAAACATCTCGATGACTCTCGATGCTTGTCACTTGGACTCGATTGTTGTTGTTTCATAGTTCACCCAGACCGAGTCTTACTGAATCGTCATCGCATGACACATAGTGCATACTGCATACAATGTTGACTCGTTCATACAATCGTTCATCAGTCAATACGAATTCAGTAGTGAACTTGTGAAGCGATCAGATGATCACATCACATGATCACAGAGAGACTCAGAGTACCGACTGAGCAGTGACCAGCAATCAAAGAATCGACTAGCATATGGCATGCCATATTATAGTATAACATTGACTCTTTAATCTTTAGTCGCTGCTATTCGTTCATTCGCTGCTATTGCTATAACCTATGTGACAAATAGTCGACTTGAACCATCGAATATTTCGATTGTAAAATCAAACTCCGAGTCAATTGTGGACTCAATTGTTATTATGAACGATTGCGATTGTTTCGATTGTAAAAACATCTCGTATTCGCCCAACGCTAATAGGGCGACCAATCTGCGCCCGCTATCTAGCTGAACCAAGTGCGGGACGCGGCATGCGCGGCGCGGCGGCATGCACTGAGAAAACTTAATATGGTCTTATAACTATCAGAGACAGAAATAACTCAGAAATAAAATATCTCTAGCGGATTGATCCGAACGCAATGCTGATTTTCGTACCAGCCGCCTCTTTCTGCGAAATGTGAAGTTGTACGAACAACTTCACATTTCGCAGAAATGGGGTGGCTGGTACTGACCGGCTTAAACTGCTAGTCCACCTTTGAGTACTAATGGTCAAATAATTTACATTAACGGCCTTGCAACTGATTTTAAACGAAAAGAAATAAACATAAAAAAATATGCAATATTTTTGTCTGTGAGTGTATAACGAAATGAGGTCGTCAAATTTGCCAATTTTAGACCGTTTAATTTAGTCGGGATCTATCTCGAAGACGACAAAACCTATAGTTCAAGAGTCGGGCGTCAGTCACAGAACATCCATATAATTGTAGGTTAAAAATAAAAATTATTTGATAGCATAAACGAAATAGCCAGTCTCCTAAGCGTTTCTTCCCGCAACCTTTATTTTTTTAATTATTAGAAGGCCACAAAACATCCCGATGATACAGAATGTAGAGAAATACAAATATATTATATAGCAAACAATTATTTAACCTCCCTTACTCCATCTTGCCTAAACCAGCCGGCAGACCACTTCGAAAAAACGGTTTTTCCGTATTTCTCTTTCGTCACTTAATCTGGTCCAATCCTAACATAATTACTAATTAGTAAATTTTGCGCTACAATTAGTTCATTCTGAGAAATGAATGTGTTTAAATAAAATTTATCCGGAACAGCGCGTACGCAGTCCCGACTACCAAAAATAGTGCGCCCGAGTTATCCGCATTAGGGATAATCGCAGGGGTCAGCCCGACCGAAGTGCAATGGAAGAGCCTCACCCCGGGGGAACCGCCTTGATGATCACGGTAACCCCTACGCCAGGTAAGTATGCTTTCACTATGACCAAGTACGAAGCCCGATCACAGAACGTACCGCTCACTGTACGAGAGTCTTGTACGAACTCGGTATGGAGTTGATCGATTGTGGCGCCGTTCTGTGATCATTTAGTTATACTATCAAAAATCAGACCACATCGAGGGTTCCGTATAACTACAAAACGAATGAAAGTAGGTAGAATATGTATATTAAGTTCAATTACATTTATTTATACAGAACTGTTTACATACAAAAAAAATAATAAAAGGAAAATATAAAAAACAAACATTGCTACTATTATTGTTAACCATTCTAACTCCACAAGTGGGGAATGGTACTAACTACTAAAAAGACTTAGGTCAAAATTCACAATTCCAAAATTTTACCTACAATATTTTTTCGTTTTCAATTTAAAATTTTGAAGTCGACGCCAATTTAGTTAATAAAACTTTTTATATAATATCATTATCTACTTTTATTTTATTAAATTGGCGCCGACCTCTATTTAACATTTCATTCTTTTTAGTGGCTTTTTAATGGAGATTCCTTTTTTGTTAAAAAGTTTTTTATTTTTTTTTTTTTGTGGTTTTACAATACGTAGCTTACACTTTATTAACCGACTTCAGTCTTAATATTTGATTACCTATCTAAAAAAAGAAAACGACTGAACTGATTTTAGTAAAATTTATGTGGAACCACCCTGAAGGTATGTCCTATTAAATAAAACAAGAATCATCAAAATCGGTTCACAAATGCAGAAGATATTATGAGGTGACATACATACATAACATACATAAAAAATACATATAACATATTAAGTAAATTTGCTCTACAAGTTCAAGATGTTTTTTCAATCTGCGAATGAAAAATGAATATGTTTAAATTAAATGTATCCGGGACAGCGCGTACGCAGTCCCGACTACCAAAAATATTGCGCCCGAGTTATCCGCATTAGGGATAATCGCAGGGGTCAGCCCGACCGAAGTGCAATGGAAGAGCCTCACCCCGGGGGAACCGCCTTGATGATCACGGTAACCCCTACGCCAGGTAAGTATGCTTTCATTATGACCAAGTACCAAGCCCCATCACAGAATGTACCGCTCACTGTACGAGAGTCTTGTACGAACTTGGTATGGAGTTGATCGATTGTGGCGCCGTTCTGTGACCATTTATTTATACTATTAACTCACACACCGAGGGTTCCATATAACTACCAAACGAATGAAAGTAGGTAGAATATGTATATTAAATTAAATTTTATTGCTTTATCCATAACTGTTTACATACAAAAGAAATAAGAAAAGGAAAATATAAAAAACAAACGATGCAACTACTATTATTTTTTACCATTCCAACTCCACAAATGGAGAATGGTACTAGCTACTAAAAAGATTTAGATCAAAATTCGCATATTTTCAAAAGTTTACAGTATTTTTTCGTTTTGAAATCCCCTGAATTCAAACCTGCCTGTTAAATGACTCATTAAGGGCCGCTATACGTACAACGAAAGTAGTTATTTTTAGTGGGTATGGCAAAAAACTACTTACTTATCTATGTTTTTTAATTTGTTTTTAAATTTTTTTATCTAACATTTCCAAAACATTTACATTATAAAAAGCCGGTCAAGTGCGAGTTCGACTCGCGCGCAGAGTTTTCCGTACAACTAAGAAAGTAATAAAATAAAATACACTTCATTAAATTTAATTTATTTTATTGAAATTATTTTTTATTGTTTTTAAATTAAATTCTTATTCTAAAAATTCCAAATTACTTAGAATAAAGAAAACGACAGAACTAATTTTAGTCAAATTTATGTAGAACCACCCTGAAATTATGTCCTATTAAACAAAACAATACTCTACAAAATCGGTTCACAAATGCAGGAGATATGAGGTGACATACCTACATAAAAAATACATAGCAAAAATAACAGAACCGATTTAAGTATAATTTACATGGAACCACTCCAAAGGTATGCGATATTAAATAAAACGATTATCATCAAAATCGATTCTCAAATGCAGGAGAAATGGTGTACAATATACTGTAGCATTTCAGAATTTTGTAGCCCCCAAAATAATATTTCATTTCGAGCCTATGGTATAATATTCAATTCAAAAAAAAATTCATTGTAAACTACAGCGACGGCATTTGACGAAATATGGCGAGCTCAAAACTTGTCGCGATTCTGGCCGACGAAGTGAGCCTTATGCTCGTGGAGACTGTATGACAGAGATGTCAATAACCGGTCGGTTATTTCGGATAACCGGTTTTTTTTTTGTTCCAGTTAACCGGTTAAAACCGGTTTTTTTTTGCTGCCGGTTATAACCGGTAATTTTTTTTATCTCAATAACCGGTTATTATATTATGGTTATGCTTTGGAATGGACAAGTCATCAGATAATAATATTATGTAGATACAATACACATTTTGTATATGACAATAAATAATATATTTTCATTTGCAATAATTTTGTGTTTATTTATATTAGAAATCGTGTCCATCGTGATTATAATAAAATTAAGAAAAATCGCAGGATAGTGGACAAAATATTGAATTTATTTAATTAAATGTACGACGTTTCGTCTATATATTTAGACTTTTTCAAGTACACAAAAAAATAACAATATTTATGAAAATTAATATTACAACATAATTTGTTACCATGTTACCATGTTTTTGTCTTATGTACCCTATCTTATGTTAATTGCTACGGTTAGTAATTAATATTAATTTTCATAAATATTGTTATTTTTTTGTGTACTTGAAAAAGTCTAAATGTATAGACGAAACGTCGTACATTTAATTAAATAAATCCAACGTTTTGTCCACTATCCTGCGATTTTTCTTAATTTTATTTGTGTTTATTATTTATTTTTTTGCTAAATTAAGCCTTTTTTATCATTAATAGAATTATTGTAAATTACGGTATTTTAAAACCCTGGTAAGTAAAACCCATCCTAATTTTAAAAGTTTAAAAATAACCGGTTTTCGGAAAACCGGTTTTTTAGACCCGGTTAAACCGGGGCGGTTATAACCTGACTAAAAAAAACGGTTAACCGATAACCGGTTATTTTCTGAAAATTGACATCCCTACTGTATGAGTGAGAGGATGCTATAGGAAGTTACGGCGACTGGTACGTCACGCGAGAGCAGAGTTCAGAGACACAGTACAGCGAATAGCGAGCCGGCCTGCGGTCAGACTGTTTGGGGTCGCCATGTCGCGAACATATATTAAAAATTGATAGTTGTTTGACGACAATAAGGTCGTATATGGCGTGTTGATTGAGTCAGCTTTTGTTGATATTTGACGGTTGATTGTTGGTGTGTCAGGCGATAATTCGTCGTAATTATTTAGAACACAAATATTCCTGTATATCGTACCCATTTTCCTGAGCTAGTCACTTAAAATTATTCCCGAAATTTCCTTATTTTTGTCCGTGTTTGTCAGACTAAGCCCCTGAGGTTTAGCATAACAGCTGGGATCTGGTCTTTGTGATTTCGTTGCTGTGGATTGTATAGGATTTTCGGATTGGATAGATAGATAGATAGATAGATAGATTTATTAGTCAAATGTACATTAACAGGGTTGACACGTCAATTACAGAAATAATCATAAATCTTACTTTATAAAATCATTTACCGAATAAAATTCTCCTTCTAATAATATTTTAAATATAGCTTTCTTAAATTCCGTGAAGTTTTTGTTTCTAATTTTTAGAGCTAGTTTATTATAAAGTACTGTACACATATGTCTGGCGCTCCTCTCAAAAAAGGGCTAGGCGATGCTTATTAATTGATAAATTTTCTTTATTCCTTACGTTGTAATCATGAAGATTTGATCTTTTAGGAGTATTTATTAAGTCGGCATGCCCCTTTTGAAAGCATAGACAAGACATATGTACAGTGATGTTATAGTAAGAATATTTAATTTCTTAAATAGACCTCTACAAGACGTACGCGGTGGGACCTCGGCTAGAATTCTTACAATTCTTTTTTGTAATATAAATATATTAGAGATGTCAGTACTACCCCAGAACATTATACCATACCTGGCTAGTGAGAGAAACGACCCAAAGTAAGCGTTTCTTACCACACCGAAACTAACTATTTTTTTAAGTTGTCGAATAGCATAACATTGTTGACTAAACAAACGATTGGATTCGGACGTCGATAATTAAATGTTTGCCTACTAGTTTTGTCCGCGTAATATTATGGTAGATGAAAAATATTCAGTGAATATTTTCACCGTTCAGTGGCGTACCCTTATTGATATTGTTGAAAATTAGCAAATGTTATTGTAATTTAATGTGTTGTCCCGTGTTTAGTTGAAATTTCAGGATTTCCGTGTTGTAACATTTGTTTGCGGATTTTGTTGCTATAGAATTGGTGTTAAAATTTTGTTAGGATTCCCTTTAGAAATAAAGATCTAGTTTTAGGATTTATTTATTAAAATAGTTCAGGATCGTGAATGTTTTTTATACTGCTTCCCAAACCGAACTCGTTGGGTTTCCAGTGTACGGCCTAAGTGATTCTGGCACCCTTTGATTCTATTTTAGTCGGTGTGGCACGTACAAATATTCTACATCATAAGATAGTCCATGGTTTTGTTGTAGTGTTTTTTTTTTGTGTCTAGTAGCAGGTAGAGGATTTCTAAGCCCTATTTTGGGCCTTTTTTCTTAACTGTGTCATTATATGTGTCGAGTGGTACGTTGTTGGGTTTATTGAGCCCTTTTTAGGGTTATTTTGTTATTGGATTTTTGTTATGGTTATTTATTTATTTTTTCTAGGTTAAGTGTGTCCTGTCATTTGTGTTAAGAGGTTGGTGGCCGGATTTTTTAAGCCCGCCTTGGGGCATGCCTCAGTGGTTGGTTTTCTTATGTTGTTAGATTTTTTATTTATTTTTGTTTTTTATTTTAGACCCACGTCCCCCGCGCCGCTGAGCCTTTCTAGCTGGTCGCGCGATCCTTTACTTAGACAAAAGGAAGCGTCGTTAAAAAATACCCATCAAACTGAGAACATCTTCCTTTTTTGAAGTCGATTAAAAATAGGAAATATCACCATTAACGACTAAACACTATCCTAATTATTAGGATACTGTTTTCCTATTTTTGAAGTAATACTTCTTTAGAATCGTTGTGATTTCAAACCGGATGCAACGGAAAAAACGACAGGTAAGAGACACAAATACAAAAATGTGTAGGATGAAGCCGGCAAAGAATGAGACAGAAATATACATACTATTTTATATTATCGGTCTCTCCTCTTTGTGCCATGCTTCGTAGCATCCCCACTCCCGTCTTCTAAGCATAGTCGCCTGTGATTAGTGAGCCAGAGCGAGAGAGCAAATGTCGGTGTGTATGTATATTGCACACTATTTAATACTTGCTTATATTTGAGCATTTAACGTGTGTTAGTATGTGTGAAAAGTACGTGAGCTGATACTACTGTATGCGGTTGCGTAATGCGTATTACAGCTTTTTAGTAAGAAGTCAGCGTGGTGTGTTATTATTTAACAGTGTTTGTGAGTATTTTTATTATATCTTGTTGTGCTAAATAATAAATTTTATAAGATGCCGAAAACTAATGCCGAAATGTGTAGTCAAAATCGACGCAAAAAAAATGAAAATAAAATTAAAATTAAAAAAAATCCAGGAAAAAGTTCAACAGAACGTAGTTGCGAGTTTCGTGCGCGTATTCACTTCTATCGTGTGTGAATCGCACACACACCTTTTTTTAAAATAAAATTTTACTTATTATTTCGCTGTAAGTATGTTGCATTTTCAAATGAACTATTTTCTATAATAATAATAATGATATAATAATTTCCATGTCTATGTTGCGTCTTAAAATAAATTCACTGTATAGTTTTAAACATAAGACTAAAGAACACAACACTAGTAGGAGGTTACAAAAAAGCCTGTTAAAACTACAATGGGGTGAAGTACTTGCGGATTGGTTGGGAGCCCAGCGACCGGTACCGGTTAGAAGCCAGTAACATATTAAGTAAATTTGCTCTACAAGTTCAAGATGTTTTTTTATTCTACGAATGAAACATGAATATGTTTAAATTAAATTTATCCGGGACAGCGCGTACGCAGTCCCGACTACCAAAAATAGTGCGTCCGAGTTATCCGCATTAGGGATAATCGCAGGGGTCAGCCCGACCGAAGTGCAATGGAAGAGCCTCACCCCGGGGGAACCGCCTTGATGATCACGGTAACCCCTACGCCAGGTAAGTATGCTTTCACTATGACCAAGTACCAAGCCCCCTCACAGAACGTACCGCTCAATGTACGAGAGTCTTGTACGAACTTGTAAGGAGTTGATCGATTGTAGCGCCGTTCTGTGACTATATTTAGTTATACTATTGAAAACTCGGACCGATTTCTATAACATTATACCGCTCAAGTGTGGTTCTAACTCACGCACCTACGGTTCCGTACAACTAATAAAAAAAAAGAGTCAAGAGGTGTCATGGGACACCCGACTGAAGCTATGCTTTTTACGCATTGTATACAAAACCGAATTTATCAAAGCTATAGACAATACAATTGAAAAGTTATTTTTTGACCGCCATTTTGAAATTTGATTCAATTTTATTTTTTTGTGTCCTATAAAACTTTTAAATACCAATTTTCAAAAAGATCGGATAATTTTTACAAAAGTACATATGGCCGCCATTTTGAAATCAGACGCCATTTTATTTTTTTGTGTCCTATAAAACTCTTAAATATCAATTTTCAAAAAGATAATCGTCTAACGCGCCTATAGAATCATATTTGCAAAAATTCATATAAATCTGATTAGTAGTTCTCGAGTTATAAGCGTACAAAGGAACTTACAGACAGAGAAAGCCAAATTGTTCAGTGAAACGTCGACAAATCTTGGTCCGATCTCTAGGTCTCGCCATCCGACCAACGTCAATAATTAGTTACAAGTCATTTTAACTCAGTAGGCCATGGTTTTTAAACATAAAATTCAAACATCAGCAGTCAAAAAATTGAATGACTATATTAGAATAATATTTGAATTTGCATATAAATGTGTATGAAAAACCTATTTTGACACAATATTATGCATAAAGTCTATCTAAAATTTTCTCCTCTGTTTAAGACAGGTTTTGAATCGATCTGACTTTAATTGAGCGAATTATAAGCAAAAAACATGAGGGTGACGATTTTACCATTTAAATGGCGTGATGATTTTTTGGTAACGCGAATCTAAAAGTTTACCCCCTGCCAGAAATCGTCAAACGCGCCAGCTTCAAAAAATTAAATAGTATTAAATTTAAAGAGCCTGTAAAAAATATATGACTGTTTTCTATTAGAAATCATTTCCACAAACACAATGCCTTGAGGCATGAACTTGTAGACCAAAATTAATACCAATGTATTGTTTAGAGGTCGTTAAATAACATGACTTGTGTTTTTACTTTTTATTTTAGATGAAAAATAACGATATGAGGTTGTCAAATTTGCCAATTTTAGACCGTTTAATTTGTTCGGGATCTATCTCGAAGACGACAAAATCTATAGTTCAAGAGTCGGGCGTAAGTCATAGAACATCCATATAATTGTAGGTTAAAAATAAAAATTATTTGATAACATAAACGAAATAGCCAATCTCCTAAGCGTTTGTTCCCGCTACCTTTTTTTTTAATAATTAGAAGACCACAAAACATCCCGATGATACAGAATGTAGAGAAATACAAATAATATATTATATAGAAGAAAATTATTTAACCTCCCTTACTCCATCTTCCCAAACCAGCCGGCAGACCATTTAGAAAAAACGGTTTTTCGGTATTTCTCTTTCGTCGCTTAATCTGGTCCAAACCTAACATAATTACTAATTTTATAAATTTTGCTCTAGAATTAATTCAAAACACGTTCTTCAATCTGCGAATGAAATATGAATATGTTTAAATTAAATTTATCCGGGACAGCGCGTACGCAGTCCCGACTACCAAAAATAGTGCGTCCGAGTTATCCGCATTAGGGATAATCGCAGGGGTCAGCCCGACCGAAGTGCAATGGAAGAGCCTCACCCCGGGGGAACCGCCTTGATGATCACGGTAACCCCTACGCCAGGTAAGTATGCTTTCACTATGACAAACTACGAAGCCCCATCACAGAACGTGCCGCTCACTGTACGAGAGCCTAGTAAGAACTTGTTATGGAGTTGGTCGACTGTGGCGCCGTTCTGTGACCATTTAGTTATACTATTAACTCACACACCGAGGGTTCCATATAACTACCAAACGAATGAAAGTAGGTAGAATATGTATATTAAATTAAATGATATTGCTTTATCCATAACTGTTTACATACAAAAGAAATAAGAAAAGGAAAATTTAAAAAAACAAACGATGCAGCTACTATTATTTTTTACCATTCCAACTCCACAAGTAGAGAATGGTACTAACTACTAAAAAGATTTAGATCAAAATTCACATTTCAAAATTTTACAATATTTTTCCATTTCGAGGTTCCCCGAATTCAAAAAAACATATTTTTGATTTTGAAAAATGTCTGTTCCTTTGTTTCTATTAGTCTGTTTGTCTGTGAGCACGAAACGGGTCAAACGGCTTAACGGATCGAAACCAAATTTTGGTAGAATATGTAACATGTAGATAGGAAAAGCCCTATTGTTTTGGGAAAAATCGGCGCAGACGCAGAAGAGATAGGTGGTATAACGTTACTTTTTCTATTCAAACGGTTTACTTTTCATAACGGTTTTTTCTATTCATTTTCGCAAGAAATTGTAAAAAAAATATTTGAAAGTATTATTGATATGTCAGAAAGAATTAGCTGACAAGCATGCCTGGTTAATTTTTACATGTGAAACCATAAGTAACCATGGACACGAATAGCAAATAATAATATTATATAAATAGTTATTACTAATTTTTACCTGCGTCATCGCACGCATTAACAGAAACTCCATTTTTAACTGACTTCAAAAAAACAGAAGTTATCAATTCGAGACGTAGGTATATAATACATATTTTTTATGTGTGTTCAGCCATAGCTTCTCGAGGGGTAGACTGATCTGAAAAATTTCGACGCCTTTGGGTTCAGAAGTTTTACGGAATGGTCCTATATAATTTTTATTTAAATCGGTTCAGTAGTTTCTTTTTTCTAGTAATCAAATTATTTTTTCAATATGTTACTTCATATCTCCTGTATTTGTGAACCGATTTTGATGAATCTTCTTCTAATCAATAGGACATACCTTCAGGATGATCTCACATAAATTTTTCTTAAATCGGTTCATTAGTTTTTTCCTAATTTTAGTATTATCCATTATCAATAAATAAGTCGGTAAATAACGTACACACTACGTATTGCAGTCACGAAAAAGTAAAAAAGTAATACAATTTATAAAAAACAGAACCTTAAAAAAAAAGTCACTAAAAAGAGGAAAATTTAAAATTTTGAAGTCGGCGCCAATTTAGTTACTAAAACTTTTTATAGGTATAATATTATTATCTCCTTTTATTTTAATAAATTGGCGCCGACCACAATTTAATATTTTCCTCTTTTAATGGCTTTTATAAAGAAGGTTCTTTTAAAAAGTTTTTTATTTTTTAATTTTTAGTGGCTTTACAATACGTAGCTTACACGTTATTAACCGACTTCCGTCTACATATTTGATTACTTATCTAAAAAAAGAAAACGACTGAACTGATTCAGTAAAATTTATGTAGAACCACCCTGAAGGTATGTCCTATTAAATAAAAGAAGAATCATCAAAATCGGTTCACAAATGCAGGAGATATGAGGTGACATACATACATAACATACATAAAAAATACATAACAACAAAAATCAGTCGAAACAGAACCGATTCAAGTAAAACTTATATGGAACCATTCCAAAGATATGCGATATTAAATAAAAGAATAATCATCAGATTCGATTCACAAATGCAGGAAAAATCGGTGTACGTAACTAGATGATACAGGTGTAAACTTTTTTAAGTCCGCGACTGTACATACATAAAAAAATACGCATCAAAATGAGAACCTCCTCATTTTTTGAAGTCGGTTAAAAATAGGAAAAATCACCATTAACGGCTAATAGTCCAGTCACGAGAGCTTAAAAAGGTAGGTCCACCTTGCGTTTTGTGCAGCAAATTTTATTTTTTTGTGTCCTCAAGCATGTTTAGGAGATGTCAAATCCAAATTTGCGACCTCTAAAACAGGGCGGGGGAATTTTGGTAGGCTGAAAACCACGATTTTTTTGCACTTTTCACGGTTTTTTGCTTATAACATAAAAACGGCTTGTCCTATCAAAAAATGACCCTATTCAAAATTAAAGGGCACAAAATTTATTTCAAAATGCACTAGTCAAATATGTTTTTGTTCTGATTTTTACCGACTCTACAGAACTTAGAAAAACAAAAACAAAAATAAAATGTTTTTTTGTTTGAAGGCGCTAATCTCAAGAATTACCAGTCTGTAAAAGAAAATGAGACCCTATACGAGTTTTTTAAAAATTCAATCCTAAAGGGTGAAAACGGGAGTGTAGGATTTATTGTAATAACAAAAAATTCTACATTCACGTTTTACCCCCTTTGGGATTGGATTACAAAAGTATATATAATAGCCTATAACCTTCCTTAATAAACGGGCTATCTAACAAAAAAAAAATTTTTCAAATCGGACTGGTAGTTCCTGAGATTAGCGCATTCAAACAAAAAAAAAACTCTTTTTTTGTTTAAACGCGCTAATCTCAGGAACTACAAGTCCGATTTAAAAAAACATTTTTTTGTTAGATAGCCTGTTTATTGAGAAAGGTTTTAGACTATTCGAGTTTTTTTTTTATTCATTCCCAAAGGGGGTAAAACGTGGGTGTAAGATTTTTTGTAATAACAAAAAATCTTACCAACCCGTTTTACCCCCTTTGGGATTGAATTTAAAAAAAACTCGAATAGCCTAAAACCTTCCTTAATAAACAGGCTATGTAACAAAAAAAATTTTTTTAATCGGACTTGTAGTTCCTGAGAATACCGCGTTCAAACCAAAAAAAGAGTTTATTTTTTTTTGTTTGAACGCACTAATCTCAGGAACTACCAGTCCGATTTGAAAATTTTTTTTTGTTAGATAGCCCGTTTATTAAGGAAAGTTATAGGCTATTCGAGTTTTTCAATAGTTGAAAGCTTGAAAAAATGCTTTTTTTCATTTTGGTAAATTTTGGCGATTTTCTAAGTTCTGTAGAGCCGGTAAAAATGGGAACATAAACATATTTGACTAGTGCATTTTGAAGTAAATTTTGTGCCCTTTAATTTTGAATAGAGCCATTTTTTTGATAGGACCAGCCGTTTTTATGTTGTAAGCAAGAAACCGAAAAAAGTGCAAAAAAATCGTGGTGTTTAGCTCACCAAAACTCCTCCGCCTTGTTTTAGAGGTCGCAAACTTGGATTTGACATCTCCTAAACATGCTTGAGGTCACAAAAAAATAAAATCATTTGCTGCACAAAACACAAGGTGGACTTCCTCTCGTGGCTGGACTATAAACAGTATCCTAATTAGTATACTGTTTTGCTATATTTTTAAATTAAAATTTTACTTATTATTTCGGTGTATGTTGCATTTTTAATGAACGATTTTCTATAATGTATTAATGATATCCATATCTATGTTGAGTCTTAAAATAAATTCACTGAACTAAAGACTAAAAAACACAATACTAGTAGAAGATTACAAAAAAGCCAGATAGCCTACAGTGGGCTGAAGTGTTTGCGGATTAACTGGGAGCCCAGCGACCGGGTACCCCTACGCTAGTAACAGTAAATTTGCTTTACAAGTTCAAGATGTTTTTTCAATCCGCAGAATATGTTTAAATTAAATTTATCCGGGACAGCCCGTACGCAGTCCCGACTACCAAAAATAGTGCGCCCGAGCTATCCGCATTAGGGATAATCGCAGGGGTCAGCCCGACCGAAGTGCAATGGAAGAGCCTCACCCCGGGGGAACCGCCTTGATGATCACGGTAACCCCTACGCCAGGTAAGTATGCTTTCACTCTGACCAAGTACGAAGCCCCATCACAGAACGTACCGCTCACTGTACGAGAGTCTTGTACGAACTTGGTATGGAGTTGATCGATTGTGGCGCCGTTCTGTGACAATTTAGTAATACTATCAAAAATCGGACCACACCGAGGGTTCCGTATAACTACGAAACGAATGAAAGTAGTTAGTATATAATATGCATATTAAATTCAATTACATATTTTCTTTATCCATAACTGTTTACATACAAAAGAAATAATAAAAGGAAAATATAAAAAACAAACATTGCTACTATTATTTTTTACCATTCCAACTCCACAAGTGGGGAATGGTACTAACTATTAAAAAGACTTAGGTCCAAATTCATATTTTAAAATTTTACAATATTTTTTCGTTTTCAATTTAAAATTTTGAAGTCGACGCCAATTTAGTTAATAAAACTTTTTATATAATATCATTTTCTACTTTTATTTTATTAAGTTGGCGCCGACCTCAATTTTACATTTCATTCTTTTTAGTGGCTTTTTAATGGAGATTCCTTTTTTGTTAAAAAGTTTTTTATTTTTTACTTTTTAGTGGTTTTACAATACGTAGCTTACACGTTATTAACCGACTTCCGTCTTAATATTTGATTACTTATCTAAAAAAAGAAAACGACTGAATTGATTTTAATAAAATTTATGTGGAAACACTCTGAAGGTATGTCCTATTAAATAAAACAAGAATCATCAAAATCGGTTCACAAATGCAGAAGATATTATGAGGTGACATACATACATACATAACGTACAAAAAAAATACATAACAACAAAAATCAGTCGAACTACAGAACCGATTTAAATAAAACTTATATGAAACCACTCCGAAGATATGCGATATTAAATAAAAGAATAATCATCAGATTCGATTCACAAATGCAGGAAAAATCGGTGTACATATCTACATAAAAAATACCCATCAAAATGAGAACCTCCTCCTTTTTTGAATCATAATTAGGATACTGTTTTCCTATATTTTTAAATTAAAATTTTACTTATTATTACGGTGTATGTTGCATTTTTAATGCACGGTATTAATATATTAATGATCTCCATATCTATGTTGCGTCTTAAAATAAAATTCTGCATAGCCTTAAACATAAGACTAAATACTACAACAATAGTAGGAAGTTACAAAAAAACCAGTAAGCCTACATTGGTGTGAAGTGCTTGCGGATTGGCTGGAAGCCCAGCGACCGGATACCGGCTAGAGTCTAGACGCTAGTAACATAAGTAAATTTTTTCTACAAGTTCAAGAAGTTTTTTCAATCTGCAGAATGAATATGTTAAAATTAAATTTATCCGGGACAGCGCGTACGCAGTCCCGACTACCAAAAATAGTGCGCCCGAGTTATCCGCATTAGGGATAATCGCAGGGGTCAGCCCGACCGAAGTGCAATGGAAGAGCCTCACCCCGGGGGAACCGCCTTGATGGTCACGGTAACCCCTACGCCAGGTAAGTATGCTTTCACTATGACCAAGTACCAAGCCCCATCACAGAACGTACCGCTCACTGTACGAGAGCCTTGTACGTACTTGTTAGGGAGTTGATCGATTGTGGCGCCGTTCTGCGACCATTAGTTATACTACTAAAAATCGGACCAATTTGGGCTAACTCACGCACTGAGGGTTCCGTATAACTATTAAACGAATGAAAGTAGGTACATAATAATATGTATATTGAATTTAATCAGATTTCTTTAACCATAACTGTTTAAATACAAAAGAAATATGAAAAGGAAAATATTAAAAAACGAACGATGCACTTACTATTATTTTGCGAGCGTACCTACACAACGAAGCAGTGAGTGAAGCAGGTATAAGCGCTGTTACAAGAGCTGGTAGATTCAAGAATGTATATCTCACCATTCTTTCAGCGCGCTGACTACTACAATCAACGTGTGACAACTGTCAAATGGCCGCTACAAGTTTCGCAATGGATTAATAAATGAAATTTTGCCAGTTAAAAATTTAATTTGTTTTGAGTTTTTTCTAAGACGTATTTAAGAGTATTAGGTTCCATACGTAAATATTCAAAAAACAGGTTTGGGTAAAATTTTAATTCTTGGTATAAATGATGAAAATCGCCATGTTTAGATCGTTTTCTATTAATAGAGTGGACATGATAGCTCCTACCCAAATTTGTATTTAAAATATACCACTTTGTAGCAGAAGAACACAAATATTCGTCTTCGCTATCTAACATTTCAAACGCTATTTAAGCTTGTATCAATGCTAGTATCAAAGCTTCGTTGTGCAAACCTATAAGCGCTTATAATTTCAGCCACCATCTACCATACATGCTACCATCTAGAATCCCAGCTGCGTACTGCACGTACTCTAAGCCGTTCTGAAATACTTATTTCAGGTATATTAAGAAGTAAGTTTACAAAATGTCATTCATTTCTCGGTGATTTGAGATAGGTGCCATACATCCTTAACTGTCAAAAATAAAGACAGTTACTTCTTACCACAACAGTTTTATTGATGGATGTACATGCTTTCATCTTCAGCAAACACTATGCATCACGTATAGTGTTTGCTGAAGATGAAAACATAGCTTTCGAAATATACATCCATCAATAAAACTGTTGTGGTAAGAAGTAACTATTTTTATTTTTTTTTGATTCCAACCATAGTGCTCATATATTTTTATCCTTAACAGTATTGAAAGACATGTCTATTGACTTTTTTTAGAAAAAAAAATTCTTAAAATAGTGCGTCATATGGAACAATAAATGACACTTTTATGTATGACTCACAAAATAATAATGACGTGTCAAATAATGTTAGAAAAATATTATTTTGCACGCCGACATAACTCTTCAAATACGATTTTTCCACTTTAAAATGGTAGAAAATGAAATTACATTCGAATTATGAACATCGCAAATGTTTCCAACTTTTAATACGCCCCTTTCAAAACACTTTTTTCGACTACTCGACCGCTTGAAATATGCATAAAAAAATTACAAAAATTTTCACTTTCCAGTCATTCGCAGGGCATGAAAATTCCCTCACCTCCCTCTTATTATTAAACATAATAAACGTCTAGCGTCTGGCATGTTTGCGTAGTCGTACCTAAACATTTAATGCATAATATACTACCGGGTGTTCAAGTGAAAACTTTCCACGCATTTCATTGTCTTGCCTTTTGAGTTAGAAAATTAGAAATTGCGAGACTTCGTAAGCTTGTATCGATAGGGGTATACAACATGTCATAGGATTCGAATCATTGCGCCGCCCCCTATCACGCTCCTGCACACACAACTTTGTCATTTTAAACATCACCCTGTATTTTTTTCGATGGATTCAAAAAAAGGAGTTCATTTTGAGCATTTCTTGTATAATAAGGTACCAGGCTTTAAGTTAATGGTTTCTGAAATATTTGAAGCCAAATTTTGAGAAATTAATTTACATCGCACGAACAATCGAAAATCCTAAGCTGTATTATACAGGGTGTTCACGCGAGGAGTAAAGGCAAGTTTATTTCGAAAATTAAGACGCTTACGAAAACATGTTTCAGTCGTTTCAGACAAAAGTTTTAGGCTCGATATACTCTACAACTAAAAAATATTATGTTCAATTATTCGCTATGTGCACGACAGCAGCGCCACCTAGCATGCGCAACTATTCGGGATTATGCCAAATAATGACATATCAGTATTTGATTGTTTTCTAATAAATATAGTAAATAAAAGATAAATAGAAAGACGACAAGTAGTATTTTTATGGGAGTTTGTTAAAACAGTGCATAGAATAATGGATATATCATTATAAAAACTGGTTTTGAAAGTGTGAAACACAATATAAGTTTCTAACCTCAAACCGTGTTGAAAGGAAATAAATTATTTTTAGCACAATATTTAAGAAATGTTGAAGAGCTACGAAAGAATGGCAATATGTAGTTATTTAATACGAGCCCACATCATTCGTCAAACATCGGTGACATTAACATCCTATAAAATAAGTTTAAACGTAAGTACTTTCATAACTTTAAACGTAATGAAACACAGGTTAGTATTTTACGGTAGGTAACGTACTTTAATTAACAATTATAATTTATTTATCAATGATCCTCGTGTTGCCACTGGAGTAAAATGCAGCTGTATTTATAACCAGAGTGGCAAGTGCAAACATGTTGCTGCTATAAAATTGTTACAAAACTGTTTTCTGAGTTGGCGGAATAAATATTTATTTACAATAATTAATAACACAATAGCAATAAATGCAACAACGGAAAGTCAATTTTAACAATAAAAAAAAAACTTAAACGGTAATTATTGAACTAAACGAGCCAGTTATAGATAACGCTTAACAACTATACGAACTTAACAATCGACACTATTATTAATATTTAATTATAACACTTGCTGTATATGTTACGACATAATTGACACAATATTAAATTTGGTAGAATTACAATTTTGTTTTGTCAAAGTAAACTTATTTTTAACGAAGACGAATTTTTAGTTGGTGCTGACCTGGAAATTTTGTATATCTGTTTATGATTTTTTTAAATAGATCCGCGATTGTTTTAGTACTTATGTCTATCGTTCGATGGCGGTGAGTGACTGATTGTCACGTTTTTAATTATTGTTTTGATTCAGACTGCTTTGGAAGTTTCGTTTCTTTTTTTTTGTTGGAATGGTGACGGCCTCCATCCCGGTTGTTATTTTTCAAGCTGGATAATAACAATCGTTATTTTTGGAAATACTGAAGAAAACTTTTGAATTGATAGTGGAATTCACTCAGGAAGTGATATACTGTGGTTAATCGTTGTTCACGAAGTTCTTTGCTGAAGTTACGGTTTTTGCCCTTAAATAAAAGGTGGGTATACAAGCGGTAAGAAACTATTTTGATTTGACGACAGTTTTTCTTTAATGTGGATGTTTACTGTTTTATAGGGTTCTTAGGATTGGTTCTTAGGATTGGTTATTAGGATTGGTTCTTAGGATTGTTTCTTATGATTGGTGCTGGTTCCATTGGTGGGATACTTCTGTTGGAAAATATTCATGGATAATTATGTACGGAGACTACTATCGTCTAAGATGCTACCGATTCCTGTTAACGTGTAAAATTACGTTGGAGTGGTAAACCTGATCAAGAAATTTCGCCAGGTGAAAATTTAATTTCAATTCAGTAATTTTGACGTCTGGATTCAAACTGTGAGTGATTTGTTTTCATCTTATTTATTCCGCTGGTATCCTAGCAAATGTAGTTTCGATCAACAGAAATTTGCATTTAAACTGATTACCATAAGAACGACATTTTAGTTTCTGAATCAGTACACTGTTTGTGTCAATATTGGTGTTTGAAAGTTTTCAAGTTTAAGAAATCACTATTTTGCCGTCTTTTTCTTATTTTTTTTAGTTACCGTATTTGTTATCAAATACTTTTTTTTTTGATATTAACGAAACTTGTTTTATCAATCTCAATACAACTTCAAAATTTCAGTCATTATGTTTTAAATGTCATATGTCAATATCGAATATGAAATAATTTACTTTATTGTGTTTTAATGCTATAAGTGTCGTATATTAGATTGAGTCGATAATCTCGGTTATTCATTGTGACTCAAATATATGTTTGCGACTGGTCAGTTACGGTTATGCTGTTTCGTACGTTACTTACGCGCATTTTAAGATTTTGACTCGATCTATGAATATGAAAATATTTTATATATTTAACTTTAGTTCATTTTTCCGATAATGTTATCTATAATATTATGTATCTAATTTCTGGTAACGTTTAGTTTGTTTTGGTCGATCAAACACAAATGAGGTTATGTTCTGAATATTCTTTGTATTTGTTGTATTAATGTAATACGATGCTTACGTTTGTCATTTCGTAATTCCAAGTTCAGAGTTGAATAACTATTTTCTCAGATAATAATTGATGCATTACTTTTCTGTTTAAATTGATGAATAGTCGTACTATTTCGCGTTGTTAAAGTTCCGCGAATGTATTGTTTACGCTCGTGTGTTTGAGTACCGTATATTTGCGAATTAACGTGTTTACGAATTCTTGTTATGTCGATATTATGTACCTATTGAAGGGACTATGAGCAGTGTCGTATTTATCCTGCTATAGTGGTTTTCAATAGTGTCGTGTTTATGTTTGCGACTTCGTGTAGTGTCGATATTATGTATCTATTGTAATGGCTATGAGCAGTGTCGTATTTATCCTGCTATAGTGGTTATCAATGGTGTCGTATTTATTAAATTTTACGGTATTGCGTCGTGTACTCAAACATTGTTGAACTAGTACGAACTATAATAATGTTGATACTTTAATTGAAGTTTTATTGATGTTTTGTAACTTTTGCATATAATTTCCTTAAATAAAACTGACATTTGTTTATGAAGTTATCGTCTCATTAATGTATTGTTGTTGTGTCGATAAACTTTTGGCTTCCCTCGTATTTTGGATTAAGAGTCGGTGATCCGATAGAGTTTGTATATAACCGTCTCTGGCGCCCATTGAAAATATTAAACAACTATTTATAATTCTTTAACATCTATGTACAACTACGGGTCGGCCAAAAGTCATCTGTTTTTGGGATATTGTTTTAAAAGTATTAAGTTCTAATGGATCCACTCCCTCGCCACTGAAGCTAGCGGCAACCAACCAAAGGGTCGGTAAGTTTTAGGTGTAATAAAATTGGCGCTATCCAACGTGGAGCTTTGAATACTTTTGAAAAGTATAAAATTGTTGCTATCCAAGCTTTGTATACTTTTGAGAAGTAATAAATTTGGCTGTTCAGCTTGGAGCCTTAAATAATTTCGAGAAGTAACACAATTACGCTATTCAATGTGAGCTTTGAATAATTTCAAATTTAGTAAGTGACGATACCCAACGTAAATTACGAAGTTTGATAAGTTGCCGCTGTCTAACGCAAACTTGTTGATGAATTTTTCAGACAATTTGATTTTGAGGATATAGATAGAGATAATTATTATTGTTTTACCGGATTAGTGCGGTACAAACAATTTTGTTTTGTGTTGTGGTTATTGATGTCGGATTTATTACAAGTTATCTGATTATATTTCATAGTATATGATTATTTTCGTTTACGTCAAGTCGTGATATTGTCTTTATAGCTGAGAATATTTTTTGTTTATGATGGATCTTGAAAATTCTCTTATTGATCTTCCAAACATGGAAACCGATATGAATATGACTCCTCCAAGTGGTCCTCAGGTTCATACGCTAAATACTGAATGTACAGATGAGGCGACTATGCGATCAATCCCGACTGTACCACGTCGATTGTCTTTGGAAAATAGACAAGGACAAAGTAACGCACCAATAGGAGTACAACACAACCGTCGTGATTCCTTATCGATTATGCATGGAAATTCAGGATACCGTTGTCGACCCATTCCGGTTTTTCAGTGGCATCTGACATTTGATGGAGAATTCAGTTCTTTGGGTGTTTGTGCATTCTTAGAGCGGGTACATGAATATCGCATATCTAGACATATTTCGGAAGAAGATTTAAATGGTCACGCTTGTGGAATTTGGCATATTAACGACTTGAAACCAAATTTCGTTGTTGACGATAAGGTAGAATGATATTGTTAATGGTTGTTGTATCTATGAAAGTTACGTTTTTGATTCTGTATTGACGTATTGTAGGTTATTTTTTTTTAGTCATACTATTTTACCATTGAAGCACTGACGAAAATATTGTTATTGTGACTTTCTTCTGGCGTACTGGTTAACACCTTGTTGCGATTTAGTTTATTGAATTGGTTGATTTGAAGGACACTCTTTACTTATTTTTTTTTTTTTTTTGCATAATTGACTCGCTATGGTGCGGATTTTGTGACGGTTTATTTGCTGTCTACGTCAAATGCTTAAGTTTTTTTTTGTGTGTTAACGTGTGTTGTCGATTTAGTTTTAAGGAGCACATTTGACTCGCTAATTTGCGGATTAAGTGATGGTATTGTTGCTGTCCATGTCAAAGTGCATTATTTTGTGTCGTTAGATTTAAGTTGTCGCTTTTGTGTTGATGAGTTTTGGTAGATTAGAGTTTTATTTTGAACTTATGTTCCATGCGTATACAATTCCAAGAATGGCTTTTATCGTTACCTGGTGGTCTTTGGATAAACCTAGGGATTGTAGATCTGTTATAAAATATTCTCTAATGGTTTTTTTTTTTTTTAATTACGTCTCCTCTTTCCTTTTATTTAGTTGTTTCGTATTATGACTAAACTAACGAGATATCTGTTGCTAGGTCTATGACTGATGATGTGGCTTTTATCTTAGTCGCCCTATTGTGGTTTTCGAGTGAAGAGTGAGTTCTTTAAGTTATGGAGTGTTGTCTTTCTGCTATTTCAATAATTTTTCTTTCCGGTAAGAGAATTTCTACGAAATTCTCTCCGTACGTAAAGGGGGAATTGTTACGACATAATTGACACAATATTAAATTTGGTAGAATTACAATTTTGTTTTGTCAAAGTAAACTTATTTTTAACGAAGACGAATTTTTAGTTGGTGCTGACCTGGAAATGTTGTATATCTGTTTATGATTTTTTTAAATAGATCCGCGATTGTTTTAGTACTTATGTCTATCGTTCGATGGCGGTGAGTGACTGATTGTCACGTTTTTAATTATTGTTTTGATTCAGACTGCTTTGGAAGTTTCGTTTCTTTTTTTTTGTTGGAATGGTGACGGCCTCCATCCCGGTTGTTATTTTTCAAGCTGGATAATAACAATCGTTATTTTTGGAAATACTGAAGAAAACTTTTGAATTGATAGTGGAATTCACTCAGGAAGTGATATACTGTGGTTAATCGTTGTTCACGAAGTTCTTTGCTGAAGTTACGGTTTTTGCCCTTAAATAAAAGGTGGGTATACAAGCGGTAAGAAACTATTTTGATTTGACGACAGTTTTTCTTTAATGTGGATGTTTACTGTTTTATAGGGTTCTTAGGATTGGTTCTTAGGATTGGTTATTAGGATTGGTTCTTAGGATTGTTTCTTATGATTGGTGCTGGTTCCATTGGTGGGATACTTCTGTTGGAAAATATTCATGGATAATTATGTACGGAGACTACTATCGTCTAAGATGCTACCGATTCCTGTTAACGTGTAAAATTACGTTGGAGTGGTAAACCTGATCAAGAAATTTCGCCAGGTGAAAATTTAATTTCAATTCAGTAATTTTGACGTCTGGATTCAAACTGTGAGTGATTTGTTTTCATCTTATTTATTCCGCTGGTATCCTAGCAAATGTAGTTTCGATCAACAGAAATTTGCATTTAAACTGATTACCATAAGAACGACATTTTAGTTTCTGAATCAGTACACTGTTTGTGTCAATATTGGTGTTTGAAAGTTTTCAAGTTTAAGAAATCACTATTTTGCCGTCTTTTTCTTATTTTTTTTAGTTACCGTATTTGTTATCAAATACTTTTTTTTTTGATATTAACGAAACTTGTTTTATCAATCTCAATACAACTTCAAAATTTCAGTCATTATGTTTTAAATGTCATATGTCAATATCGAATATGAAATAATTTACTTTATTGTGTTTTAATGCTATAAGTGTCGTATATTAGATTGAGTCGATAATCTCGGTTATTCATTGTGACTCAAATATATGTTTGCGACTGGTCAGTTACGGTTATGCTGTTTCGTACGTTACTTACGCGCATTTTAAGATTTTGACTCGATCTATGAATATGAAAATATTTTATATATTTAACTTTAGTTCATTTTTCCGATAATGTTATCTATAATATTATGTATCTAATTTCTGGTAACGTTTAGTTTGTTTTGGTCGATCAAACACAAATGAGGTTATGTTCTGAATATTCTTTGTATTTGTTGTATTAATGTAATACGATGCTTACGTTTGTCATTTCGTAATTCCAAGTTCAGAGTTGAATAACTATTTTCTCAGATAATAATTGATGCATTACTTTTCTGTTTAAATTGATGAATAGTCGTACTATTTCGCGTTGTTAAAGTTCCGCGAATGTATTGTTTACGCTCGTGTGTTTGAGTACCGTATATTTGCGAATTAACGTGTTTACGAATTCTTGTTATGTCGATATTATGTACCTATTGAAGGGACTATGAGCAGTGTCGTATTTATCCTGCTATAGTGGTTTTCAATAGTGTCGTGTTTATGTTTGCGACTTCGTGTAGTGTCGATATTATGTATCTATTGTAATGGCTATGAGCAGTGTCGTATTTATCCTGCTATAGTGGTTATCAATGGTGTCGTATTTATTAAATTTTACGGTATTGCGTCGTGTACTCAAACATTGTTGAACTAGTACGAACTATAATAATGTTGATACTTTAATTGAAGTTTTATTGATGTTTTGTAACTTTTGCATATAATTTCCTTAAATAAAACTGACATTTGTTTATGAAGTTATCGTCTCATTAATGTATTGTTGTTGTGTCGATAAACTTTTGGCTTCCCTCGTATTTTGGATTAAGAGTCGGTGATCCGATAGAGTTTGTATATAACCGTCTCTGGCGCCCATTGAAAATATTAAACAACTATTTATAATTCTTTAACATCTATGTACAACTACGGGTCGGCCAAAAGTCATCTGTTTTTGGGATATTGTTTTAAAAGTATTAAGTTCTAATGGATCCACTCCCTCGCCACTGAAGCTAGCGGCAACCAACCAAAGGGTCGGTAAGTTTTAGGTGTAATATATACAATGACTATTTATTTCCAAGTAGGTATGTCTATTTATATTTCACAAAATACTGTTTATTTATTTCTATATTTATGTCAACTTATTTATTTTCGCACTATTATTATCGCCCAGTACTTCACTGATTCGACCTTGATTGACTAATATTTATATCACTGATCCGCTTTGGTTGCACGACTCACCATTGACTGCGTATTCGACACTACACTGACTGATTCACTTACTCGCGCTGTTGTTTATATATCTGCGTGGCTTGAGCACAGCGCGTTCTAGCGTTTTCCAGAATGTTCGTGCAGTTACCAGTTGTTACAGTAAGCGGACTCCCGTTTCTCAGAACTCTTGCCTGTCGGTTATATACAGGGTGATCCGTAACAATATGTTATAATTAACAACAAAGTAAGTCTTTCGAAAACAAGCAATGTTGTCAACCACAACCAATAACTCATAATGAATTATTGCAAGTCATCTTTAAAACAAGTATTAGTGGCATCAGTGCAGACTCAATATATAAGTCTTATTACAGAAGTAATATCTGAAATGTTGGACAACGTTGAAGCATTTATTGAGCGAGAAGACTGTTTTGCATGTTTAATTTTTTTAATATAATCACAAGCGAATTTAAATTTTATCACAATGATTACACACTAGGAGAAAATCTAAATGTATATTATATGTATAAAATATAAACAAATTGATAAAACTTGTTTTATTGCATACCTTTGCAAATTGACATTTGTCAGTTGACTTGACTTTCCCGGATTGCTGTGAATTTCTGCCACGGCAAGCGTTGCGATCGCTTTAATATACCCCCACCATGTACTTCGCACATAGCGAATACAGGTTGTCCTATTGCGTGGAAGACCAAAGTTTTGTTTTTTTAATGCAGCAACCTATTTTTATTTGTTTTTTGAATCCTGCACCTAATTGTAAACGGAAACTGTAAGGGAATTAAGTGTTGCTCGAAAATTTAGCAGTTTTTGAGAATTGAGTTATTCAAGTTTTTTCGAAATTTTTTACATATGCAGACCTTTACCTAAAACTTCGAGATAGCCAAACGGAAACCTTTATCAAACCTAACAACTTTTGTCTAAGATATGTTTTCGTAAGCGTCTTCATTTTCGAAATAAGCTTGCTTTTACTCCTCGCGTGAACAGCCTGTACAATGGTAATTTCTACAACTTTGACCCAAAATATTTCAGAAAACATTCACTTTAGCCTGGTATTTTTCATACATAAAATGCTCAAAATGAAGTCGCTTTTCTGAATCCGTTGAAAAAAATGCAGGGTGCTACTTAACATAACAAAGCGTTGTGTGTTGGATGAGGGGCGATTGGAGGGTTCGACATCCATTTCAAGTTGTGTCTCCCTATCGATTATACAACCCCCACAGTTTCCAATTTCTAACTCAAAAGGCAAAACACTGAAATGCGTGGAAAATTTTCATGTGGACACCCGGTTAACAGGATGAGTTCGACCACCCGTATCAGTCGTTTTTTTCGAAAACGGTTAGTCGTAGAGAGTTGTGTCAAAAATTTGTATTATAAAAGCCCTAATAATGAATCGAATGGTCATAATTTTTTTTCCCGGGAAGGTCGGCTTCCCTATTAGTTTGCTCCAGAATGTCCAGAACTCCGGAATTATAAATGTAACGATAGGTCGAAAGTGGTATTGTTGAAAAGATCTTTAAAAAATAAGCAAGGTTTGTAGAAAATTTTTTTTTATTACTGCCACCCCTGTTAAGTAATATTTGTTTGAAATTACTAAATTAAAATGTCATAATAACGAACTTTTTAAAAGTCCGCATTTAAAATCTAGTCACCTATCTATCGATCATTAAACACTGAAGAAGTACACTCACAGTATAGCCAGAAGAGCTCAGTAGTATGTATTAAAGAGTAAATGGAAGACAGTTTGAACACTTGTGACAATGTCTAAGGTTGCTAGATTTTTAATGCCGACTTCGATCGTTATTATGAAATTTTGATTTAATAATTTCAAAGGATTGTTACTTAATAGGGGTGGCAGTAATTAAATAATTTTTCCTACAAAACTTGCCAATTTTTTAAATAACTTTTCAACAGCACCACTTTCAACCTATCGTGCTTTCTAAAATTCCGAAGTTTTGAACATTTAATAATTTATATTTATACTTATAGAAATTTACAGGGGTGGCAGTAATAAAAAAAATTTTTCTACAAACCTTGCTTATTTTTTAAAGATCTTTTCAACAATACCACTTTCGACCTATCGTTACATTTATAATTCCGGAGTTCTGGACATTCTGGAGCAAACTAATAGGGAAGCCTACCTTCCCGGAAAAAAAAATTATCACCATTTGATTCTTTATTAGGGCTTTTATAATACAAATTTTTGACACAACTCTCTACGACTAACCGTTTTCGAAAAAAACGACTGATACGGGTGGTCGAACTCACCCTGTATATAGATGTGCTAAATGAGTATATCCTGTCTGAGATGTCTATCTTCAGACTCTTCAGACGTTCTGGATCGATTTATGCTAAATATAGTTGTGAAAGATCGATCTCACACGCTACTAGCCGACAAGTTAAATAGCGCTTACAAAATTTACAAATAAAGCCCACTAATAGTTTTAGATTCTTAAGCCCAGTTCTCACAAATCATTTTCAGTTATTTATTTTTCACGAAAAAGGAATTTGATCACATGTGCTATATTTTATTAATCATTCTAAAACTGATCAACTATTTTTCATTTTTTTTAAATGACGAAATTGTAAAATCTTAAAACGAGTTGCAGTTCGTGAAATACAAAATTATGTATTAAATAATAAAAAGAAGATTTAACTTTGAAATCCACGTTGACTAATGCTGGGTTGCAGAAAGCACTGTCAGCAATTCTAGTTTGACAATGATTTTAGATTGTGACCACACATATCTTGTTATAAAAAAAGTATTGCAAAAATTTGTAAATATATTGTATTTAACATTGTTTTTTGTACAGTTTTTCTACGCATTTCGATCAAAATTTAACTTGAAAAACTATCTATTTCTATGAAAATCAAACTTTTCGTGAGTACAATCTAATGTTCTACGTCATAACAAGGAGTTTGACAATCACATTAGACTGCTTCTGCGTCTACATTTTGACGTATATAATATGTCTTAAACTTCAGTCGGTGGGTATGTTCAGAAAAGTTGGGGGCGAAATATAAAACGAAAAACGTCATGAAGGGCCTTCAGCAATTACTCGTAGAGATTTTGCAAATTGCAGTACGCTAAAATAACGTAAATGCACGATATGTGGATAATTAGGATAATTAGGGGAAATTAGAGTAAATTAGGGTAAATTAGTGTAAATTATGATAAATTAGGATGAATTAGGGTAAATTAAGATAAATTAGGGTAAGTTAAGGTAAATTAGGGTAAATCAAGATAAATTAGGGTAAATTAAGGTAAATTCGGGTAAATTAGAGTAAATTAGGGTAAATTAAGTTAATTTAGAGTAAAGTAGAGTAAATTAAGATAAATTAAGGTAAGCTAGGGTAAATTCGGGTAAATTACAGTAAATTCGGTTAAATTAGGGTAAATTGGTACCCCGGGAAACCGGGTATACCCGGTTTCTTCGTTATTTGGCCGGGTATCCGGTTTACCGGGTATTGACCGGGTACCCGGTGCATCCCTAGAAAAAACCACTGTGGTGTCATGTCCCGTAATGTTAAAAAATAGTATATTGTGCGACTAGTGGGAGAAAGAGAAGATTCCTCGAGTGTGGAGTTTGCCGCACGAGAGTAGCGAGTGCGATAACACGCGAGATGGAATCTTCTCTTTTGACCAATAGTCGCACATAATATTTTGTTCAACTACCGCAAAACAGTGTAAAACAGTCATTTTTGGGTCGTAATATCTCCAACACTTGCGTAAGTTTATCCCGAAATAAGCGTGGGTGAAATGGCATTTCGCCCACTCTGTACGTCAGGGAGTTCATAATTTTGCCCAACCTCAGTAGGTGCACAAAATGATATATTTCTTGCGGGTGTTGGACAAAATATATTGTTTATTTAACCATTTTGAATATTATGTGAATCGTGAAATTGAACAAATAAAATTATAGTAGCAGCCTACGTTAACACAATATTCTCAAAAGTTCATATGACTGGATCTACACATACACTGAGCCATGTTTGCGTTACATAACATGTAACAGAGTACACATTGTGTGCCAGAGTTACATAGATAATAATTAACAAGGGGTGTGCGAGAACTCAATTTTCCTTCTCGAATCGAGTACAGTATCCTCTCTTTAAGTCATGAAAACCGTCCAAGTGCGAGTTCAACTCGCACGCAGAGGGTTCCGTATAATCCGATTACTCTAAGAATGATACCGCTACGTCATTTATCTGGACGCCGCCTATCTGACCCAGTGGTGTAGTGTGCAAAGGGTTACTGAAAAAAATGAAAAAAAAAAACAAAACAAAAAGTTATTTTTTTGTTTTTTTCCTTTTTATGTGGCCTTTGATGATTGACGCCAATACATTGATGACGTATCGGTACCATTCTAAGAGTAATAATTTGGACTCTATATTTTTAACGATAATTACTTAATATATTGTATTTTGAATTAGAAATCGTGTCCATCGTGATTATAATAAAATTAAGAATAATCGCAGGATAGTGGACAAAATATTTGGTTTATTTAATTGAATGTACGACGTTTCGTCTATATATTTAGCATTTTCAAGTACAAAAAAAAATATATATATATAGACGAAACGTCGTACATTCAATTAAATAAACCAAATATTTTGTCCACTATCCTGCGATTATTCTTAATTTTATATTGTATTTTGTTCTTTTTAGTGTTTCAAAATTTTTCCGTTTCAAATATATTAATTTTTAGGGTTCCGTACCTCAGAATGAAAAAACGAAACCCGAGACGAAACCCTTATAGGATCATTCTCGTGTCTGTCTGGATAGTCTCCGAATTTACTGGACGAAAAAATAGTATAGAGTTAAGTGACCTAATCACGGACGTATAGCGTAAATAAACGAATTCTGATTTTGGGGGTTAATTTTGGGGAGCAAAGTAGAAAATTAAAAAAAAAATTCAAGTGCTCCATGTAACGTATTAAATGAAAGCTCGTTATGAGAAATACAAATATTTTTTTTTTAATTTTAAAGTGCATATTTCTCGAAACTACTGAGTCTAAAATTTTATAAAAATAGGGAAAATAGGACCTCACTCATAGTTTACAGGAAAACCTAAACGAAAATCCCAAGTGTTTAAATTCCCACGGGAAACGGAATAGTACGGAACCCTCTCCACGCGAGTCAGATTCGCACTTGACCGGTTTTTTTAAAGTATAAAAATTCCAAAATGTTTACATTATTAAAAAACAAACAAAAAAATTCGACTGATGGCCAGTCCTACACTTCCCGCCTAGTAAATATTTGCAAAAAATAAACACTCTTTTTTTATTCTTTGAAAAAAAGCATGGCCCTCTGATCTAGTGATGGCTAGCTTAATATAACAAAAATCATGGTTGATTTACGTATACTTTTTATTTTTTTTAGTAAAATATTTTTTTTCTCGAAAACTGTACATTTTAGAAAAAAAAAATATTTATATTTTTTTCATATTATAACATCTAGAATTCATTTATATTTTTTTTACCTATGTTAATACGTGACATTGAGAACGTTTTCTTTAATATCTCAGGATCCACTGAACCGATTTGACTCAAAATCTAATCAGATCTAAGTTAAAAGCTGATAAACACAATAGAACAATCGGCATGGCCGTATGGTGTTCCGTTTTTACGATATCGAAGGCGAAAAATTAACCACATACACACACACACACACACACACACACATACAGACATCAGTCAGAAAAAGATCTTAAACGATTGCTAGGGTCTGAAAACGTGAAGATCTGTTAAAATCTCGAAATATTTTTTTCGGACTAAATCCATTACTTCCCTACCATAGTAGAGGTGGGAAGTAAAAACACATGTCATCAGTCGAATTTGATCCCGGCTTTTCGGTATGACAGTTCTGACTCAAACTAGAGATGTGTCAGTTTGGTCCGACCCGTTCCAAACGAATCCAGCAATGGAATGAGTCGGACCGAATTCACATGACAGAAAAGAACGAATCTCGTGGAACGAGATTTTGAAATTGAAATGGGTTTGATAATTTTCATACATTTTAATTCGGGCAGCAAACTTCACACCAGTTACAAACGCTGTGTTTCGTTCCTTGTAATGCAATATACTATTTCGTGTCTACCCATTGAAAAAATATTTGCCATAAAAAATTAGAAAAATTATTTTAAATTGTTATTCAAAAATAAAACCTCAGATACATTTTTAGTCAGTAAATTCAACGAAAAGGCGGTTAATAGCCAGCAGTTTTGCTAGAACGTTCCAAGTGCGGCCCGGTTGCGGTGTCCTACGTTCCATTATCGTAATCTACTTGGTATATTATACTCTGTATGTCAACTGATTCGTGTGGAAAATAGATCGAAAAGATCGGATCCATATATGGAACGGATTCGATTGGAGCAAATCCACAAAAGGAACTGATCCGCCCATTTCTAACTTAAGATGTCGTATCAGTCATAATTTTGTAGTAAAATAAGGAGCGGGGTTAGTGTGCACTTAACACTGCTGTGTTGAAGGACCAAGATCCTGGAAATCGACTGAAAAATCGAGTAAATGTGCTGGTATTTCCACAGGGTGGTAACCGGAGCTGTCGATCATAGGATTTTTAAACGCTTTGTAACATTAGAAATTAGATATAAAAATATCGATAAAAAGTCGTGGAACCTTTGGTGTAAAGATACGAAATGTTATAATTACCACAAAACACCAAACCATAACAAACACTCTCGACGTACGTTTCGCCAACCAAGTTGGCATCATCAGGAGATGATTAAAACTAATCAAAACTTAATCATCTCCTGATGATGCCAACTTGGTTGGCGAAACGTACGTCGAGAGTGTTTGTTATGGTTCGGTGTTTTGTGGTAATTATAACATTTCGTATAAAAATATCGAACATTACCTCAGAAATATATAGCGAATAGCGATACTTTATGCTCCCGTCCAGTGGATAAAACGTAATCATTTTGTTTATGCTCCTTAACTATCGGCATTTATTTTTGTAGAGGTAATTTTCGACATTTTAATTTTTAATTTCTGCCGTTATAAAACATGTAAAATTTATTTTGGTTATTATTTTTTATAGTTTATCCTGAAATAGTGCAAAGTGATAATAAATCATTGTTTCTGACAGACTCCAGTGGTATCATAAAGCAGGTATCTAGGCTTCTTCTAAATTATTCCTAAATTCAGGTAAAGACTTAATAACCAGGTTGTCTATTTAATACAATTTATAACAAAACATAATAGTATAAAAATATATATGAGCACTGTGGTTGGAATAAAAACAAAATAAAATATAGTTACTTCTTACCACAACAGTTTTATTGATGGATGTACATTTCGAAAGCTAAGCTTTCATCTTCAGCGAACACTACATGATGTAGTGTTCGCTGAAGATGAAAGCTTAGCTTTCGAAATGTACATCCATCAATAAGACTGTTGTGGTAAGAAGTAACTATATTTTATTTTGTTGATAATAGTATAGGTAATATTAAAAATATACAGTCCTAAAATTTATTGGTTATTAAGTCTTTACCTGAATTTGGGAATAATTTAAAAAATGCCCATAAGGTACTTACTTTATAACTCTAAATTTTTGTTGTGGTGGCAATTTTAAATTTTAATTAATTATAATTTATAAATGTCTCATCTAAAGCAAGAATCACACTCCGGCTGCCAGCCGTACGATTCTCAATCACACTGTAGTTTGGTGCGGAACGACTGCTTACCCCCCACCAAAGGAGTTGTTTATTTATTTATTAAAAAAAATGTTAGGAAAACTCCGTAATTAAATTAATGAAAGTACAGTGGTCACTCGGAGTTAATATTTATTTAATATTCACTAATTATAAACCATAAATTTACTTACACTAACTTATAAACTACACAAAATAAACTAACAACTAACTTAAAACTACAATTATACTAACAAAATCAAGCTTTCGACCTTAATTAGGTCCTCTTCAGGATACTACTGCCTTCTTTTTAGGATTTCCTTGATTTTATCTTGAGTTTTGTTTACCGGGTTTTTGTTAATCAATTTATATTATGTTTTATCATCATTAAGGATATCATGCATCTTCTCCATATAGTCTTTTTTATATAAAATCACTATTGCTCCTCCCTTATCCACCTTCGTATCCATAAGTTCACTATGTTCTTTAAAATTTATGTATTGTATAGATTATAGACGCGTCGACATCTCAGATCATTAGCGTCTTTCAATTACACTAAATAACAACTATCTTAAAACTAAATAACATCACAAAACATCCATGAGCGCAGGTGGGATTCGAACCCACGGCAGTCCAGTCCAGAGGTTGCGGCACTAAGCACGCTAACCACTAGGCTTTACTGCCCTCGGAGTTGTTTACAAACATTGACGAGACAAATGTCGACGCGATATTCCGAGTGCGTATATTATTATAATTTACATTCCAACAACACGCGAATGCCCCAAAAAATAATAAAACAAACCAAACGTAGCCTAACTTTTTGACGTGAATGCGTCTTAAAACATCAGCTGTCATCTTATCGTGCTCCCAGCCGTAGCCAATGAAATAGAAACAGTTCTATTTTCCAGTCGTAGCCGTGATCGTTGACGGCTGTGCGCTGATTGGTCGAGAGCTACAGAATGTTCCTAGCCGCAGACGTCGAGGGCTACGACTACGGCTGGCAGCCGGTAGAGTGATACGCGCTTTACTTGTAAATAATCCACCTGTTTGTAATAATGCTTTCGAGTTGCATTGTGTAGACCAAATGGCAGTTCTTGAGGCAGCTTTATCAATCAAAACTAAAACAAGTGGGATTGACACGTTCAATATCGATCACATTTTGATGTGTTTACCATTTTGTTTAAAGGCCTTAACTGATGTTATGAATTTTTCAATAATGTCGTGTACAGTTCCTTCTATTTGGAAAAGTGCTTTAATAACCCCGATACCAAAAATTAAAAATCCTACTGAGTATAAAAACCTACGTCCGATTAGCATATTACCCGCCCTGTCTAAAATATTAGAACGTATAATTCTGAATCAAGTAAATGCATACATTGAAAATAATAAAATATTGTCTAAAACACAAAGTGGTTTTCGTAAATGCAATAGTACAACTACAATCATGACTAATGTAGTCAGTCTTATGCAACATACCATTGACATTGGCAACGTTGGAATTTTGGTACTATTGGATTTCACAAAAGCTTTTAACTTGCTGAATCATGACTTGCTAATTGCAAAATTGTATTCGCTGGGTTTTTCTCATTTATCTGTACAATGGTTCAAAAATTACTTAAGTGAGAGAAATCAAAGAACTAAATAGATCAAGATGGTGTTGTTAAGGTGTCACAGCCACTAGACATATGCAGTGGTGTTCCACAAGGAAGCTTGATTGGTCCTGTGCTTTTCAACATCTACGTTTCAGATTTACATTCTGCAGTGTCCCATAGTCACGTCTTCCAATATGCCGACGATACACAGTTGTTGATTGGATGCCCAAAATCGGAAATAGAGTCCACCATAAATAAACTAAACGGTGACCTTGAATTCATAAAAAAGTGGTCTGTTATCAACTGTATGCAAATAAACCCTGCAAAGACTATTTCTTTACCTGCATTCGCCAGCAAAACTAATCTTTCAGTTTTTGATAATGCCCCTTTGATTAATATTTGTGATACTGACATTCAGTACAGTGATTCCGCCAAAGATCTGGGTTTCGTTATTGATTGTAGTCTGCAATGGAAATCTCATATAAGTCAGCTTTGTCAAAGGCCATATGTGAAACTAAAAAACTTATATCAGTATACATACATTTTAGATCAATCTGTTAAACTAAAGTTAGTTGATGCTTTAATTATTTCTATAATCGCATATGGTGATATAGTTTACTTCGGTCTGAATAATCAATTGGCATACAAACTTCAGAAGCTTCAAAACTCTTGTATTCGCTTCGCGTGTAATGTCGGTAGGAGACAGAGAATCCATCCCATTCTTAAAAAACTTTCAATACTGGATATGGCGGATTTACGTTTACTGCATATGCTGGGTCTGATGCACTCTATATTAAATACTAAAAAGCCAGATTATTTGTATGAAAAATTTAGGTATCTTTCAGAATTTCATAATTATCAGACCCGGAATGATTTAGATCTGACTATTCCATCATGCCACACTGCACTGGGATCGTCTTCATTTATAATTGAGGGTCCAAAACAGTGGAATAAATTACCTGGTAGCATTAGATGCCTTAAAAATATAAAACAATTTATTAACAATTGTAAAGAAGTGCTGCTTGAAAATATTAAGTACTTGTAATTAACAGTGCCTAAATTTAATCTGATCACAAATGTTTTGTTTTTTACTTTGTATGTTTTACGTTTATATATTAATATTCTATTATACTTGTTGTTATGTGTATATTATGTAGTATTGTGCTATTAGTGATGCACACGATATATTTTTATATTTCATTCATGAGAGGGTATGTTGAAAACGGCTACGGCTAAACATTTCCCTAAATAAAGAATTTATTATTATTATTATTATTATTAAATAGTTAGTAGGTAGTATTTAAAATTATAAATATTCTAAATGTTAATTCTTTTATATGAATATTTATATAAAATTAACACAATGAATTATTAATAACCAAATTGGCTGCAAATCCAAAAATTTTGTACATCTATTCAACTATTGGGGTCCGTCAAATGAGCATCTGACATCTGGTGGCAGAAAATTGTACTCAAACGAGGGAAAATTTTACATGCTAACAGTGCAAATTAATCATGAAATTGTTTATTACAAAAATAAAACAAGTAAAATAAACAAAAAGTTTATCGAAAATGGAATTCGCGACGGCAATAAACACTGTCAGTTATTGCCTTGTAAAACTTACTTTACAGAGAATTATTTTCTAATGAAATGTGGAAAAACTGTATTTATGAATTAAAAAAATATTTTATAGTAATAATAAGATGTACTTGTTATCATACTGCACTAAAATAGTTGAATCCCTGATGATTAACAAATTTATAGGATTAACTTCGTATACAAATATTTTGAGGTTAGTAACTTACCTACTTATTACAATATAACTTATTATGTTGCAGTTATGTGTTTACATTATTCACCTAACCCAGCCTTAAAAGCGCATTGTACGCGGATGATTAATTTCGTGGAGATTTTCTTTTAATTTTGATGTTTTTAAGCAATAGGTATGTCGTAAAGATTACTACTTTTGACAGTTCATTTTGCATGCATTTTTCTCGTTATATTTCCAACATTTGATAATATGCCCGGCTTTGAGAATCCATTCTCCTTCAACGAAATTCCTTTGTTTAGGATTCGTACCGGCCCAATCACAAATTGCACTTATATTTATCATTTCTTATCACTTTGAAAATCATAAAATTACACGCAAAAGTATACCCCGTATATGAAATTTCCCCCCGTCTGCGCCATGTTTTTGAAGCTCCACCTATCTGACGGATTCCAATACAACAGTCGTATTAAACTAATCATTTATTCAATGATTAATGTTAATCTATCTAACTGATGTTATTAATAATTTGTAGTTTGTAGAAATATTTGGTGACGGAAAAAAAATTCTAAAAGCGTCATTAATAAAAGCATTTTAGAATTTTATTTTTTGGAATTGTAATCTTCTTTATTATTACCTACTCTATGGACATTGTACCACTGGAATCTGCTAAAAACTATGATTTCAGAATGCACTATAATAGTTTTCATTAAAAACTTTTATTTGAAGGTTTTTTCTCTAAAATCATTTTTAGGAAACCAGGAAATTACGAAAGTATGATTTTTAAAATCAAAGTCCTATGATCGATTGTCGCACTCACCACTCTGTATAAATTTACCAATGATCTCCCATACTTACTAACTGGATATCTGATGCATATTAATATGCATTGGTTCCATATTATGGAAAATTTAAAAAATGGAACCAGTGGGGGCTACCATAATTTTTTCATTAGATAGCGCTAGTGGCAAGTGAGATCTACGTAAAATGTTTACATTTTTATTCGTCAGATGGCGCTAGTGGCAAGTAAGGTATATGTCAAACGTTTAGAATGGTTTAGAGATTAACGGTTTGTATTTAGTCATTCTTAATTTATCCACTATAAAAGAATAAATAATAAAATAAATACCAAACTGTGATTTAGTCGTTAAATGATTAAATGACTGATACTTTACATGCTAATAGCGCCATCAGGTGGCGGAAAATCTAAACAGTAGACACTGACATTTAAATGACAAAAGTGATGTATACCTTACTAAAGTTACTAGATCTAGTAACTTTATACCTTACTTACTAGTGGCGCTATCAGGTGGTAAAAAGAAACTTAGTAGTTCTCATTGATGTGATAGCCAGCGCCACACAATATCGGGCCGAGAACTAAAATGAAGCACTGATTTCCATGACAATAAGGTACATTTTAGTTACTGGCCCGATATTGTGTGGTGCTGATTATCCGTGCAAATTGGGACAATGACGGACAACAGGATCCAGCTAGTAAGAATTGAGATCAGTGGTATTGACTGTGCTTTTACTACTAACACTGCCGGAATTGGATTTTTCGAGTACTCGCACGCCCCTATACTACGATAAACATAGCCTACGAGTTTGTAGTAGGGCACGCAATATTATGCCATTAATTCTATAAACAGCAAAAGTGTGAACTCCGCATTTAAAGGAATGTCACGGTCATTGCCTGAGGATGTGTAGATAAGTCAAACTGCCGATCTATCCAAATTTACATGTCATGTATGAATATTAGTAACGTGAAAAGTGAAGGACTGCTACGACAATATTGTTAAGGGATCATCCTGTATATAAACGTCAGGCAGGAATTCGGAGAAACGGGATCTTCTTACTGTAACAGCTGGTACCTGCACGAAAGTTCTAGAGCCAATGAGAACGTACTAGGCTGGGGCGCGCAGCGTATATAAACAAGCCGGTCCGAGTGAATCAGGCAGTGAATGGTGAGTCGTGCAACCAAGCGGATCAGTGATATAATTAATATTAGTCAATCAACGGTCGAATCAGTCAGTACAGTGATATAAATAGTGGAGTGGTTATAAATAAATAGTACTGAAGTAACTGGGTAAATAAGTTGACATAAATATAGAAATAAATACACAGTATTTTGTGAAATATAAATAGACATACTTGGAAATAAATAGTTGACTGTATATAGTTAAAAATTACGAATTATTGTATATAGTTATTTGTTTTGCTTTGTAATTACTGTTTAGTTATCGTTTAATTGTGTTGATTGTTTGAATTGACTTTTCGTTGTTGCGTTCATTATTGTTGTGTTTTTAATTATTGTAAATAAATATTTAATCTGCCAACTCAGAAAACAGTTTTGTAACAATATGTTAAAACGAGTAATAGTAGTAGAAGTTATTCTTAGAAGATATTATTCCTAGTAGATATTTTTGCTATTAGATATTATTCCTAGTAGATATTATTCTTAGTAGATATTATTCCTAGTAGAAATTAATCCTAGTAGATTAGTAGATGTCATTCCTAGTGGATGTTCTTCCTGGTAGATGTTAATCCTAGTAAATATAATTCCTAGCAAATATTATTCCTAGTAGATATTATTGTGAGCATCGCCACAAAACTAGAAACAGTTACTTAAAAAATGTCTTATTGACACTTAAAAGTTATCGTATTTTTAGAGTACCGATGCCACTAGAAACCCTTATAATTTCGTCATGTCCGTTCGTCTGTCTGTCACAGCCCCATAAATCTTGAAATTTACAACCGATTTTGATGAAATTGTAAAAAAAATTGAAGCACCTCTCCTTACATGGGAAGTCATAATTACAAAAAATGTTCATGTGCTTCATCGAGTGAGGTATCATTGGACAGGTCTTTTAAAATTCCAACAGACTTACTAACATGTAATTTAAATTTGGAGCCGTAGTAACGAGCTGTAAGTATACAAAGTTCTTGCAGTGCACCCCGTCTAACGTTTGATAAAAAAAATCTGAAATAGTAGTTTATGCAACAAGTGTCTAAAGTGACGGATTATGTAACAGTAGCGATTTTGCGATACGAACCTAAGGTTATAATGTTGCATTTATACCAGAATGAGTGTGAGTTTACTGCACGAGCCGAAGACGAGCGCGGTCATCACACGAGTTGGAAAAATCTGCTAGATTACGTTCGGAATTGTTTAGATGGCTCGAATTGCATATTTGTCACGTGACCAAAAATCTGCTCGCACGGCTCGATCAATCGAGTGCAAAACCGAACTTACTCAATGAATCACTAATTAACAAACGGAACACACAACTCTTAAATTGAACTTGCAAGTGTTGCAAAAAAAATATTATTATATCGTTTAGTGAGTACTTTCATTAAAAATTATTTCGATCACTATAAAATTATAAGTTTTGGACAAACTCAATAAAAACTGCGGGTAATTTGAAAATCCTCTAATTTTCCAAAACGGGTTGTTAAAAAATCTGGAAAAAACATGAAAATATTTTATGAAAAGCATGACAGCTACGGAACCCTAATTTATTCGTATCGGACACTTTTCAGTATTTTTACTTCCCACCTCTACTATGGTAGGGAAGTAATGGATTTAGTCCGAAAAAAATATTTCGAGATTTTAACAGATTTTCACGTTTTGAGACCCTAGCAATCGTTTAAGATCATTTTCTGACTGATGTCTGTATGTGTGTGTGTGTGTATATGTGGTCAATTTTTCGCCTTCGATATCTTAAGAACGGAACAACATACGGGCATTCCGATTGTTCTATTGTGTTTATCAACCTTTAACTTAGATCTGATTAGATTTTGAGTCAAATCGGTTCAGTGGATCCTGAGATATTCAAAAAAACGTCCTCAATGTCACGTATTAACATAGGTAAAAAAAAATATAAATGAATTCTAGATGTTATAATATGAAAAAAATGTAAATATTTTTTTTCTCTAAAATGTATAGTTTTCGAGAAAAAAAATATTTTACTAAAAAAAATAAAAATTGTACGTAAATCAAGGTAACCATGATTTTTGCTATATTAAGCTAACCATCAGTAGATCACCAAATAAAAAAGAGGGCCATGCTTTTCTCAAAGAATAAAAATTAAATTGTGTTTTAAAGACCACCAACAGCTAAGGTTATTTGGGCCTAGTCAAAGAATAAAAAAAAGAGTGTTTATTTTTTGCAAATATTTACTAGGTGGGAAGTATAGGACTGGTCATCAGTCGAATTTTTTTAATGGTATTCTACATATTTTTATTTTATTTTTATTGTCATTATTAACGTTACGGATCACCCTGTACATAAACGGCAGGAAAGAGATCTGAGAAACGGGGTCTGCTTACTGAACAACTGGTACCTGCGCGAAAGTTCTACAGAAAGCGAGAACACACTAGGCTTACGCCACGCAGCCTATATAAACAGCCTGTACGAGTGAGTGAGAAATCAGTCAACGGTGAGTCACGCAGTCAAGTCTACGCTGGATCAGTGATATAAACAGTGCCGTGAAATAAATAATAATATTCATAAAATAAATACTAGTATAGTGATAATAATTAGGAGTTATTGTATATATTTGTTTTGTTTTGCTTTGTAATTACTGTTTAGTTATTGTTTACTTGTCTTATTTGTTAGAACTGACTTTTCGTTGTTGCATTCATTATTATTGTGTTTTTAATTATTGTAAATAAATATTTATTCTGCCAACTCAGAAAACAGTTTTGTAACATTAACTTAATGGTATCCAGATCCTACATATTTTTAACAGACGCTAATGACTTTAGCTGTCGATCGTCTATAATCCGCAATCTATCTATCTACATATTTTAACTAATATGTTCAATCTAAAAAACGTATCAGAAAAACGTCAACATAATGAAAATGTCTTATAAAAATATGGCGAGATCTTTGTTTGTTGACACAGATTTATTTTATCTCTCAATACATAGACAAGAAGTGGTAGGTGTTACACAGAGTTTCTCTCTAAATATACACTCAAGTGTACATAGTTGACATATGTACATACAAGTGCTCTTAACTTCTTTATTCTTCCTGTTGCTAGGCAACTCTCATAATGCGAAGAGCGTGTGCACTTACACACGAAGTTGTTGGCTAATTCTGGTTCAGACCGACAATAAACACGATGAATATACGCAGACTGAATGGTCTACAAGTTCAGTACAGAAACTGTTATTTATGATATATTATAACAGTTATATTAACCAATAATATTTGTATTAGGTAAATGATAAAATCAAACGATTTTTAACCCCTTATATCCACAACAATATTATTCACATAACAATTAGAGGAGAAAATAATATATATCAGACAGCCAAGCTGCCATGATTTGTATAAGCTATATCTAAGAAAAAATCAAATGACCACTGTCGGGACTTGAATCCGAAACTCCCAGTTTCCGGCTAGGTGAGTTACCAATTTCTCCACAGTGCCCGAGAGTGGTAACTGATCCCCTCTTATATATAGCAATTTCAGATATGAAAACTCAATACATGCGAGAGCTGATTATTTAAATAAACTACAAGCCTTTGTTTATTAATAATAATTGTTACTGTTACAAAACTGTTTTCTGAGTTGACGGAATAAATATTTATTTACAATAATTAAAAACACAATAATAATGAACTCAACAACGAAAAGTCAATTCTAACAATCAACACAAGTAAACAATAATTAACAGTAATTACAAAGCAAAACTAAACCACTATATACACTAATTCGTAATTATTACCACTACACTCGTATTTATTTATAAATTTGGTTATTTATATGACGGCACTATTTATTTTACTGCTCCAACGTAAACTTGAATGCGCGCACCGTTGACTGATCCTCTCACTCACTCGTACTGCTGATATGCTGCATGCCGTAAACCTAGTGCGTTCTCGCTTTCTCTAGAACTTTCGCGCAGGTACCAGTTGTTCAGTAAGCAGACCCGTTTCTCAGAACTCTTGCCTGCCGTTTATATACAGGGTGATCCGTAACATTACAAAATAACAGTTCTGAAGATACAACAAATTAGTTTCGAAACATATAAATAACACTAGCTTATTTCTAACCCTTAACAATATATCTTTTTACTAGATACTCTTCTATGCTAATAAAAATTAAACTACAAATTTAAAAAACCCCCGACGCAAAAAAGTAAACCTTTAAAAAGTGAGAAATAATTAATATTTACTATATCTGGCCCGATGCACCGTCTATTTCTTCGTTTAGATGAAATATTTTATTCGTAAATGCGTCGGGGACCACTCAAACATTGATATTTTTGTCATTTTACAGTCATGGCCCCCGACGCATTTACGAATAAAATATTTCATCTAAACGAAGAAATAGACGGTGTATCAGGCCAGATATAAGTAGTAGATATTAATTATTTCTCAGTTTTTAAAGGTTTACTTTTTTGCGCCGGGGATTTTTTAAATTTTTAATTTAATTTTATTTCATACTTTTTAAACTAACTAGGTAATCAAAAACTAATTATTTGAGCTCAAACTCGAAATTTCTAGCTGTAAAACTGCGATGAGAGCTGAAGATCTAGAAAACGGCTGAACCGATTTCAATCAAACATGGCTAAGAACCATCTCGCAAATAACATCTTTCAATCAAGCAAAACCGCATTGAAATCGGTCCATCAGTTTGAGAGCTGCGATGCCACATACATTACAAATTGTGATGAAAACTAAAGATCTTGGAAACGGCTGAACCGATTTCAATCAAACATGGCTAAGAACCATCTCGCAAATACCATCTTTAAAACAAACAAAACCGCTTTTAAATCGGTTGATCCGTTTGGGAGCTAGGATGCCACACACAGATACACATATACACACGTTAAACTTAAATAACACCCCTTTTTGTCGGGGGTTAAAAAGTATAGATTTCTATTAAATTAGTAAGAGCTATTCTCGTATCATACGACGCGTTTTACAGTGACGCGTATGGCGGACGGATTAGCCGGGACACGTTTGATCGGTCAAAATCCTAACCGGGACCGTACAGCTAATAATATACAGCGTGAACATTCAAAGCAAGGCTTGTGGTACGCGAGCGTGCGTGGTATCGTCGTGTGCGATAAGCGCTTGATCTATTCTCTTCGACTGCACACGGTGAACTGCGAAATCCAAGACAACCGACAAAATATCGACGCGACCGGCGACCCACGGAGCTGTGAATTGGCTTTAAAGGCACCGATTCTCGACCACCAAGTTGTAGTCAATCACTTTTATTAGTAGATTGTATATCTAAATTCGTAATGGGGTATATTACTGACGAGTGATGACAGTATGTTAAAATGTTGGCGCATACACGTAATTCAAGAATTACAAGGCGCGAAATTCATATAATATACAATTTTATGCTAGTAAGTTAAAGTCGTTCTAAACTTTTAACCCAGTAGGCCATGCTTTTCCAAAATATCAATCATAAAATGACGTCACCATCTGTCAAAGTATTGTTCTAATAATTAGGAAGTTTCCATTGGACGAAAATACTAATTCTGATACTGTCACATCATTATAATAAAGAAAACTTTAAAAATTCTGAAAGAATTATTTTGATATCTTTAATTTCAACGGAGATATTCAATTTTTTGTACGTGGGGTCGCAAACGAAACTGATTTATGAATTGCTGTTTTTAAGCTTTGTAAGTAATTAGAACCGAGGTTACTTAGTGACTATTTTGTTGTAATAAGACTTTTCTATTTATATTAAATTAAAATTAACTGTCAAAAATTTAGATATTATGTCAATATTTTCCGTTATCAACTGGTTTGTTTTTAGTGTTTCCATAACAATTTATGAGTTTAAAGAAAGAGATTTATCGGAAGTTACCATGTTACCACACATACAAACTGAAAATAACTTTTAAAAATATTGTGCCGCTTGACGTCACCCGGACTGAAAACGGAATTTCTTGGAGAATTGTCAAATTCAAATTTTGAAGTAGTTTAACTTTGTTGTTTTTAAAGATATTTCAAAAATTCTTCCGCCATTAATTTTGTAATTTTTAGAACTATGATTTAGACTAATAAAATAATAAATTATAATTTAAAAAAACTAAAAAACACGCTTTAATGAACTAAAAAGTAAAAAATAATTAATTTTATTGTAAAAAGCGTGGGGTAGTATGAAAATATGATACAAAGCACCCCACGCCTTTTTACAATAAAATTAATTATTTTTTACTTTTTAGCTCATTAAAGCGTGTTTTTTAGTTTTTTTAAATTATAATTTATTTTTGCTTTTTAGTCCTGGAGATCCTGGTCAGGATAATGGGACAAACTTATGGAATTATTGTATTGTAATCGGTCCTTGATAAGTGTGCAAAGTTTCAGTTCAATCTGAAGTTTTTTGCTTTTTTTTTTAGTCCTGGAGATCCTGGTCAGGATAATGGAACAAACTTATTGAATTATTGTATTGTCGTCGGTCCTTGATAAGTGTGCAAAGTTTAAACTAAATCTGACCGTTCAAAGTTGGTCAAAATCAAGTTCAAAGAAGTCGGTTACAAACTGACAAACACACAAGCCCGCAAGCCCGCAAACATACAGGTGAAGCTAATATAAGCGTGTTAAAAAAGGGAAACTTCCTAATTAAATTTAAGTAGTCGTAATACCATTACGTATGGACATGTCTGAAATCCTGAAGATCTAAGAGCTTCATTTCTGCAATATGTGTTAATCACAGAAGACCCATTTTCAAAATAAGTTTTAACAATATAAACACGTTGGTCTACTGTGTACCGCTCCATAGTTAAAATTGTCCTGGTGTGCAGAATGCAGCACAAACAGGATATAACCACAAAAATTTGCAATAAGGAACGTAGCAACAAAAAAACATCGGGAAACTCTCCTTGGAACATCCATTATTATTGAAAATTGTTTCGTAGCAAAGCAGCCAATTATATAATTGATTCGAAACATATTGGAAAAAATCATTTTATCAACCATAGTCACAGTCAGGATTCTAACCTGAACCTTTCCACTTTCGCGGCGGAATGAGCTTACAGTACTCAACCGTGACATGATTTCCAAACTAACATTTTCCTTGTATACTTCAGAATCGCATGTAGTGAAAATCTATTGATTCCGAAGCATATAAGGAAAATGTTAGTTTGGTAATCATGTCACGGTTGAGTACTGTAAGCTCATTCCGCCGCGAAAGTGGAAAGGTTCAGGTTAGAATCCTGACTGTGACTATGGTTGATAAAATGATTTTTTGCAATATGTTTCGAATCAATTATATAATTGGCTGCTTTCCAACGAAACAATTTCCAATTGCAATTCAGCCGTATAAATCTTATTAATTTATCCATTATTATGTTTGCACCTTGCTAACGTATTCTCCTACAATATCCGCCATATTTGTAAATTTCTTACTCTCTACGAAAAGCAAACGATAAAAAAAAGTGAATAAAATTGAATAAAAATAGCACTCATTAAACTAAATAGCTACGGTAACTTACTCAAAGTACCTTGTTTAGAAGTAAAGTAGTTGTGCAACGTCGCACTCTAACTGCATTAAATTTATTTACTCGCCGTGCTCTCAAGTAGTTGCCTTTTCAACAGTGTGGAAACGTACACCGAGTGCACCTTTACCGTCGAATGCTACCCACTGATCTACTGTGCATTTATATACAAGGAGTCCCAGAGCTAATTTGTACTGTGCCTGAACTTTGCAGTATTTTAATAGTAGTTTATACAACTATAGTACAATTAAGTGGTGTGCCGTTAATTGATCCCAGCAATTTTATACCACGACAAGTGATCCCACGACAACTGATCCCAACGACATTTGATCCCAACGACAATTGATCCCACGATATCTGATCCCAAAAAATTGTCTATAAACTAACAGAGCCTGATAAGTAATAAAGCTATTAAATTTTATTAATTTAATGAAATAATTTAATCGAGGGAAATTTGTTTGACTCAAATTTGTAAACGTTATGATATATTTGTAATTACATTGTTATTAGAATTCAAACGAATGTAATAGTAAATATAATGTGTTTATGAGTTAACAATCCTTTAAAGATTATGTAAAGATCAAGTTGAATTCACTTTTATTTATCATTGCCCGGGATACGTCATAATTTTGTCAAATATTGTATTTTATGGTAAATGATAAAATCAATCGATTTAAAACCCCTTATATCCACACCATATTATTCACATAACAATTAGAGGTGAAAATAATAAATATCTCAGACAGCTATGCTGTCATGATTTTTGAGCTATATCTAAGAAAAAATCAAATGACCACTGTCGGGATTCGAACCCGAAACCCCCAGTTTCCGGCTAGGTGAGTTACCGATTTCTCCACAGTGCCCGAGAGTGGAAACCGATCTCTTCTTATATATAGCAATTTCACATTGTATTTTATGAATTAATAACAAATTATCACGCTGACTTTTCATAAACTTTAATGGCATATTTAACAATTCGATATAATGTGAAAAGCACGAAAGACCAAATTGACTGCACACCTGATGTTTCGAAGTTTCTATGTACAATAATTTTTCAACAAAATTTATAAAATACAGTATTTGACAAAATTACGACGTATTCCGGGCAATGATAAATAAAAGTGGATTATTCAACTTGATCTTTACATAATCTTTAAAGGATTATTAACTCATAAACACATTATATTATTTACTATTACATTCGTTAGAATTCCAACAACAATGTAATTACGCCTACAGATTTGATTCAAACAAATTTCCCTCGATTAAATTATTTCATTAAATTAATGAAATTTAATAGCTTTATTACTTATCAGGCTTTGTTAGTTTATAGACAATTTTTTGGGATCAAATGTCGTGGGATCAATTGCCGTTGGGATCAAATGTCGTTGGGATCAGTTGTCGTGGTATAAAATTGCTGGGATCAAATGTCATGGAACCCAATTAAGTATAAGACGCGAGGGATGAAGGTGGTATGCGAGCCACAGGCGAGAGTACCAACACATCAGCTGTCAAAAAATTGAATGACTATAATAGCTGGTGTGTTTGGTATCAAGGTGTAGTGTAGATAATTTTTCACTGAAAAGTGTAAACAAGTTCACCAAAAGTGTAAACTAATTGTATACTTGTAACAAACGGGCTAGTGTACATTCTGAGCAGATTGTACATGCGCATTACAAAATAAATAAATGACAGATTGGCTGAGTTCATTATTTCTAGTTTTTACAGTTTTTTTGGTTGTAAAAATGTTAAACTCACTGCCATATTTATCTTGTACCATTACATTTTGAAGTTCACTCATTTTTAAGAGACAAAAAATGTAAAAAACAGAGTACGAAAAAAGTATCAAATCTGTCAAAGCGCTTGTCAATTCAGACATGTATCACGTGACCTACACTACACTACGTGCACCTGCTCAAGAGCCGGGCCTAATAGTTGTTACACTTTTAGTCCCACACTGAAATAACAAACAGGACAGTTATTTTACAATTTTGTATAACAAACGTAATAGTGTCAAAAGTGTTTACACTTTTTACACTACATCTTGATACCAAACACACCTAATATTAAAATATAGCATCCGTAGACATCGCATACGCTATCTTCCAATTTTCATATTACACTGTGCAACAGACAAGGACAACCGAAATAAGTTCGCGATTTATTAGGAAAAATCGAATTTATATAGTAGTTGGATTTGCATACAAATCTGTATAAAGAACTGTTTTGACACATTATTTAATACGAAATATATGTAAAATTTTCTTGTATTTCGTTTAAAACCGGTTTCGAATCGATCTGAATTGAATTGAGCAAATTATAAGCAAAAAACACGGTTTTTCAAATTTGCTCCCCTCTGGAACCAAAGTTCAAAAATCGAGCAACGTTCGGATCAAATAGACCCCGAGAAGAACTGAACAAAAAAAAGTTTTTTTAAATCGGATATTCCGTTTGGGCAGTGCGACTGATACAAAAAAGCGTGACAGACTCACAGACGTACAGACAAAGCGAGTGTATACAGGGTGTCGAAAAAAGGGGGACATGGAAGGTGGGCATTTTGCTGCAAAGAGAAAATAAAATAAAATAAACCAAATTAAATTTAAAAAGCATGTTTCTTTTATTATAGACAATGTACGATAAGTAACTTACGCTATTGCATACATAAGTGTAAATATTTCACTAACGGTTCGTTTGCGGACCTATGTTTATTAAAATTTTTCGATTTATTTTGGGTCATACTATATGCCCCTAAAATATTTCACCCTCTTTTTTCAACACCCTGTATAGGCGCCTCTAGCTGTGCTTAGGTCGCGCCTAAAAAGGATCACAGCTTCTAAAATATAAAACTGTAGATAATGTCTTGAACATAAAATTGTGTGTAAATTACTGAAAAAGAGCTTTATGTTAAATTATAATTAACTTATAGTCTTCTGCAATTATTTTTAACGAGTCGCATTAATTCAATAAAGAACAAGCCGTGAGGTGGGTCGTTTATTAGGACTAAAGTGCGACCCTTGAGGTCCACACGACGAACTTCCCAGTTTGATAAATATTTAATAATAATAATTAAATTAGATATTACACAGAAAAGTAATCATTTCAATCATTAAAACATCAATAATTAAAAAAAAAAAAAAAAAAAAAAAAAAACGGCTGAACCGATTTTTATAAAATTTATGTCGGATTAAAATGACGTTAACACGCCTCGATTGACACCCTTACGAAGTCGATATAATTTTTTATTCGCGAGATATTGTGTAAAATCTACTTTTTTGGAGGTTATTTGGTTAAGAAAAAAGAACGGCTGAACCGATTTTGAAAAAATTTCTTTCAGATCATATTTACGTTAATACGCGTCGATTGGCACCCTAACGTAGTCGATATCATTTTTCGTTCTCGAGATTTCGTCTTTGAAAGAAATGTACACATACGTACGTACGTACGTACGTACGTACGTACGTACGTACGTACGTACACACACACACACACACACACACACACACAGACATCTTTCTAAAAGTAGTGTAAAAATAGTGTAGTGACCTTGAAACATAAAAATTTGTTATACATTTTGATTTCGATTTTCGGACCCATTACAATAACTTCCAGTGGGAAGTTAAAAACTGTAGCCACAAAACATTGTGACATTATTTCAGTTTAAATTTAATTATTTAATTACATTTATGAAAAATTTTTCTTTCTCTCGCAAAAAGAATTAATTAAAAAATCGGCCAAGTACCAACTGCGTTTGTACACAGGGGGGCTTCGTACTTTCCGCTATTATTAACTGACTGTATTACCCGGCGTTGGCCGGGAATTACAGCCGCCTATTATGATAACATAATGAAATGTAGTCTTAAAACCTTGCCACATTATACTATATTTAGGTATTCGTGAAAGCCACATGGAAAAAAATATTTTCCGAGTTTTTCGCGGTTAGACAGCGGACAGGCGTTGCCTATAATATTTGACAAAAACATAGCGAATAGAAAATCATTGTGTCATCGATGCTCGTTCGCGCTCGACAAGTGACAACACTACCTACAAACCCTGTCTGTGCCCAAAATCTGTGATTATCGTTCATATGGTGGAAGTACGGGTTACGTATGGTGGGAGGCACGGGTCACACGTGTGGAAACATCTATACAACGTGGTAAATAATGGTATGAGATTTAAGGGCTCGTAAGGCCTAATTTAGGGTAAGTTCGGTTTTAAGCTCAGATCGATCTGAGTGCTCCAATGCATTCAAATTTAACATTTATATGCTCTGAAAGATCTCTAACCTGCGTTCGGATTTAAAATCTAGAGGAGATCCAGCACGCTCTATGAGCTCCGAGAACAGCGAGCGAGCAAGCAGATTTAACCATCTTCAGAGCATTCATTTTAAAAATGAGCGAAAACAATTGTTGTGAGAATGGATAAATTTCGAAGTTTATTTATATGAGGTAATTTTTCAATTGGTAAAAATACACGAATAATATTTATTCAAAGAATAGTAATAACCAACAAGTCTTTATCGCACAGAATGATTAAATAAAATATTTATTATCTATATCTATGGGTCGAAAAAATCAACAACCGGTAGTACTATTAATTTTAAAATAAAGGAATAAAACGAAAAAAATTGTGAATCATGATTTATTATTATAACAACGTTAAATTAAATCAAAATTAAGAGCAATTAAGAATATATTTCGGCTTTAGTAATAAGAATTTAACTTGCTGGGGCCATTTTATTCTGACGTTTGGAAAAATCTGCTAGATTACTGAATTGTTTAGATGGCTCGATTTGCTTGCTTGTCACGTGACCAAAAATCTGTTCGCTCGGTTCGATCAATCGAGTGCAAAACCGAACTTACCCTTGATGTCCCTAATAGAAATTAGGACTTTTGCTTTTTTCGTCAAAATCTATTAATATCTTTCATACTGTGGAAGTACGGGTTACGTACGGTGGGAGGAACGGCTCACATATGGTGGAAACATCCATACAACATGATAAATAATGGTATGAGATTTAAGGGCTCTTCAAAACCTAATTTAATGCCCCTAATAGAAATTTAGGGCTCTTGCCTTTTTTATTCAAATCTATGAATATCTTTCGTACGGTGGAAGTGCGGGTTACGTATGGTGGGAGGCACGGCTTACATTTATGATGGAAATACTATTAAGGTAATGTTAATTTAGTTGCTTTAACGTCCAAATACATTGAATAATTACCTTAAGGTCTCAACACACAACGGTTTGAAATATTCTGGATATTTTTTTAAAATTTATATCACTGTAAATTTAGAAAAGTTCAATCTACTTGAAATAATTAAACTTTTAACATTAAATTAATTCTATTTAATACAAACATAACACACATAAAAATACATATCTAATATAAAAAAAAATAAATCGAAGTACAGAACCGATTCAAAAATGCTAAAGAAATCGACGTATATACATAAAAATAAAAAATGACGCCAGTAAATTAAATTCTTATTACTAAAGCCGATATATATTACTTTTTATACCTCATTTCTGATATAATTCAACATTGTTATAATAATAAGTCATGGTTTATAATTTTTTTCGTTTTATTCCTTTATTTTACAATTGATACCGGCTGTTGATTTTTTTGGACCCATAGATATAAGTAATAAATATTTTATTTAATCATTCTGTGCGATATAGACTTATTGGTTATTACTAGTCTTTGAATAAATATTATACTTGTATTTTTACCTATTAAAAAATTGCCTCATACAAATAAATTTCGAAATTTATCCATTCTCATAACACTCGGAGCTCATAGAGCGTGCTCGATCTCCTCCAGATTTCAAATCTGAACACAGGAAAGAGATCTTTCAGAGCATAATATAAATGTTAAACTCGAACGCATTAGAGCACTCGGATTGATTTGAGCGAAAACCCGAACTTATCCATGATTACTCAGTCTCATAAAGGGTTAAAGTAATTCAAAGTACTTGAACGTTAAAGTAACAAATTAACATTAGTTTAACAGTATCTTTCTATCATTATGTGAGTCGTTCCTCCCACCATACGTAACTCGTCCTTCCACCGTATGAAAGATAATCATAGATTTTGACGAAAAAGGCAGGAGGCATAAATTTCTATTAGGGGCATTAAATTAGGCTCTGAGAGCCCTTAAATCTCATACCAATTATAAACATATTGTATGGATGTTTCCACCATATGTGAGCCGTTCCTTCCACCACACGTAACCCGTACTTCCACCGTATGAAAGATAATCATTGATTTTTACCTCGATTTTTACGAAAAAGATGAGAGACCTAAATTTCTGTTAGGGGCGTTAAATGAGCCCTTAAATAGCTCTTAATTCACATACCATCAATTTCGTCATCCGGCAATTTGGCGCTGCTAGCTTTTACTGAAGCTAGCAGCGCCACAGAATTTGCCTTTAAGGGTAAAAGCCCTAAAATTAAAATAGGGGCATTAAATTAGCCTTTAAATAGGCCTTAATTCTCATACATTAATTTCATCGTACGACGTTTTCGCCCTGCTAGCTTTATGTACGTAGGTATATAAAATCCTCTATGCACATAGCTAAAACATTAAATTTGACAACAAGATGTTGGAGGTCAAAAATAAAACATAATCGATATCTTTATTCTAATACCTGTTCTACATCCCTACAAATTTTAAAGTGTAAAGGCCACCTGGCCCATACACGATTAACAAAATATTCGGCAACCCGAAAAAACCCACAAGAAAATGAAATTCCAGATTGAGGTACAGTTGCGGACTTAATAAAGTTTACACTTGAGTTTTTCAGTGTAAGTACAAATTACAATTTATTTTATACTAGCTGTACCTGCGACTTCGTTCGCGCGGCGTTTTGAAATTTGATGGCACGTACAATCACTTTGAAATTTTAACAACTGTTAGATAATAGATATTACTGTTTTCTACAAGATATTCAAATTTGATCAAATTCCTAAGAAAAGTGTTTCTCTGTATTTACTTGACTTGTCACATTCGATGTTACTATGTTGACTACGTGATAAATAAATTTACTTTACTTTACTTTACTTTCATGGGTGAACTACAACGTTAGCGCGTTATGATATACTCGTAGCGACATCTATTGGTGAATAGCAGAAATATTGTTTGCGACATATTATATTGGTATGACAGAAACATGAAGGTTTTATTGTATTAAATTATCCATCTGGAGATATAGTTTTTTGACTACCCCGCGACAATCCCTTTTTTGTCGGGATAAAATGTATCTTATGTTTTGACCCAGAATATAAGCAACCGAAATGTCAAGTTTCATTTAAATGCGTGCAGTAGTTTTTGCGTAATGCGTGCACAGACAGACAGATGACAAAAAATTTTGAAAATTGCAGTTTTGGCCTCCATATCGATAATATTGTCAAACGCGATTATAATTTTGAAACAATATTTCATATACAGACACTCCCCCGTTTAAGTTTTTTTGCCATACCCACTACAAAATAGCTACTTTCGTTATATGTACAGCGGCCTTTAATGAGTCAATTAACAGGCAAGTCTACGGAAAATGTTTTACTTACCGCACTAGTGCGGTAAGTAAACGGTTGCCATAGCAACTTCTGTTTATTCCCTCTGTACGCCTGCCATTACTTACTCACGAATTTCACGGTATACTGTAGAAGTAAATAAACTGTCAAATTTTTTTGAAAATGAAGTAAAGAATAGGTATTTTGTAGTTGGTATGGCAAAAAATACCATATATATCTCGTACGTAATGGTATTATGACACGTGTGACTGTAGAAACTCGCTCGTTTTTATATACTGTCATCACTCGTCGTAATATAGTTCATTACACATCTAGATATACAATCTACTATCTTATAGGTAGGTATATTTTATATTATATTTCATAACAGCGGTAGAAATAATAATACGAAAGTAAACCAATAGAAAAAGAAAACACTATGACTCCTTCAAAGCAAATTGTTAATATCAGAATAATAACATTGAGACTGCACAATAAAAATGAAATAAAGTTGTCTTTCTCAGCCGGTATTACATTCATCAAACACAATGAAACTGCTTCAGGCTCCGCAATCTCTCTTTTCGCAGTGTTTTCTTTGAACTGACAATAATATTGCGTTTCATTTTTGCAGAAAATTGCTTGGGAGATTTCACAACTTAAACTGTTTTGATGTATTGAAAAATATAATGTCAACTTTAAGGACTGAAGTGTAAAGTAACAAAAAAGAAAATATTATAAATGATTGCACACTGCACACCCCACTAGCGGGATGTGCTCTATTATCGCTTTGAGCGCCAGAGCTGAGTTTCTCTCATACAAGTACTTAGTTATAATATTACAGGTATAAGTTAATTTCGCGTGAAATCCATTCAAATTGTAGCTTTACGAAAAGGGGAGAACTTATTCTATAAAATGAAACAAAATAACAATAACACATGATTTACTGATCTTTCAACTACAAGGAAAAAGAATTTAACTTTTTTTTTCATTTTTAGGGTTTCGTACTAGAACTCTATTACTAAGCCTACACCGTCTGTCTGCCTGTCCCCGTCTGTCTGTCCGTCTGTCTGGCCTACAAAATACGGAAGTGATTATTTTTAGTATTTTTTAATAAGTGTAACATCGTGGCTTTTTAGGTGTTCGCGCACATGTGTCGCACAGGTTCACTGGTTTGCGTTGGACGGATAGCTCGCCGGAATCCAGGGTAGTGGAAACGGAATACAGTATATTATGAAATGAATAACCAGCGTATTTTCTATAATAATATTTATTTAAAAACAAAGATAAAAATAAAAGTACCCTTTACAATAAGTAAGACAATATGTACTGTAGCAATTTGCTATTGCGAGCCCCTAAAAATAAAAACTATTTCGAGGCTATGGAGTATCAATTCATTTAGACGATTTTAACATGTAGACATTGACGATGATATGATGACGTCAGGTTGACTAGCGAACATCTGACAACGAAGCGTACAAAACTAGAACAGAAATTAACAAGACTGGCTAGATATGATCTTTATAAGTGCGGTAGACGAATAGATGTTTTTAGTGTGGATAAAGTGAGCTCGTTGATGTTGTGGTTCGTCGTGGACTGATAAGACTCGCAAGTCGAGAGACGAGATACAGCGGCCGTGGAATAGACCTCGTGTCTGTTAAACAATCAAAATTAATTATTGAATATTCTGGCAAATAAAATACTTTTTATTTTGGGATTTTGGATTTTGATTTGTACTTTTCGTTTTGGAGCTGTATTGTTTTAGTCTTGGATTTTGGATTCGGCGTTGTTTCCTGCTTCGATTCCTGTATTGGTCGACCTTCCTAGTTTTCCTAATTCCCGAAAATTGATTTATTTTCCGTATTTCCATTGTTGGATTATTGTTATTCGATTTAGCTAGCTTGCCGTGCAAACAATAAACCATAAAGAAACCAATCGGTTTCTCTTTGTTTAGGGATTATAGGTTGCTGCTGTTGGATTTCCGTGTGGTTGTGTTGATTCTGGAATACGGGAATAATTTAATTTATTCCAGAAATTTTGAAGATTTTGCAATTATCCCGAAATTTTTAATATTCGCTATCATAAGTGACGACGCATAAAGTATCCCAGAATATTATCAAGTGTCTATCTCAGTGGGATAGATATGGACTACAACATATTCCGAAAATATTAAGGGATAAAATCTAATATTTTATGAACATTTTACATTTCTGAATGTCGACCACTTTGCGTGGTACTGGGTCAATTTAGATATTTACGTCAGAATTAACATGAATAATAGTGCGTCGATTGTATTCCTGTAGGATTTCTTGCACTACATTGGAAATTTTCCGGAATATTTTGAATCTTATTATGAATTAAGTTTAGATTCCACGTCGCCAGTTTCGCCGATTTTAAAATGTTTATGTCCCGAATCCTATGCAATGTATTTTTTCAGGCAAAGGAATTTCCGTACAGGCACGGATTAAGTGTGAAATAAATGTGTTGAGAATTATGAAGATATGTTGAGAATTATGAAGATTTTGTGTTGAGAATTCCGCTTAGCGTTTTGCGATGGAATAAGTAGGTTGTTGTGAGGCTTCGAGGCCTGTTGAATTGGGATTTTTGTCTCGATTGTTGGAAGTTTCGTGGGGCCTGTGATGGCAGTGCCGCTTTTATTTTTTGGTATCTCGAATACTGTGTGTCCCGATATTGTGGTCGGAATCTGATGTTTTTGACCTTTTGGGTTGAGTTGTCGTGTGGTATTGGCCTTTGAAATCGCCTAGGATTTTATTCTGTTTGTCTTGCTAGGGAGGTAACAGCGTTAGGCCTGGGATTAATATAACTGTGATTGTGGTTCTGGACTCTGTTCCGGAATATTTTTCGGATCTCTATCGGCCAACGTGGTTATCTTCTACGAATTATCCCTAACTGTGGCCACTCTCCCTGTTTCAGTTTGGACGACATGAGACTTACACAGTGTGGCCCTATAAGTTCTGGCGCCCTTCGGTCTCTCGGTCGGTATCTGGCCCACTAATTTATTATCAGTCGAGTGTTCGGCTATAGTTAGGTGATCCTGAGTGTAGAGGTGATTTCAAATTTAATTTAAATTATTATGGTGCACGATTCATTGTGTGCATTCACATTTTGTGTTGTCCTAAGTGTCGAGTGGTAGGTGGTTGGGTTTTTATTGCCCATTATGGGCTTTTCCTGTACTTGAATTTAGAGGCTGCTTCCCAAAAACAAGTGCGATTCTATAACAAGATAGTAATTTTTGTTCTCAGACCCATGACCCCGCGCCTGCTGTAGCTAGCCGCGCAACCGATTAAATTCGGGTCAGATGAGAAATAGCATAGGGGCTACAGTACATATATTTTAAATGATATCGTAGTATCCAAATGACTCTATATAAAATAAATGGTTCCGAACTTCCGGTAGCTCTCAACGTGACGGAAGTCAATCGACGTCCAATACCGGCGGAGGAACGTGGTCTAGATGAGGACTAAGGTAGACGGGTCGGAACAGGTACTCTAAACAAATATACAGTATGTAGCTGAAGGCTTACATAGCTGTGGGAGCTTAACGTGAAGAGTTTCTCAAATCAGTCACTGGTATTCAACACAGGTCAATATTTACAGTATCATTGCTCTAGCGAGAGCTAAATTAAAACTGTTCACAAAACACATTTTATCATCGGTGTGCGTAGCACATTATATTAAATCGCGTCTTTTCGCGAATTTAAAACAAAACGGTTTATTTCACGACTGGCTACACACTATTACACACGCAGTGGTATCGCGTTCACTTAACACCGTCCACATTAGTGACGATGCTGGAGGCTATCGTTACATAAGTTAAAAACAATGTACAGCATCTTTGTGACATCTTTGGTCAACACATAAAAAAACCATCCATGATCGATAATACAGCACTCAACAGTAACCTAGTGACCACCATTAAAAACTATTTCATTATTGAGTGAATATAAGGTTTTATTTTATCAGCTGGTTTAATACACATTATTTAACAGCGAAATATTGAATTATTAAAATGAAACTAAATTTACTAATTGAATTATTAATTATTGAATTATTATCTTCACAAAGTTCAAATTGATTGCCGTATGAGGTGTCTAACTTATATTTTATATCGTATTATGACGAGAGTGTTCACTAAAATGAAACAAGGATGCTAACAGTTAATGTAACTTATTTTATGTATATAAAAAAAATTTTCTTTTTTTTTGATCAATGTAAAAATATCATCTTTATAATATAATGGTTTGACTACAGTTTGCCTGAAGAAGCGAACAAACGTTCGCGAAACGTCGCAATTATTAAAAAAAAAATTTAGCGTCTAATAATTTTCTTTAGTCCAAGTTCCCGCTATATTTTTATACATCTATTCAATCCATCATGGACGATACCAACGTTGATATAATAAGTATTATAAAGACATTTCGCTAATTGTAGCATCATCAGTTATTTAAAAAGTATTTAATTTTATGTTAATATAATAAGTAATTTTAATTAATTTAGGTAAATGAACCAAATTTTGATTAATTACTTACTGAAAGTGATGTAATAGAAAGTAGTTTTTAATTTAGAAATCATTTTGAAAAGACATTTAGTTGTTTGTTTGTTCTTTTTGAAAACAAAATAACATATTTTGATATGTTATTGTCATTTTCTATACAGGGTGCTGAATTGCTTTGCGGGTAATAGGGATATAACCCGTAAAATCAAACTTTTGCGATTTCCTGCTTCCTTAATTATTTTAGGAAAAATATCTTCGAATAAAAGTTTTAGAACATAAAATACTGCATCTAAATCATTAAACAAAATTAATTTTGCATGCTTTGAAACGGCAGAAATTTGATATAACAATGTCAAAATTACCTCAAAGACAGATAGCGATAGCCATGGCACTTAAACAAAATGATGACGTTTTAGCTGGCAGAATAATTGATTAGAAATTATTCTGACAGCTAAAACGTCATCATTTTGTTCAAATTCCATGGCTATCACTATCTGTTTTTGGGGTAATTTTGACATTTTCATATCAAATTTCTGCCGTTACAAAGCATGCAAAATTAATTTTGTTTAATGATTTAGATGCAGTATTTTATGTTCTAAAACTTTTATTCGAAAATATTTTTCCTAAAATAATTAAGGAAGCAGAAAATCGCAAAAGTTTGATTTTATGGATTAAAGCCCTATTACCCGCAAAGCAATTCAGCACCCTGTATATTGTAAAAGGATATTTATTAATTTTATTTTGCGTTTTATGTTGTATGTGATATTAAAAAGCACTTCTGTGTGAAATTAGTATTCAGTTATTTTCTGTAACATGTAACCAACCTTATAGAAAGATAAAACATTTTTGTAAATTGTTTATATTTAAAGATGTACCTATTTAAGTAAGTTTAAGTTAATAAATTGTAATATATTGTATTAAGGTTTGCAATATCCGTTGGGATATTGCAAAATTTATTTACTAAATAAAAATAGGCAAAAAAACTTTTAAGTTAAACGGTTTTATAAATGTACTAAAAAGAAAAAAATAATATTTAATTTAGGTTCATAAGTATAAAAGCGTGGGTCGTAAACTCTATGATAATTTATTACAGTCACGAACCACGCTTTTATACTTATGACGCAAAATTAAATATTATTTTTTTCTTTTTAGTATATTTATAAAACCGTTTAACTTAAAAGTTTTTTTACCTATTTTAATTTTTAATTTGTTAGTGTGCTTTATTTGCTTAGTGTGATTTTATTACATTTATTCGATACACTGAAACGTAACCGGAGCAAGACCTTTTGCCTGTGAAAATTCAAAAATGCGATTTGCACCCGGACAGGAGCCGGGTCGGTCAGCTAGTTACCATAATAATGTATTGTCATCGGAGCTACACATGTGTGCTAAATTTCAACTCAATCGGATCACGGGAAGTGGGTGAAAATTCAAAAGTACCATTTACACCCGGACGAAAGCCGGGCCGGTCAGCTAGTCACCATAATATTGTATTGTCACCGGAGCTACACATGTGTGCAAAATTTCAACTCAATCGGATAACGGGAACTGGGTGAAAAATCGGTCGCAAGATTCGAAACAAACAAACATATTATATACGGGGTCCGGGTCAAGCTAAATAAAACCGTTTAAAAACAGTCGTACTAAACTCAACCTATATAATAATAATAACAAGCCGTGAGGTGGGTCGTTTATTAGGGCTAAAGTGCGACCCTTGGGGTCCACACGACGAACTTCCCAGTTTGATAAATAGTTAATAATAATAATTAAATTAGATATTACACAGAAAAGTAATCATTTTAATCATTAAAACATAATTATTATTTATTTTTAACAATAATTAAAAAACAAAAAAAAAACGGCTGAACCGATTTTTATAAAATTTATGTCGGATCAAAATGACGTTAACACGCCTCGATTGACACCCTTACGAAGTCGATATAATTTTTTATTCGCGAGATATTGTGTAAAATCTACTTTTTTGGAGTCTATTTGGTTAAGAAAAAAGAACGGCTGAATCGATTTTGAAAACATTTCTTTCAGATCATATTTACGTTAATACGCGTCGATTGGCATCCTAACGTTGTGGATATCATTTTTCATTCTCGAGATTTCATCTTAGAAAGAAATGGACACATACGTACGTACGTACGTACGTACGTACGTACGTACGTACATACGTAGACACATACACACATACATACATCTTTCTAAAAATAGTGTAGTGACCTTGAAACATAAAAATTTGTTATACATTTTGATTTCGATTTTCGGACCCATTACAATAACTTCCAATGGGAAGTTAAAAACCGTTATGAAAAGAATACCATTATTACAGAAAAAACAACGTTATAGGTCACCTGTATCGTGCTCACAGACAAACAGACGAACAGACTTTTTCCAAAAATATGTTTTTTTGATTCGGAGGATCTCAAAACGAAAAATATTGTAAAATTTTGAAAAGTAAATTTTGACCTAAATAATAGTAGGTACAATTCTCCACTTGTGGAGTTGGAATGGTAAAATACAGGAAAAGTGATAAGATGTAAGAAATGTCGGAAGGAAATCTTTAACAATTTTCTTCAAATATCGCCATTGAAAATCCAGCCCTAGTTTTCCGGCACTACCGGATATCGGCTTTCTTTTAATGGAATTTGTGCTACACTTAAGCAATAAATTGAACGATCTCGGCCACTCGTGGCTGTATAACAGAATATACGGCAATAAAATAATCCCGCAGGTATTGTTTTACCTAAAGCCGGATACTCATTATGCGATTCTTGCCCAGAAATTTTACTTGTACAAAGTGCATCGTATACACTTCACGCCCAGTCGGGCCTGCCAATCTACATAGTCATTTGAATTTTTATTCAGTTACCCTATTGACCACAGGGAACAACATATAGCAATAATTTCGGAAATTTTCATGTCGGCGTTTGACGAAATTTTACCTGAACCCAGAAATAATTTCCGCCGCGAAAGTGGAATGAAAGGTTCAGGTTAGAATCCTGACTGTGACTATGGTTGGTAAAATGATATTTTCCGATATGTTTGGAATCAATTATATAACTGGCTGCTTTCCAACAAAAATTTTCAATTGCAATTCAGCCGTACAAGTAAATCTATTAATTTATCATAAATAATAATTTATATACAAGCGACTAGGCCCTGTAGTCAGGGTCCATTCTGATTGGTCGAATACCCCATCTTGATGTCGTTTGACACACACACACCTAAACGAACGTAACAACTAACTAGTGAACTCTGTATACTAATATAGATAGTTGATAGCGATTAAAAATGGGTTTTGTATGTGGAGAATGTTCAAATACATATTCTTCAAGACAGGCATTAATGTTCACAAAATTAGAATAAAAACTTCAAGTAAGACTTGTAATCTAATTCTTTCTATAAAAGTCGATCAATTTTTTGACATCTTTACATAGTATAAAATGAAATCGCTTTCCGCGTCTGTCTGTCTGTTTAACCGCTAACTCCTCCTAAACCACGCAACGGATTTTGATGCGTTTTTCACGATCAGTTAGATAAGTTTTCACGGAAGGTTTATATATATATAGCGAACGAGCGAAGCGAGTGAGTAATGTACCTAATTCCTAAACCACGCAACGGATTTTAATTAGGTTTTCACCATCAGTTAGATAATCTTTCACGGAAGGTTTATATATTATATAGTGAACGAGCGAAGCGAATGAGTAGTGTATTGCACCCGGGCTTTCTTAGCACCCTGGCGAAGCCGGACGGGGCCGCTAGTTTCAAAATAAAACCTAATTTTATATAATTATTATTTGAGATATTAGGATTCCCAAAATTTATACAATAACAGTGTTCTTGAGAAATTGGAAAAGAAAGATAAATTTTAATTAAGTTTTATTTTGAAATGTCAGAAAATTGATCGACATTTATAGAAAGAACTAGATTACAAGCCTTATCTAAAGTTTTCATTGTAATTTTGTGAAAATTAATGCCTGTCTTGAAGCATATTATGTGTTTGACATTCTCCACATACAAAAATCCATTTTTAATCGCTATCAAATATCCATATTAGTATACAGAGTTCACTAGTTAGTTGTTACGTTCGTTTAGATGTGTGTGCGTGTCAAAGGACATCAAGATGGGGTATTTGGCCAATCAGAATGAACCCAGACTGCAGGGCCTAGTCGCTTGTAATTTACATATTTAAATTAATGCAAATGGTGTATGTAGTAAGAGGAACAACATGCTAAATGACCCGTTTCGTTTCGGAAAGTTTTTTCAAATAAACAAATTATTTTAAAGACTGCATAATGCATAATATACAGTTGAAAGATTTTTTCGTTGGAGAGCAGCCAATTATATAATTGTTTCGAAACATACAGGAAAAAATCATTTTACCAACCAGTGGTCACAATCAGGATTCTTACCTGAACCTTTCCACTTTCGCGGCGGAATGAGCTTACAATACTCAATCGTGACAAGATTTATAGCATCGATATATCTAGGTACCTATGTATTTATTTAATATATCCCATTATTGGATATTCGAAATAATTTTCACTCTCATGTTAGACTCTCGCTGGTTCGAGGATTCACTTCATATCATATAGCTATTGAATTAGCAGATATGAATTGACGCTCGCATGTAGTGAAAATCTATTGATTCTGAAACATATATGGAGAATATTAGTTTAGCAATCTTGTCACGATTGAATATTGTAAGCTCATTCCGCCGCGAAAGTGGAAAGGTTCAGGTTAGAATCCTGATTGTGACCACTGGTTGGTAAAATGATTTTTTCCTGTATGTTTCGAAACAATTATATAATTGGCTACTCTCCAACGAAAAAATCTTTCAATTGCATTTCAGCCGTATAAAAAAACTATTATTATAATATACAGTATTAAAAGCGTCAAAGTATCTGGATCACAATTCACAAGTATTCGTTAATACTATAAAAAGCACCCTCCAGCAGATAGCTTTTTAAGAATTTTTATTCATTTACATGTGCATCTGATTTTATACTATCAGGCAGCCTGCTAAATATTGTAACACAGGTATGCTGGGGATTTTTTACTTACATTTAAATAGTCTAGTCAAAATTTCAGAAAATCGAAATTTTAGAAGCATTTTATATTACTTTTGGGCAAAAGGTCTTTTCCCCCTATTTCGACCCTGCTGAATCCAAATCTGCCGGTTGCCCAACCGAAATCCCGACCGAAAGTGAGATATTCAAGATGGCGGCCAAGATGGCGCCGAAACCCGAAATCGGCACTGTAAAGCCCTCCTTCGACTTAGGAATGCGCCTAAAATGTGCAATTATACGTTTTTGAGCATGAGGAACTCGAAAATACACTTAAAAAAATTATAGGTTAGGATTTTTCAAGATGGCTGCTAAAATGGCACCATCACCGTTATCCTTATTTTTGACGTAAAAAAGAGTGTGACGGGTCTCAAAACATGTTCTTGGACATGAGAATTTCAAAAATTCACTCTAAAACAACATTTGAACTTAACTTTTAATTCAAGTACAAAATATAAGACAATATTTGGTGAAAAAAACGAAAGCAGAAAACAGAAAAATTACTAGTGTGTCTCTCCTGAATTGAGATAGGTGCGTTTGCAGGGAGTACACAGTTTTAGACACGGCACATTTGCTTTCCTACAGCTGCAGTTCTTCGTGTTACAAAGGCCCTTACAGTGACAAATAACAACTTCTGGGCACGACTTAGGTATGGGATCTAGCGTCATGAATTGAGGCACAAGTTTATCGCCATCAACGGCCCAGCCGCAGTCTTCAAACCTGAAATTATAAATAAATATATTATATACCATTAAATACCGTTGTTACCGCCTTTCATATAAATATCCAGGGCAACTCACTTGGTAATGGCATCTTCTGATGTGCAAGCGAAGCGCATCTGATGTAGGAGGGAGTGACTCTGGTTTTCTTACAGCTCCAAATAAAATAGTTCGGGCTTCATCTGTACTCGCAACGCCAGGATCAACCTGCATAGAAAATTAAATTGTTTGTAAAATTGTTTTATAAGACAGGAAACAAACTTAAAACCATTTTTGACGTACCTTATACAATTTGACGACAAACGTCTCTACGTTCTTGAGAACGTTCTCATCCAGTGGCGAGCATCCAAGTCCGCTCAGGAGCTTACAGTTTTCGGCAGAGAAAAGCTTCCAGGCGCCTATCTTTGTAATAGATGCCAGTTTGGCCATTGAATCACAACCAGTGATGGCATGGAAACTTACTAGATGACTAACTTGTTCAGGTGAAAGTTTTTTGCAAATGTCATGCACTGGAATGTATTTTGTATCTCGTGCAGTGCCGCTCATAACCCACAGATGCGAGAACTTCATTTTGGAAAAGTGGTGGGCAAGAAGAAGCACTACATCAGTGTCTCTGGTCATCACAACAATATTTTTAGCTGTACTGTCGACAGCATGAAGAATCATACGGGTATCAGCTTCCTCGTGTGACGCTCTCAGCAAATCAACATTGCGAGTTGGATCGGTGGACTCAGCGTGTGACATCTCCTTAAATCCTCCTGAAAGCACCACTTCAAGATCACTAAAGTCATGTTCTAGTATTCTATCGGACAAAAACCTACATAAGTCCGCCTTGTTCTCCGAAAGAAATAAAAAGCTACTCCAGTGCTTCGGCAACGGCACGTTAGAATCAGTGATTTCCCTGCGTACTGGAACGAAACCCTTGGCTCTTTTCTTTCTTGTTCCACCTTTTATGGATTGAGACAAGTACCTGTCAAACACAACGTGAACTTCACTGTACTTAAATCCATGACTCAATATTCTTTTTATAAAGCAGTCAGCGTAGTCACCAAATGTTTCAGCTTGATGCGGACGACCCAAAGACAAGACAAAGGCCATTCCATCGATTATGAGAATTGAGTCGCATTTTTGGTTTACACGTAGTAGTTTTGGACACTCTATTCCGTTGACAATTTCTTTAACTAGAGACGCCTTTTCTGCGGTTCTCAGTTGCCCATTTACTGAAGCTAATGATATACGAACCTTGCATAATTCATGCTTTAGAATTTTTTGAAGATCAATTTTTCTTCCTCCATCATATGCGGCAATCAATACACGCAAAAAGTATCTGTCAATGTTCATAATTTAAGTTCTATTAGATTCTTGAGAATTCTTCTCCTTGTAGAGATCACCTAAAGTGAGTGAATTTGCTATGCACCTAACGCACGACATTACTTGAGTATTAGTGATTAAAATAATGGCATCATTATTTTCAAATACTAAAAACTTAAAAAAAAATTTTTTTTTGCTTTTTTGAGTAAAAAAAACGTAGGTAGTGTTTTTTTAAGTGTTTTTTTAAGTGTATTTTCGAGTTCCTCCCTGCAAACGCACCTGTCTCAATTCTGGAGAGACACACTAGTAATTTTTCTGTAAGTTCCTGTAAGCTTTTGTTTTTTTTCACCAAATATTGTCTTATATTTTGTACTTGAATTAAAAGTTAAGTTCAAATGTTGTCTTAGAGTGAATTTTTGAAATTCTCATGTCCAAGAACATGTTTTGAGACCCGTCACACTCTTTTTTACGTCAAAAATAAGGATAACGGTGATGGTGCTATTTTAGTCACCATCTTGAAAAATCCTAACCTATAATTTTTTTAAGTGTATTTTCGAGTTCCTCATGCTCAAAAACGTATAACTGCACATTTTGGACGCATTCCTAAGTCGAAGAAGGGCTTTACAGTGCCGATTTCGGGTTTCGGCGCCATCTTGGCCGCCATCTTGAATATCTCACTTCCGGTCGGAATTTCGGTTGGGCAACCGGCAGATTCGGATTCAGCAGGGTCGAAATAGGGGGAAAAGACCTTTTGCCCAAAAGTAATATGAAATGCTTCTAAAATTTTTATAGAGAATCTTTTTCGATATTTTGACTAGACTAAAACGACTGGAGGGCACTCTTAAGGTGTTTTTTGACAAGTATGCAATAAATTCTATTCTATTCTATTTATGTCGTGGATATCAGAACCAAGATCAAATTTATGTCTATTACTATAAATATAATATACAGACAATTCATAAAGGAAAATAGATGTTAAAGTTAAAATTTTTAATTTTTTTGTTTCATGTTAACTAATGACTTCAAAATTTTAATCATTTAGCGACATTTACTTTTATCGTGTTGGCAAGACTGCTGTTAATCGACTGTCAACGGGAAGTTGAAGTAGCGTGCCGAATGAGCCATTTTCCTGAGAGTAGTTCTTTCAATTATCCACTAGAGGCAGCACATGTGGTAGGGACAAACATTATTTGTTTCCCATTAGTGTCGTGTCATTTTAGTGGTATAACTTAATTAATTATTAAATAATTAATTTACACCACTAAAATGACACGACACTAAATGGGGAATAAACAATGTTTGTCCCTACCCACAAGTACTGCCTCTCGTGGATAATTGAAAGAACTATTTTCAGGAAAATGGCTCATTGTATGCGCATATCGTACGCACAGCTACTCGGTAAGTACCGCATAATGAGTAGCCGGCTTAATACCAGCAGTTTCCGCTTTCAAATAAGAAAATTAAATTACCATTCGCCCACAACGCGAACGTAATAAACGTGCATCAGGTGTTGCAAACAACACATTGACTAACAAATGTTCAACCAAGAACGTAAACTGCAAATTAAATTTGATCTAGTTTCGGTTACGGTTCTATATTTAAATAATTGAAATTCGCATTTCAGTTTATTTTCACCACATATACAAGCAATTATAGTGTTACGGATCACCCTGTATATGAACGGCGGGCAACAGAGAAACGGGGGTCTGCATACTGAACAACGAGTACCTGCCGGAATGTTCTAGAGACGCGAGAACGTACTAGGCTGGGCCGCGCAGGGTATATAAACAAGCCGGAACGAGTAAATGGGGATCAGTCGACGGTGTCACGCCATCGGGATTCAGTGAATGGTGAGTCGTGATATAAATATTGATCAGTCAACGGGAATCAGTCAGTGTAGATTGTACTGTGACAGTGTTGAACAACGAAATAAATCTGATATAAATACAGTGACATAAATAATTACAAATAAATAATCCTTGTATATAATATAGTTATTTGTTAAGTATTATTTAAGTGGCTCGTTTAGTTTAATAATTACCGTTTAAGTTTTTGTATTGTTAGAATTGACTTTTCGTTGTTGCATTATTGTTGTTGTATTTTTAATTATTGTAAATAAATATTTATTCCGCCAACTCAGAAAACAGTATTGTAACAATAGTATGCCTATTTACAATCGATACTCCGACGATACGAATGAAACAAAAACAGTGAGTTCAGGTACTCTCAAGAAACGTGCAATCATTCCAATCTAAATACGGCGACAGCTGCATATAACCTCATTTTTTTTTACAGCTGAACAAGAAGGATATAATAAAATGGCTTATACTCTAGGTACAGTTAAATTGTTCGAATTACTTTCCACAAACGCGCGGTACTTCCACGATACACTTCCGTAACATTTAGTCGAGTCACTATAGCAGACGTTTTGGGGAAGGGGGCGCCAGTAAAGATATTTACACACCAAAATGTCTTTTTAAAGACAGTAAATTTATAGGCCAGTCCTTAAAGACATTCCGAAAGCTTGTAGAATCTAAATCAATAATACTGTAGCAAACCCCAAGATGTTACGCCACTGCCTCCAATAGAGAAATCGAGAAGCGGTGTCTGCTTGTTGAACAACGAGTACCTGCCGGAATGTTCTGGAGAGCGCAAGAACGTACTAGGCGGGGTTGCGCGACCTATATAAGCGAAGTACGAGTGAGTCAGAGGATCAGTCGACGGTGCAATGAAATAAATATTGATCAGTCAACGGTAATCAGTCAGTGTAGATTGTACTGTGACTGTGTTGGACAAATAAATAAATCTGATATAAATACAGTGACTAATACAATTACGAATAAATAATCCTTGTATATATAGTTATTTAAATAACAATATATGAGTTAGGTAATTGTGGACAACAATATAATAATTATTGATTAATTCAACAATGAATTTTCAATCCACAAGGCATCCACTAGGTAGTGAATAGTATTTCTTAACATATCAGTCAGCATATTATGCCATCTTGATTGTTAAACGTCAAACGATTGTTATAAGATATATAAGGAAAAAATCAGAAGCCACTGTCAGGACTTGAACCTGAAATTCCCAGTTTCCGGCTGGTTGAGTTGCCATTTACTCACACAGTGCCCCGAAAGTGAAATCTGTTTCTTCCCATATATACCTATTTCAATACTAAATCACATCTCATGCGAGAGCCGATTTATTTTTAAGTTACAATCGAAACTTAAATATTAATAACTCAAATGGCTCGTACAAGCCGTTTTAAATAAATAACAATATATGAGTTAGGTAATTGTGGACAACAATATAATAATTATTAATTAATTCAACAATGAATTTTCAATCCACAAGGCATCCACTAGGTAGTGAATAGTATTTCTTAACATATCAGTCAGCATATTATGCCATCATGATTTTAAACGTCAAACGATTGTTATAAGATATATAAGGAAAAAATCAGAAGCCACTGTCAGAACTTGAACCTGAATTTTTCCTTATATATCTTATAACAATCGTTTGACGTTTAACAATCATGATGGCATAATATGCTGACTGATATGTTAAGAAATACTATTCACTACCTAGTGGATGCCTTGTGGATTGAAAATTCATTGTTGAATTAATTAATAATTATTATATAGTTATTTGTTAAGTGTTATATAAGTGGCTCGTTTAGTTCAAAATAATTACCGTTTAAGTTTTTTTTACTGTTAGAATTGACTTTACGTTGTTGCGTTATTATTATTGTATATAGTTTTTGTATTTTTAATTATTGTAAATAAATATTTATTCCGCCAACTCAGAAAACAGTTTTGTAACAATACGTATTTTAGGATATCCTAGAATTTTTCATGTCATTGCAAAGCTTCTAAAAGATTCTAGAACTTTTCCTAAACTTTTAAAACTACGAGTTCAACAATAAAACAAGGGACAAAAAGAGAGGAGATTTAACTACATTATTACATAGACCTTGACAAGTAGTTTGTAGTTTAAACGGTACAAAAGTTATAAACAGATAAAAGCTATTAGCTAAATTAATTAATAATTACTCCAGTCCTGAAAATATAAGAAGCGAACATAAGAAACTCCTCAAATTCAAAAGTGTCAATGTGCAAAAATTCAAGATTCGATCAATTTTTTCATCTCAACTGACCGGGCCGTAGGTAATATTAATTACTATCTGTTAAATTTATTTTTGATGCTCCAAAAACTACGCAGTAATTTTGAATACTTATTAACTTCCCATTGGAAGTTATTGTAATGGGTCCGAAAATCGACATCAAAATGTATAACAAATTTTTATGTTTCAAGGTCACTAAACTATTTTTACACTATTTTTAGAAAGATGTCTGTGTGTGTGTACGTATGTGTTCATTTCTTTCTAAGACGAAATCTCGAGAATGAAAAATGATATCAACTACGTCGACGCGTATTAATTTAAATATGATCTGAAAGAATTTTTTTCAAAATCGGTTCAGCCGTTTTTTTTTATTATTGTTAAAAATAAATAATAATTATGTTCTAATGTTTAAAATGATTACTTTTCTGTGTAATATCTAATTTAATTATTATTATTAAATATTTATCAAACTGGGAAGTTCGTCGTGTGGACCTCAAGGGTCGCACTTTAGTCCTAATAAACGACCCACCTCACGGTTTGTTGTTTTTGACATTATAATCCAGTCATTGGTAAAATAGATTTCTTCTTGCTAAAAAAATATCAAACTATACGTGAAGCCATCGGAAAGCAGTTTAATCCCGTTATGTAAAATCGAGAGGGAGGAAGCCGCGGGTACTTAAATAAGTAAAACTCTGAATCGTAGACAAAAAATGTTTTTACAAAAGTTGTAGAGAATTGTGTCCTCCTCAAGATGATAATAACCATTTTTTAATGAAAATGGAACGGAACTGAAAAATTCTCAAAAGAACGTCTATCGTGAACTTGAACCTCGAATATCTGGCAACGCCAGCACGATATCGATAGGAACTTTTTACACGTTTTTTTAAACACCATAACGAAGGTGTATACAAAAATTCAGCTAACTGGGAATTATTCCGCAGATGGGTGGTTTTTATGTCTAAAATTACTGGAGTAAATGTATCATTCATAAATTATAATACTTTACAAGAAATGTAAATCATAATAGAAGTTTGATGGACATTAAAATCCGTTTTATAAAGAAACGCCACCTTTGTAAACTCTGAAACTTTTTTCAGTGCATACTTAATTTAGTTTTTTAATTTAGTATGACTGTACACTGTACAGTCTCCACAGAAAAACTTTATTTCATTGACATAAGTAATTCATAAAACGTGAGGCAATACTCTATAATTAGATTACTAATTTTCAACACAAAGATATCTACGTATCTCGACCTCGTGCGCCAGCTGATCAGCGCGCGGGGTTTGCGCGCGATTCAAATCTCTAACAGTATTGAACATTGTGTAATTTTTTCGATTATCATATTATAGTAGACCAGGGCTGCATTTTCTGAGAACATTTACCGTAGTAATGTATATTTTTTTTGCACCATCATAAAGTAGAGATTTCAACGAACAAAAATCGCACCGACTTTTTTAAAAAAGCAGATATTTTGACGTGAGAATTTTCGATTGAAAATTAGGGTGCTTTTTCGATATTACGTCAAAATAAGGTGAAAAAATAAATATTTTAAATCAAAAAAATTACAGTGTGTTTGGGACATAAAAAGGTAAGTTTGCACCAAATTTCGTGAAAAAAAAATTTTTTTGTAAAAGATAAAAATAAAAAACCAAAAACTTGGTTATTTGAATTTTTCACATAAATTTTGAGGTTATGTGAAAAAAATTTTATACAAAAGTTGTAGATCTTTTTATTACCTACAACTTTGCTATTAAACTTTTTTCCATAGAACTTGTAGTTTTGCCGGAAATCGAGATAAACCGTTTTTACCCTTAAAAACTCACCCCCTAACACTTTCCGACCTCAGATCGCCCGTAAATTATTTTTCCTTTCATTTTTGTTATAGTCTCTTCCTTTTCCAATGGGTTTCATCCTACTATTATTTTTTTTTGGTTTCAAAAATTATTGACCCTGGTCTATAGTACTATAAAATAAATATTAATTTTGATTAAAAATGCTATATTATACTCGTACTTACTTCAGTTCTTTATTTTATAGAATAATGCACAATATGACACAAAGATTTTGTAAACCAACATGAGGTATAATTGCCATTAATTATCATGCATACTTTTTGCATAATGCGGTGGGAGTCGTAGGAAGTCTGCGCTTGCGTTCCAACAGCCAATAAGAGTATAGCTACGCATGGTGCGCATGCGTACAATAATTATAAATATAAATAGAAGACAAATAAAGGATGTCTTAAAGAATTCTTATTTTTGATCTTTATCTTAAAAAAACTCGGGTCGCAGTGCCAAACCCTGCCGAAAATATAGTGTATTTGCTAATACAGGCCTTGTAGCTTTAATACGTAAACTTAAGTTTGTTTTTGGACAAAATAAAAAATTTAACCCCTTAATACATCCCTTAAAATAGTATTTTTTTTCTTAATTTCAATATTATTATCAATGCAACCTCTGTACCAAATTAAATGCATCCTTCAGTAAATAAATCACTATCCGTAAACTATAGGTAGTGTTTTCATAAAATTTGTAAGTCCGGTCCTGTCAAGCCGATTTTATTAAAATTTTAGCAACACATTTTGAGCATTACTAAAAGATAAAATTTCAATTTTGAAATAATTCTGAGAATTTTTTCGGTATTTTTGGGCCCAAAAACATTTTTAACCCCTAAAACCCACCCTTAAAATGGTCCGATCGGGTCCATTTTAAATAGGTTCCGTGCGGTGATAGATTCCAACGTGTGTACCAAATTTCGTTAAAATCGATTGAGTCTTTCGAGAGTTATCGTGCTAACACACACACACACACACACATATATATAAACATTTCCAAAAATGGTGCCAAATTGTTCAGGAGGCTATGAAACGTCTAGAAATTTTGGTTCAACCTCGGTTCGACCCCTAGGTCCCGCCATTCAACCGACGCCAATAGTGTATGTGCCATATGGCAAATACACTAAAATGAATATCTAAGGACGTCATAAAACTGACTTCTTAGACATGAAGTTTTCAAGAGCTTTTAATTTGGAGTTCTAAAAAATGATGTCTTTAAGAAGTGATAATTAGACTTCTGCAAGAAGTCTTTTCAAAGACTTCGTACAGAAGTCGTTCTGATTTGCATGCTGTCTGGGCTCCTTTAATAAAACTATCGAATGGTATGAACCGTATTCAAATCCGCTCAGTAGTTCTCGAGATTAGCCGTTACAGATACAGTAGATCATTTAAATAACTCAACGCCGAGCAAATTTAAAATTTATATCAAAACATATTGTCAAATCGAGCGTATCTTTCGCTCTTAGGAAATACAGGCATGGATATAACATTATAAAAATAAGCTTTAAAAAATTCAAAAGTTATATCTTTTTCAGATTCAAACTGATTTGAATAGAATTTAAATTTATCTCTCAACAATATATTATCATACATACGTACCTACGAATACAGTGTGTCCACAGACTCATCCTCAACATGGGGATCTCCGTCGTTATGGGAGATAGAGATTTGGTTAAATGAGACAAAATGTGCAGAATCTCCAGTACTACTACCCTGCGTAGTCAAACTTTCCATATTTTGCTTGGTTCGCGACCGACAGTTGAAAAACGAGATTTACCCATTTTAGTTTTTTGTTTATAACTCGCTTATTAAGTAAGTTAGAAAAAAAATATTTTCACTTTCTTAAGGCCCTTTTTTATGAAGATTTCAAATCTCTTTTCATATTTTTATTTACTTTTATAGTTTTAGAGATACTTGTATTAACTTTGTTTTTTTAAATACACGTCAAAGATGGCCATGACACCATTCGAAAGAGATTTTTTTTCTCTTTAATTTGATATGAGGGTTGATGGATTTATTTTCAAAAATAACAGAGTTATACGCAAAACACTGATTTTTAATAGTAGGCTATGCTAAATTAATTGATAAAACAACAGAAGGCTTAGCAAACAGTTGAAATTTGCGTTGGCTTAGTAAACGGCTGTTTTGTTTCAGCTGCCAAAGTGTAGTTTGTTGCTAATTTGTCATTTTACTAAGTGATTTATTAAATTTACTTTTGTTATCATGGAACCATTTTGTAACAATGAAAAATAAGCGATTTTCAACAATTGATCGTAAAACAGTAGTTTTGTCTTCTTTACTTATTCGCGTTGACTTAGTAAACGACTTTTTAAATGATCCATAGTTTATTAAATTTACTCGTAAGTTTCTGTAAATAGACGAATGAGGCTGTCTTCGTTCTGGATACTGATCGAAGTACATTTCTGCAGCTCTGGTCGAATTTTTGTGACATAGAATGTATCAGTAGATAACATATCAAATTTTTCATTGTTACAAAATGGTTCCATGATAACAAAAGTAAATTTAATAAATCACTTAGTAAAATGACAAATTAGCAACAAACTACACTTTGACAGCTAAAACAAAACAGCCGTTTACTAAACCAACGCGAATTTCAACTGTTTGCTAAGCCTTCTGTTGTTTTATCAATTAATTTAGCATAGCCTACTATTAAAAATCAGTGTTTTGCGTATAACTCTGTTATTTTTGAAAATAAATCCATCAACCCTCATATCAAATTAAAGAGAAAAAAAATCTCTTTCGAATGGTGTCATGGCCATCTTTGACGTGTATTTAAAAAAACAAAGTTAATACAAGTATCTCTAAAACTATAAAAGTAAATAAAAATATGAAATGAGATTTGAAATCTTCATAAAAAAGGGCCTTAAGAAAGTGAAAATATTTTTTTTCTAACTTACTTAATAAGCGAGTTATAAACAAAAAACGAAAATGGGTAAATCTCGTTTTTCAACTGTCGGTCGCGAACCAAGCAGAATATGGAAAGTTTGACTACGCAGGGTAGTAGTACTGGAGATTCTGCACATTTTGTCTCATTTAACCAAATCTCTATCTCCCATAACAACGGAGATCCCCATGTTGAGGATGAGTCTGTGGACACACTGTATATCAATTTATATGAAAATAACATTCGTACAGTTTTGACAGATACATTCAAAAGTTACTGCCGCCGGTAGAAAAATTAGTACATATTCAGTTTATACAGACGAAATGTACAGCCTATCTTGTCTATACTCTAAGGTTTTCAAATACAATTCTGAAAAAATTCAGAAAAATATACTATGTTTGTTTATTTATAAACTACATGTATCGCGTGACAGTTATAGACGATTTTAAGCTTTAAATAACTTACAGTTTATAAACAATATTTAATTAATTTTCGATAAAAACTTTTATTAAATAATTTGTTTGACATCATAAAATGAATCGTAGTTTTTGTGAGAAATTATTATAACTAGGGAATGCAATCTCGATCTCGAGCCATTTTTCGAGATTTAATCTCGTGAGCAGGCACTCTCGTTTTTGAAATCTCGTTCGAGATCTCGACCCTCTATGGTCGAGATCTCGACCGAGATTTCAAGAATGAGTAAAATTGACAGTTATTTAACTTATAACAAGCATTAGATGGATAACAAATTACAAAGTTAATTGAATACTGAATATGTCTAAGAACAATTCAAACCAAATGTTCGTGAACGTTACTAATAGTAACTTCAGCCCCGGATCTTCAATTTTTTTTAGGCGGGACAAAAACTGAAAAATGCCGCCCCGCCCACTTATGTATATTTATTTTTACCTTTATCATCTTTATAATTTCAGCTATCAGATGTTCACTAATTGATTGACATTTGGACATAGGCCTTCCGGAAATATAATGCATCCTGGGTATCGGTCGAGTTGATATGGCCACAGTAAAACAAGAGTGACATTTCTGTACTTGTACTATTATTTATTCTGTGGTCAAAGTTAAGTAAATGATGAATTGTCCATTCGTCTGTAAAGTGTGAATTTGAATTTGGCCGCCCTCTGAACTTGCCGCCCGGGGCATAGGCCCCGGCTTGCACCCCCCCCCCTAAATCCGGGGCTGAGTAACTTACCCTATGCTTCCTAAGGAGTTATTTCCAAAATAATTAATTGACATATAATAGTGTGCTGTGTGACTGTGTCACTTTGTGCGTGTGTGATTTATTGCGTAGTGCACTGTGCAGATGATTATTATTCATTACTTTTCTTAAATAAACGTTGATTTTTTTTTTCAAGATTCAATTAAGTAATGTTTTGTTTAATTTTCAAAATATAACAGCAATACACCAAGTAAGTAGTTTTCATTAAGTTTAAGAATTTTTAATAAAAAATAATACGTTCCTTTTAAAAGTAAGCGAAATCTCGATATTGTCGAGACAATCTGGCGAGATCTCGAATGACCAATCTCGAACCCAAACTTATCTCGCGAGATCTCGAATTGCCAATCTCGGCTCGAGATTGCATTCCCTCATTATAACTTCTTATTCCACAAAGGAAATAATACTATTATTATTATTAGCGAAAGTCCCCAGCGATGTAGCTTAATGGTACAGCACTAGACTCGCATTGGGGAGGTACTGGGTTCTAATCCCGGTGGGGGCAGATGTGGCTAGGACTTTTTCCTACTGCCTCACGCCGAGAAACGGTAATTCCTGTACCGACCATCTTGTTTGAGGTTTTCCATGGTTTCCCTCAATAATTCCAGATGAATATCGAGATGGTTCTTTATTCAAGGCCATGGCCGAATACCTGTCAAACTCCTATGCTCCCAAAGTTGCCTACCTTATCCTAATGTCCTATAATTCCTCCATTCGCACATTGCTATTAAATAAGTTAAAATATAATAAAAATGTATAAAACGGGAAGTGGTAAAAATGGAAAATAATAATGGTGCGAATGGCGTCTGTTATGACATAATGTTGAGAAACGGACGTTAAACGCATTATTATTATTATTATTAGCGAAAGTTACAGTTTCTAGACGACAATATTACCAGGTTATTACAAAGCTATATGGTATAAGAAAAAATTCAACTTCCGGGACTCAAATAATTGATAACTCAACTAGCGCGAATCTGGGAGTTTCGGTTTCGATTCCCGGCAGTAGCATTTCTGCCGGAACTCGTACCCGAAACTCCCAGATTCGCGATGATTGAGTTATCAATTTCTCGAGTTCCAGCAGTGGCATTTTTTAGGGTTCCGTACCTCAATTAGAAAAAACGGAACCCTTATAGAATCACTCGTTTGTCCGTCTGGCTGGCTGGGTGTCCGTCTGTCAAAACCCATTTTCTCAGGAACGGATAGAGATATCAAGTTGAAATTAATACGAAATACTAAGGTCTACGATCCCTTGGAGGTGTAAAAATTCAAGCTTATAAGTCAACGTAATCATAAGATACGGCCATTTTGATACTCGCAAACTCACTCATCAAAAACCTATATGGTACTTCCCGTTGACCTAGAATCATGAAATTTGGTAAAAAGCAAAGTCTCGCAGCACAAGTTAAAGGAAAAATCCGAAAATCACAAAAAGTAAAAATTAAGGGGGTCCTATACCTATTTTGATATTCGCAAACTCACACATAAAAAACCTAAAAGGTACTTCCCATTGACCTAGAACCATGGCCAAAAGCAAGGTCTCGCAGCACAAGTAAAGGAAAAAATCCTAAAATCACATAAAGTAAAAATTAAAGGAGATCCCGACACAAAAAACGGAAAACCTTTTAAAGGCTGTATCTTTGGAACAGTAACATGTAGCCGATTGAAATTTTCACAGAATATGTCTACCTAATTTAATTTTTGAAACTATACGGAACCCTCGTAGCGCTAGTTCCACAAGCACTTGACCGTTTTTTTTTATTTGTAGATTTGTAATTAGGTGTTTGATTATAAAATGGCATTTGTACCTCGTTTCTATGGTAACATTACTGATACAATCAAATTACAACTGTATTCATGCGTTACATTTACAAACGCATGCTAGGTAATTAATATTTCGTTAGAGAGTTGAGAAATCATTCCCGGCCAAATTCAGGTAAGACTTAATAATCAATAAACTTTGAGGCTGTTCTGACCGTTTACGTTGTTTATTTATTACAATTTATAACAATATATTTTTTTAATATTATCAGAACAGTCTTAAAGTTTATTGATTTATTAAGTCTTTATCTGAATTTAGGAACCTATTCTATGGGACCACTGAAATCCAGGACCGGCGCTAGGATTTTCGGGCCCTGGGTAAGCGTTCTCAGGCCCCTGTGTCCTAAAAAAATTTTTTATTTTAAATTTGTTTTTTTTTTAAACAGTCAGAAAATTTTAATGCAAAAAATCAAATAACACCTTTTATGTTGGGAAAATGTTTTAATGCTCATAAATTTAAACACTGTAGTCACATATAATAGGTATGCCCTGGACCGGCGGGCCCTCTTGGGGGGCCCGGGCCCGGGGTATTTTTGCCCCGCTTAACCCCCCCTAACGCCGGCCCTGCTGAAATCTGCCAAAAACTTCAAACCAAAATGATTTATTACTCTGCACTATTTCAGAATGAACTATACTTAAACTCATTTTTGCAATTTTTTATGAGGACGTAAAAAAAAACAAAAACACATTTCTACAGTGAAAAATGTTTCCATTTATTGCAAGGTTCTTGAAACACGTTATATTTTAAGAACAAACCTGAAAGGCACAAGACAGTTTGACGTCTGGCGTTAAATGAATTACCCATCAACTATTGAATACGCAAGTCGTCTTCCAACTTCCTAAAGATATTGATTGCTGTGTAACTCACAAATCTACAGCGTGGCCATTAACCGAAGAGTAGTTCAATTCTATAAAAGACGACTCTCTTAGCAAATGACTTGAGACGTCATGTGTCATTTTACGAATATTTGTTAATTTTGTGATATCACAAGCAATTTATATTAGCTATGTTCCAACCTGCTACAAATGGATCGTTTTGAAACGGTAACGAAACTGTTTTTATCGGTTTTGTGCGCATGCGTCAACCTTGCACAGTCCTGTGACGGTACAAACGTAGACATTTGTGACCATTTTGTGCATCAAATCATGGCCTCCATGACCATGCATGTGATCAAAATATATCAATCGTATAATTCAGCCGTATAAATCTTATTAATTTAACATAATTTATTATTGTTTTTATAAATTATTTAATAATATTATAATAAAATATTTTGGCTGTAATTTAACTACGTATTTGACACTTTTTCTAATTTGACAGCTGAGATTTCGGTTTTGCGCTATCGAATCATAAAAAGACGAAACGTCTATTCGCTATGTGCAGCTGCTTGGAAGGGAGACGCTGAACGACCGTGCGCGCTTAGCGGCGAAAGTTGGCATTTTTACGGCATATGAATGAATTGTAAATTATAGACGCTCGACAATTTTACGGCACATGTACTGATATAAAATCAAAGGTAAAAAATGCTGCATTATTAATTGTAATAAAACGTCAAAAAATAGCGATGTTAGCTTTTATTGTTTCCCAAAATATAAGCATAAGATAATTCAAAGAGAAAAATAGATTTCTATCGTGAGAAAGCAGAAGTAAATATCATAACCTTAATTGTACATTCACAATAATGTTCCAAAAAAATTAGTGTGAACGCATTATGAAAATATATATTTAATATAATGTAAATATAAGAATAATGAAATTTAATAATTTTTATAAAATTACAACTTGAATTTTGTTATTAAATTAATAAAATAAGACATATGCTTTTATTTTTTAGTGACATCCAGTTGGAATCCTACATCAAAAGATTTAATTTGCAGTGCACATTTCATTGGGGATAAAAAGGGAGAAGGGGAACTGAGTCCTAATTACGTACCCAGCAAATTTTCTTCACCTCAATGGAAACCAAAATTAAATGACGAAACAGTTCTGACAAGACATCAACGTTTCATTAAGCGTAGGCTACAAAATACTTCATTAATGGGTTCAAGTTAAAAAAATAATTAAAATTCAAGTCTCAACTCAAAAAGTGCTGCAAATACAGAAGTCTCTATGGATATAAGTTCAATAAATAATGTTACAAAACTGTTTTCTGAGTTGGCGGAATAAATATTTATTTACAATAATTAAAAACACAATAATAATGAACGCAACAACGAAAAGTCAATTCTAACAATCAACACAAGTAGAAAATAACTAAACAGTAATTACAAAGCAAAACAAAACCACTATATACAATAATTCGTAATTATTACCACTACACTCATATTTATTTATCAATTTGGTTATTTATATCACGGCACTATTTATTTTACTGCTCCAACGTAGACTTGAATGCGCGACTCACAGTTGACTGAATCCCTCACTTACTCGTACTGCTGTTTATATAGAGACTGCGTAGCATAAGCCTAGTGTGTTCTCGCTTTCTCTAGAACTTTCGCGCAGGTACCAGTTGTTGCAGTAAGCGGACCCCGTTTCTCAGAACTCTTGCCTGTCGTTTATATACAGGGTGATCCGTAACAATAATATTAGTTCAGTATATGAAAATGGCTGTGACATTTTAATTCACTTTTTACTAGGTGTCCCATTTGACATAATGTATAAACGTGGCAGTGTGTTCGCCGATTAATGCCGCTAGATGTCGCGACTTTGATGTTGCACATAGCGAATATTAAATAAAAAACTTATGTCTAAATTTAATAGGCTGCAAAAAAATTTTCAAAAATCCTATAAAAAAGAAGGTTTATGATTTATATTGTTCACAGAATTTCACAAAACACATTTTTCACGTTGCTATTTTTGAATTCAACAGAATCATTGAATATTGTAACTTTAGCACCGGCAATTTACGCTATCACTCGCTAGACGGCAGGACAATGTAGTCGAAAATCTACTTTAATCGTTTAAATTGGCTATGCTCAGCTTTCTTGTTCGAGTATCGCCTCTTGTGCAATTGCCTACCCTTCGCTGTGATGCTGACCTTGAACTGAACGAGTGCTTCTCAAACATTCTGACTGAACATGACGACAGTTTCAAGAGTACCATAAATGCCAGTTAATACTAATGATTTATGTCTTAATTTTTAGGGTCCGTACCAAAGTTGTAAAAAATGAAACCCGAAGGTGAGCCTCTATCTGTCCGCCCATATGTCTGTCTGTCACGGGCCTATAACTCCCAAACGGTTGAACTTAAAAACCTGGAATTTGGTATGGCATTCGCAGATATACCAGGGATCATTTGGTCAAAAAAATATTTGCGTCTTCTGCGGCCAATAAAGTGAAAATAAAAAGAAATATTGAGCATGTGGCATATTGTAGGAAATAGGCTCACTTTAAGACGCATTTTTTTTACTTAACTGATGAGCTTTTATAGTCTATTTTATACAACTATATAAAAAAAGTATGGCTATTTATGTCCTTTATTGTTAAATCTAAAATTTTGAAAAAACAGGCGCTTAAAGAGGCTCGAAGAAGCTGATAAAGATTACAGTAAAGCGAAGGCGATGTTTTCATTAGTTTTCGAAATTTAGCGCAAAACAAGTTTTTAGGATGGTGTATGTAAAGCGTCGTTAAACATGAACGATTCCCACTAGTACCGTATATCGTGAAACAGCAAATTTCATTCTAAGTCCTACGTTATACCGGTTTCATTTTAATTAGATTTTCATCATCTTCATGTCTGCGTAATTTTTTAAAACTTTATCCAAGAATTTGATATTGAAAAAATCAGTAAAAGTATAAAAACATTTCAAGGCAAGAATTATTAATTACATTCTGATAATTTTCTTTAAAATAAAGTATTGAAAATTCCGGAATGTATAAAAGAATGCATAGAAATTAATTAGTGTTTTTTTGTAACATATATTGTATGAAATGTACAACACATCGTTAGACTAGTCGGCTACGTAAAATAATATTCATCGCACGGTTATAATCTATATATATAAAACAGTTCCGTTACTGACTGATTGATTGACTGACAGACAACGCCCAGGTCAAACCGCTAAAGATATAAACTTGAAATTTGGACAGTAGGTTCCTTTTGTGACGTAGGCACCCACTAAGAAAGGATTTTTCGAAATTCAACCCCTAAGGGGGTTAAATAGGGGATTAAAGTTGGTATGGAAATTCGTCATTTTTGAAGTTAAAAGCATGAAATTTTGCACAGAAGTTTCTTATATAACGTAGGTGAGCACTAAGAAATTTTTTTTTGAAAATTCAACCCCTAAGGGGGCTAAAAAGGGGATGACAGTTTGCATGGAAGTTCGTTATTTTTGAAGTTAGAAGCATGACATTTTGCACATGAGTTCCTTATATTACGTAGGTGAGCAATAAGAAAGGATTTTTCGAAATTCAACCCCCAAGGGGGTTAAATAGGGGATGAACGTTTGTATGGAAATTCGTCATTTTTGTTAGAAGCATGAAATTTTGCACAGGAGTTCCTTATATAACGTAGATGAGTAATAAGAAAGGATTTTTGAAAATTCATCCCTTAAAGGGGTTAAATAGGGGATGAAAGTTTGTATGGAAGTTCGTAATTTTTTAAGTTAGAAGCATGAAATTTTGCATAGGAGTTCCTTATATAACGTAGATGAGTAATAAGAAAGGATTTTTGAAAATTCATCCCTTAAAGGGGTTAAATAGGGGATGAAAGTTTGTATGGAAGTTCATCATTTTTGAAGTTAGAAGCATGAAATTTTGCACAGGAGTTCCTTATATAACGTAGGTGAGCAATAATCTATTAATAAAATTCGATCGGACGAGCGAAGCGAGTGGGTAATGTATTATTAATATTCGAGTGAACGAGCGAAATGAGTGAGTAATGTATAATTAATATTCAAACGAACGAGTGAAGCGAGTGTGTAATGTATTAATAAAATTCGAGCGAACGAGCGAAGCGAGTGAGTAATGTATTAATAAAATCCGAGCGAACGAGCGAAGCGAGTGAGTTATGTATTATAAAATTCGAGCGAATAAACACTACCAGCCCGGCTTCGCTTCGCAGGAGGAGAATTTCTCGCGGGGGGGATAATATATCATAAATCGAAAAATACGTGGGCGAAGCCACGGGTAACGGCTAGTATAATATATTTGAACTAGCATGAAATAGTATATTGTGTGACAAGTGTGCTAAATACATCTTTATGCGTCAGGCACGATGTTTTCAGCACGAGAGCGCTCACGAGCCTTGGCGAGTGAGCATCGCGAGCCGAATACGAGTGCTGAAAACATCGCGCCTGACGCATAAATATTTAGCACACTTGTTGCACACTATACTTTATATAACACATGCATGGTTTTAGACTTTAATTGAATAATTTTATGTCACTGACAGAAGTACATCTCATAATAAAAACATTGGGCTCGATACAATATTTATTCACTTTGTTACCATAGTAACCATATTTCATTTATAACACCGAAAAGCGGTACATAGTGTTTATTAGATAACGGGTTTTTCAAATTTTCCATTATTCATCGAAAAGCGTTTCATAATGGATCTTGACGTCACTCGTCAATAAACGGTCATTTAAGGTCCGCAAAACTGATACGAAAAAACACTAAAAGCGTGCATGTGTTGTATAAAATATTTTATTCCATACGACTTTAGATAGGACCCGTGCAAAAAATATTTTTTGCCATACCAACTACAAAATAGCTACTTTCGATGTATGTATAGCGGCCTTTAATGATCGTCATTTAACAGGCAGGTAGTTATTTTCTGTGCTAGTACGGAAAATAAATCATTTTCCGCACTAGCGCAAAAAATAACGCTTGCCATAGCAACTTCTGTTTATTCGCTCTATACGCCTGCGCACGCTTGCGTGCGCCTGTCATTACTTACTTGCACGAACTTCGCGGCACACTGTGGAAATAAAGATTGGGAGGCAAATGAACTGTCAAAATTTCTTGAAAATGACGTGAAAAGTAGGTATTTTGTAGTGGGTATGACAAAAAATACCATATATGTCTCGTATGTAATACGCCCATTACGTATCTAGACATACAATCTACTATTATTCCATTTAAAAATAAGTGTGTCTAGTGTTACAGTTTATATTTTTACAAAAATGGCAAAATGTATTGATTTAGTGTTAATTTGTCTTTTTAATTTCACAGAATATCGGTTTCGGTTTTGATTTCGTTTTTTTTTTGCGTTCTTTGATGTTTACTAATAAAATAAATTGACAGTAGTTATTAGAATGAACATAAATTAATATCTCCTTTCAACGCACATTATACGTTAACAAACAGGTACTGTGAGCCTAGAAACCTATCATAAGCCGATTCTAATTAAGACGTCGGTAATTGATGTTTAAGATAACCCTCAAAATCTAACAGAGAAGTCTTACAATCAATGGCGCTTTCTGTCCGTATCTTCGATCTTTTGTTAACAGAATTCATATCTTACGCGATGTTGTCAGAATAAGTTATGTACAACTAATATTAAATAAAAAAATAAATATAGATATCTGGAAAAGCAGAGCGACTGTAAGTTTATATGAAAATTATATACCTAGATCTATTAATATCTTAAATAAAAATTAAATGCTGTTCTTTCGTAAGCCCATCACTTGAGAACGGCTGGATGGATTTGCCTAATTTTTTTTAATGTTCGTAATAGACCGAATAAAGTTTTTGGGGGAAAAAATTGGAAAAGTTGCCCGGAAAATTGGAAAATTCGGAAAAAATTGAAAGTGCTTTTTTCTATGGGATTTTTTCGAGTGAGTACTGTATTCGAGCGTGTGAGAAGTGTATTAATAAAATTCGAGCGAACGAGCATAACGAGTAAGAAATGTATTAATAAAATTCGCTCGAACGATCGAAGCGAGTGAGTAATGTATTAATAAAATTAGCCCAGCTAATAATTAATATATAAATTATAGAGATATCAAATTGAAATTTATACGAAATACTAAGGTCTACGGTCCCTTAAAGTTGAATTTAAACTTCTAGGTCAACGCAATCAAAAAATACGGCCATTTTGTCACCTATTTTGATACCTAGGTACTCGCAAGTCGCAAACTCACTCATCAAAAACCCAAAGGGTACTTCCCGTTGACCTAGAATCATGAAATTTGGCAAAAAGAAAGATCTCGCATCCCATGCAAAGGGAAAATCACAAAAAGTAAAAACTATAAATGGGGGTCCCCACACAAAAAACGGAAAAACCTTTTAAAGGCTGTATCTTTGGAACCGTAACATGTTGAAATTTTCACAAAATATGTGTACCTAATTTAATTGTTGTAACGGTACGGAAGCCTCGTAGCGCGAGTTCCACACGCACTTGACTGCCTGTTTAATATTGGTCAATGAAATTTGAAATGTAAACACAGAGAAAAAACACATCAACCAAAAGTAATTTGGATCGGTTTCACCTTGGACCATAGAGATTTCACTCAAATATAATTAAAACACTGACTTGTGTTTTAATTATACTTTTGCGATTAGATTGGGGATTATAAATGCTAGCAAATTTATACTGTTCATTCAACAAGAAAAATTGTATTAATTGGATAAGGGATATTCATTCGACCATTAACTCTAATTGTATACTTTTGGAAATACAAATAACACAAAATTTGAGAATGTGAAATAAGAGAGGTTATGAAACTTTTAATAAAAAATTAGTTGAAAATAATAAAAGATATCTGAATTCGAAGTTTTATATCCGAGCCAATTATACCAAACTTATTTTCAATACATCAAAATAAAATTCTCATCTTATTAACATTTATCATTCCAGCAGTATCCAAATTAGATAGAAACCCTTGTCCCGAAAATATAGGGTCAGAGACCTATACAGTGGATTTTCAAAAACTTTTTTCGAGGTGTTTGGTCTTGCATTTTAGAATTACAATATACAGGGTGTCCAAGACTTGTGTTGTCGGCCGATATATTGATTTTGGGTGAAGATAGAAAAAAGGTTTTAATACAAAAGTTGTATAAATTTTAATGGTCTATAACCTAAAAATATTTTCAATTATACAGCCTGTCCCATTTAAGCGTGGCAGACCCAAGTAATGTTTTTTTTAACCTAGCACCCTGTTTTTATTTATTTTTTCAATTCTGCGCCTAAATGTGAATAGAAATTGTAAGGGAAGCTATGCTCGAAAATTCAGTAATTTTTGAGTTATTCAAGTTTTTTAAAAATTTTTGACACGTTCAGACCTTTACCTAAAATTTGACATAGCCAAAACAGAAAACTTTATCAAACTGAAATTTTGAGGATCACTAGATAATAGACGGACAAATCAATGTCTGTCCTAAAAAAAATGAATTTATTATACAGGGTGCTCAAAATAATGTACTTCTTTTACCTAACTTCAATCACGTGTAGCTTTTGATTGTTAAATACAACAAGGGTATTTTTTTGCTGAAATTGTATTCTTTAGGATATTTACTAACACTTTTATTAAGGGTTGTCCAAACCTAAACCTAATATTTTCGTATTAAAATAATAGCTTTAGGTTTGGACAACCCTTAATAAAAGTGTTAGTAAATATCCTAAAGAATACAATTCCAGCAAAAAAATAACCTCGTTGTATTTAACAATCAAAAGTTACACGTGATTGAAGTTAGGTAAAAGAAGTACATTATTTTGAACACCCTGTATAATAAATTCATTTTTTTAGGACAGACATTGATTTGTCCGTCTATTATCTAGTGATCCTCAAAATTTCAGTTTGATAAAGTTTTCTGTTTTGGCTATGTCAAATTTTAGGTAAAGGTCTGCACGTGTCAAAAATTTCTAAAAAACTTGAATAACTCAAAAATTACTGAATTTTCGAGCATGGCTTCCCTTACAATTTCTATTCACATTTAGATGCAAAATTGAAAAAACAAATAAAAACAGGGTGCTAGGTTGAAAAAAACATAGCTTTGATCTGCCACGCTTAAATGGGACAGGCTGTATAATTGAAAATATTTTTAGGTTATACACCATTAAAATTTATACAACTTTTGTATTTAAACTTTTTTTCTATCTTCCCCCAAAATCAATATATCGGCCGACAACGCAAGTCTTGGACACCCTGTATGTGTCACCTTTATATTAAAAAGTGCGAAAACTTACTTAGATACCTGATTTTTTTTTAATTTATAATTATGTCTGACGACATGATTGCAATCATGTCGTCAGACTAAACGAGCAGGCAATGTTATTTTATGTATTCTTAAATATTACTAATTTATTAATATAAAATTTTAATTGGTAAATGATAAAATCAATCGATTTAAAACCCCTTATATCCACACCATATTATTCACATAACAATTAGAGGTGAAAATAATAAATATCTCAGACAGCTATGCTGCCATGATTTTTGAGCTATATCTAAGAAAAAATCAAATGACCACTGTCGGGATTCGAACCCGAAACCCCCAGCTTCCGGCTAGGTGAGTTACCGATTTCTCCACAGTGCCCGAGAGTGGAAACCGATCTCTTCTTATATATAGCAATTTCACGTTGAAAACACTACATGCGAGAGTCGACTATTTAAATAAACTGCAAAGCATAGTACAGCTATTAAACAGTCGAATCAACATACATGCGAGAGTTAACATTTTATAAGTTTTAACAACTTAATAAACTCGTTAGGCCGGGAAGCCTTAGGTTTGACCTATAGATAAACAACGTTTTGAGTTTCTGTGGACAGTAATTAATTGGTAAATGATAAAATCAATCGATTTAAAACCCCTTATATCCACACCATATTATTCACATAACAATTAGAGGTGAAAATAATAAATATCTCAGACAGCTATGCTGCCATGATTTTTGAGCTATATCTAAGAAAAAATCAAATGACCACTGTCGGGATTCGAACCCGAAACCCCCAGTTTCCGGCTAGGTGAGTAAAGAAGTGTTAAATTCATATTTTACCTAATTTCTACCTGCTACCTAAAAGGCAAGGGAAAAAGATTACCAGACCTACAGAAATTGAAATGTGGGACTCCAAAGTGCTCCTGATGAAAGTTATAACCGTCATCACTATCCATTTTTGAGTATTTACATTTTGAAAGTCCAAATACTACCGCTGGTCAATCAATCAGTTATTATCTGATGCTGTGAGAATCTTTAAATTACAAAAACGAGCGATGCGTACTATTGCCAGAAAGAAACCAACCGAACATTGTGCTCCTTTATTTAAACGCTTTAACATCTTGACGTTGCATTCATTGTATGTATATGAAAACTTAATTTATGTAAAACAAAACCTGGAAATCTTTGAGACAGCAAATCAGGTACATTCTCACAGCACCAGAAGCTGTACTGACATAAGGGTACCTTTTTATAAAAACAATAAATTAATTAATGGTCCCAACTTTTGGGCACCCAAATTCTATAATCATCTTCCAGACAAAATCAAGGCCTTACCGCTGAACACTTTTAAAAATAAAATTAAAAATGTGCTTCAAAATATGTGTTTGTACAATTTCGAAGATTTCTTTTCTTGTAGCGTGTAGAATTTATTGTATATTTATGTAATAATTACTTTGTATCTTTGTATCTTTCTGACTTTTTATACCAATATTGGTCACTAAATATATATATCTATCTATCTATCTATCTATCTATCCGCGACCCAAATAAACTTGCCCAAACAAAACTGATCCCGCGGTACACGAACACGTAAATTATTACAGTTAACACCTAATTATCAATTTATTGAAAAACGCATGCACAATTAAATATACGAATTTATATCGTTATAATATAACAGATAGGCAGACAAACAAAAATTGGCTTAGTGATGAGTAAAAGCAAGACCAAGACCACCGTAATATAGTGTAGCAAAACCCCAGAGTTACGCCACTGGCGACAATCAAAACATCCAGAACAAGTAACAATGGTGAGGCGTGGCATTATATCGAAGACACAAGAATGTTCTAGAAAGCGCGCGAGCGTGGGGGGGGTCAAGCTGCTAGCTCTATATAAGTAGAGCAGTCACCGGAGAAAGAACAACGAGTGTCGTGTGACAGTGTCGATTTGAAATAAATACAGCATATAAATTGTAGTGTTATTAAAAACGCTTCAGTTTGTTTAAGAATTACTGTTCGTGTTATTATTGTATAAACAGTGTTGACTATTAGAATTGAGATATAATTGTTACAGTTTATTGTTATTCATTTTTTGTTACATTTTTAATTGTTGTAAATAAATAATTTATTCCACCCACGTAAGAAAACAGTTTTGATACAATAGTCTTGGTCTTGCCTGCAAGACTTTTGCAGTCTTGCAATTTACACACTTTATAATAATTATTTATGACTTAGGTACATATTTACAAGAATTTAGTAGTTTTTAAATAATAAAAAAATTAGTAAGTTTTAATAACTATTTAGTTTTTACATCATGTAATATCTAAAAAACGATTGCTGCAAACACTTAAGTTCGGTGCTTAACTCATCTTGACCTTGGTCTTGCAAAAAGTGCAAGACCAAGACCGATTCTGCTAAACTGACTAATTCGCTTTAGGTTTCCTATACACTTGTACAATAATTTAATCTAAGGTGAAATTTAGTTAAAAACTTACAATTACAATTTATTTATTTATTGAAAATTATAGACGCGTCGACAGCTTATGTCATTAGCGTCTTAAATACATTAAATAACAATTCTCTTAAAACTAAATGACATCACAAAACATCCATGAACGGAGGCGGGATTCGAACCCACGATAGTGTGATCCAAAGGTCGCTACGCTAACCGTTACACCACACTGTCCTCACTTACAATTACAAACAAAATTATGATTTCATTTATTTGTATTGATTTTAACGAAAAATTAGACTCTTCTAATGAGCCTGTAAACGACTTTTATTATTATGTCATTAGAAAGAGCCCCGTCTAACTTAAATAATTAGTGGATAATTGCATAGTCAATTATAATTTGCACGCGCCTTGATTAATATTATTGTACTTTACCAGATCAATGTTCTAACTAATTAAGTCTATAATTAATATTAAGGCAAAATACTCCGAGTAAAATCATAAGTGGTGACTCTGCAGTTCGATATAGAATCAGTTAATAATAGTATATTAATCAATATACATTATATTTATATGTATTTAATTATGTATCATCGAAAGCATTGTATATTCACTCATGATCTCATCTATTCGACTGATTAATGATAGTAAAACTTAGTGTTGGCGTTTAATGTTATATTCTGTCGCTCACAAGCCACAACCACATCCTACCATAAGGCAACCAGTCGGGCCAACAACATTAACAACCTGCTCAACATTATTTTATATTATAAAACACTTATATGTTTTAAATAAATAACAATATATGAGTTAGGTAATTGTGGACAACAATATAATAATTATTAATTAATTCAACAATGAATTTTTAATCCACAAGACATCCACTTGATGCCTTGTGGATTAAAAATTCATTGTTGAATTAATTAATAATTATTATATTGTTGTTCACAATTACCTAACTCATATATTGTTATTTATTTAAAATGGCTTGTTCGAGCCATTTGAGTTATTAATATTTAAGTTAGAAATCGTGTCCATCGTGATTATAATAAAATTAAGCAAAATCGCAGGATAGTGGACAAAATAATTTGATTTATTAAATTAAATGTACGACGTTTCGTCTATAGATTTACACTTTTTCAAGTACATACATAATAAAAAAAAAAAATATTTTTTTTTTTTTATGTATGTATTTGAAAAAGTCTAAATCTATAGACGAAACGTGGTACATTTAATTTAATAAATCAAATTATTTTGTCCACTATCCTGCGATTTTGTTTAATTTTATTAATATTTAAGTTTCGATTGTAACTTAAAAATAAATCGGCTCTCGCATGAGATGTGATTTAGTGTTGAAATAGGTATATATAGGGAAGGAACAGATTCCACTCTCGGGGCACAGTTTGAGTAATTGGTAACTCAACTAGCCGGAAACTGGGAATCTCGGGTTCAAGTCCCGACAGTGGCTTCTGATTTTTTCTTTATATATCTTATAACAATCGTTGGACGTTTAACAATCATGATGGCATAATATGCTGACTGATATGTTAAGAAATACTATTCACTACCTAGTGGATGCCTTGTGGATTAAAAATTCATTGTTGAATTAATTAATAATTACTTATATGTTTATTAACTGAATATAAATTGAATTAAATATTTAAATCAAACCTAAAAATTTTAATTCATTTTGACATGATGAATGAGACATAAGTATAAATGTATTATATCATCATATTCATTTAATTCTGTGTTAAAGCATGCGAAAAATGAAGGGTGCCTTTTAAAAAAAGGCGTAATGTTTTGCAATGTTCTACCAAGTTATTCATTCGGAAATATAATAACGAACTAAATATAAGTCGTTCAAAAGAGGGGCGCAAATTCTCGGAGGATGGGGTTAACAAAGTTCTCCTTCTCATTAAAATTTATTCAGATTCCACTGTTTATCGCTTTATTCGTCCTTAAATTACAGACGATCCTTTCACCTCGCACCCGATGTAAAATTTTGTTGAACACACACGTTCAGGGACCTCTCCACTGATTTTTAGGCGCGAACTAAGCATAACTAAATAGAAGCGCCTATAATATACACTCGCTTTATCTGAGAATCGGCTATTTTTTTTGTATCAGTCGTACAACCTAAACGAATGAACCGATTTTAAAAAACATTTTTTTGTTCGATTCCTCTCGGGGTCTATTTGATCCTAATGTCGTCCGATTTTTGAATTTTTGTGGTTTTGCTTAAAATTTTGGTTAAATTTTTTATTCTTTTCGATTTTCAATATTATTTATAATAAATTATTTTTAAAAATTGTAGGTAACACTTTTTTAATCAAAATGCTAATTCAAAATACAGAATAACTGTAGGTTTTTTTACGGTATTATAATTAATCAAGTCCTATCCGTAAATAAATTCACATATTAGTGAATAACACAATATATCAGACGACATATTATCGCCATGATATTTAATAGAAGGCTATAATATAAGAAAAATGTAACTGCCACTGTCGGTACTTGAACCCGAAACTCCCGATTACACGTCAGGCAAGTTTCCATTTACTCCACAGTGCCAACAGTAGACAATTTTAATTTCTCTTATATATGCACAGTGTACCGCAGAAAAGCACATACTGCGAGAGCTATTTTTATTAATGGCTGCATGCCTATTAAATCAAAATACAGAATAACTGTAGCTTTTTTTACGATATTAAAATGCTAATTGTTTCGCCTGCCACTGTATCGTCTTTCTAAATTATTTCTTTCCAATCTAAGTTCATAATACTTTATTCTTATAAAGAATCTTGAGAAGTCCACTCAGAAACTCCGTGTTCCCTTATAAATATGACATAGTCCCTCGTGAGGCCATAATATGTCCTACGTTGAGAAACACTGTGTTAGAATATGAGACAAAAAATGGGAAGTAAGGACTATTTAAAAAGTGACAGTGGCGTCGCTTTTATCGACTGCCAGTGCAAATAAATGAACCTACACTTCTTTGTGAACTCTTAAACTTCCTGTTTACAGATCTCTAACATTTCCATCCGTTTTCGAGATATTCAGTTTTTTACGCGGGACGTGAACTAGGCAGCCTTGTTGTTGTTTTTACTTCCCACCTCTACTATGTATGGTAGGGAAGTAATGGATTTAGTCCGAAAAAAATATTTCGAGATTTTAACAGATCTTCACGTTTTGAGACCCTAGCAATCGTTTAAGATCATTTTCTGACTGATGTCTGTATGTGTGTGTGTGTATGTGGTCAATTTTTCGCCTTCGATATCGTAAAAACGGAACAACATATGGCCATGCCGATTATTCTATTGTGTTTATCAGCCTTTAACTTAGATCTGATTAGATTTTGAGCCAAATCGGTTCAGTGGATCCTGAGATATTAAAAAAAACGTTCTCAATGTCACATATTAACATAGGTAAAAAAAATATAAATGAATTCTAGATACTATAATATGAAAAAAATGTTAAAATTTTTTTTCTCTAAAAGGTACAGTTTTCAAGAAAAAAAATATTTTACTAAAAAAAAATAAAAATTGTACGTAAATCAAGGTAACCATGATTTTTGCTATATTAAGCTAGCCACTAAACAAAAAAGAGGGCCATGCTTTTTTCAAAGAATAAAAAAGAGTGTTTATTTTTTTCAAATATTTACTAGGTGGGAAGTATAGGACTGGTCATCAGTCGAATTTTTTGTTTTATAAAGTACATAGATACTACAGAAAAACTTGGATCTTCTAAGATGTTAAAAACATAAGACATTTTTTAGTCGATATCAAAGTTGTCCCAATTATTAGATTACATAATGAAAATTAAAAGCACTGTGGTTAGAAACTAGAAAAACAACAATTTAATAACTTCTTAAAAACAAGAATAAATTAGTCTAGTCAAGAAGCGTACGTAACTCGTTAACGGTTGAAGATAGAAAAAAACCTCAAATATAGGCAATGTATGAAATTTTGTCAGCTACATTTTTTATGCATCGAATTTTTTCGTAGGGCCAACTGTTTTCGAGACATACGTGAAAAACCAAAAAAAGGACCTTTGCAGTGCTTCCTTCTCCCCTTGCGTTGACCCGAGGATCAAGGAATTTTAATATGTTTTTTTAATAATCAGTTCAAACAAATTTCCGAAGTCGGTTTTTGCGCTTATTGACTTTCCGGCTAGGATCATTCGTTGACATTATTGAATTTTAATTTCGAAGGTAATGCTTCATCAACAAAAACCACTGTTTAGTTTTTGCTGGTAATGAAACATTGCTCTCTAATGATAAAATTGTTGTGGTTTTCTAAACTTGAAATATTCGCGAATTTAATATTGTTTCTTGTTTTAATTTAAATACTGGTGGATTTCAACATACTTCGCTTCTATACAGTATGTTTACACGAAAACTGCACACACTTGATTGTTTTTCCTTTTGAATTAGAAACTGGAAACTTTGGGGGGGTCGGGTAATCGAGAGGAGGGCACAACCTTAAGGTCTGAGCACAATAGCGCGGTGGCGGTGGCGATAGCGGCGGCGGTAGCGTTTGAACGCAACACTAAAACAAATTGTCACGCGCATAAATGTCGCTGTTTGTCAGCGTTAAGAGCGTTCTGGTGCAGCGTTCTATGGCGCGGTGGCCATCAGACACAACTTGTTGAGTTTGACCGCGTGTACTGACTTATAGTAAACGTTATTGTATTCATAAAGAACTACAAAATTTATCTAGAAAGTTAAAAATTGCACGAAGTCATCGCATACACCACCGCAACAGTACGGCCTATTCAAAAAACGCCACCGCCACCGCTATCGCTATCGCCACCGCCACCGTGTTAATGTGCTCAGGCCTTTATACCGGCCTTAACCGCCTTCAACACACACAACTTTGTTATTTCAAGTGGCACCTTACCTACCTACTCATTTTTTTTGGCCGATTCAGATAGAGAACCTTATTTTAAGAATTTTACATGTAATAAAGTAGCAGGCTAAAGTGAATTCTTTCTGAAATATTTGTAATCCTAAGCTAGAGAAATTAAGAATTTCCATATTTAAAAAAAATATATTGAGTTGGTGCATTCTTTTATGGACTTCTTCAATTATTAATGATTCTTCAATCTATTATTCGAAAGGTTTAAATAATGGAAGAATTCCATAAAATTACACCACCTCATTCTTTTAAAATATTCCAAATTATTATTGTTTATTTAATTAAATGAATGCTAATGACTGCAAACAGTATACCGTGCGAGTTTTTTCAAAACGTACATAGGCTGTTTCACAATTTGAAATCGTAGAATAGATATTGTTAGAAACTATGGAAACGAATGTTTTTATTTACAATATTTATTATTATTGAGTTGTGATAATAAATTTTATAAGTTCAGAGATTTATTTATAATTTTTTCTATAAAAAAGTACAAGAAAAGGTTCTTATGTACAATTTGTATTCTGGACTCTGGTGAAAATAGTTGTCGGCAAGTCTCTGCGTAATTTAGTGTGCAGTTTCCAGGCAGACCAGATAGATACCATCAATGTCTATACCACGATTTTAAATTGTGAAACAGTCTATGTACGCTTTGTAAAAACTCGCACGGTTAAAAGTTGACATAGGTGACATAGGTTTGAATTAATGAATTTTTCCTGATTACAGCATTGTGTTACGTCATTGTTCTTATAACAGGTGTCTTCATATACTGTTTGCAGTCATTATGCATTCAGTTAATTATGTATTTGGTCACGACTTACGTGTTAAATTTGTATTTATTATTATTTATATTGAACTTACACATGACATTTTATAAATTAATAGATTTTTTATACGGCTGATTTGCAATTGAAAATTTTGTTGGAAAGCAGCCAATTATATAATTGATTAGGTAGGCGTGTGTTAAGTGTCTTTGAGGACACCCTGTATAATTGATTCCAAACATATCGGAAAGAATCATTTTACTAACCATAGTCACAGACCACAGTCAGGATTCTAACTGTGACTGCGACTATGGTTAGTAAAATGATTTTTTCGATATGTTTGGAATCAATTATACAGGGTGTCCTCAAAGACACTTAACACACGCCTACCACATGTTCCTGAGACCAAAATAAGCCGATTTAAGCAAACTTACCTTCTTACAAAATTTATTAGTTTGGGCGCTATACGGCCCTGAAGTTACAATTTTGAAATCGTTTTTTTGTTATAAATTTAAAACGACTTGTGTGATTTTGCTAAAATTTGGCACGTTGACATAGTTTTATGGAACAAAAAAACCCATATCAAAATTATGATTAATATTAATTCATAGGCGTAGAACTTGGGTTTTTTAATATTTGAACGTTTCAAATTTCTACGCCAATGGAAGAAAGGGGGTTTAAGTATAAAATTTAGATTCAGTAACTTATTTGCTACAAAAAACTACTCTTAATAAGACTCGATTACTCTCATGGTTTTTGAGAAATTTGTATTTTAATAATTCGCAGTAATTTTTACAAAATGAAGTAAAGTTACTAAAACATGAATAGAAATAAATAAATATGTCATAAAAAGTGGTCCAAGTGTCCACCATTTTCTCGCATACAAAGATTTATACGACGAAGAAAATTAATTTAATCTTTGCATAACTTCTTCATTATCTCCAGTTTTATTCTTAGAAAAAAGCATGGCCATCTTTTTTGTTTATTGATCAACTTATTATTATCAACGTGTTATTATGGATCAACTTATTATTAAAATACAAATTTCTCAAAAACCATGAGAGTAATCGAATCTTATTACGAGTAGCTTTTTTGTAGCAAATAAGTTACTGAATCTAAATTTTGTACTTAAACCCCTTTTCTTCTATTGGCGTAGAAATTTGAAACGTTCAAATATTAAAAAATCCGAGTTCTACGCCTATGGATTAACATTAATCATAATTTTGATATGGGTTTTTTTGTTCCATAAAACTATATGAACGTGCCAAATTTTAGCAAATTTTCACAAGCCGTTTTAAATTTATACCAAAAAAATGATTTAAAAATTGTAACTTCAGGGCAGTACCTATAGCGCCCAAACTAAGCAATTTTGTAAGGAGGTAAGTTTGCTTAAATCGGCTTATTTTGGTCTCAGGAACATGTGGTAGGCGTGTGTTAAGTGTCTTTGAGGACACCCTGTATAATTGGCTACTTTCCAACAAAATTTTCAATGACATTTTATGTTTAACCAAAAGCGACAATTTCAAAAATATAAATTTTTTATACAAAAGGATGTATGCTTCTATACTTGTTAATATATTTCATCGCCATTCAATGAAAAAAATATCATCTTGTTTTATTATAACCTAAAAACGATGTATATCAAGGCCCGCCTGTAAACAAAAAATCTCCATGTAAAAAGTACATACCTGTATAACATGCGTTCTTGTCGATCAGCCTCCACGTAAATCCGATAGTACATAAACAGCATAACCATTCCTGGAACCCAAAAGCTAACGCTGGAAGATATAACCGCATAAAACCTATTGACCATAAATGAACATTCCGACGGATATGCTTTGCGATATTTGAGATGTTCAACCGTCGTGTACCATTCCATAAATATCGGCAGGAAGGAAACGAGCGCCGGGCTGCACCAGACAACGGCAAGCATTACGGTTAAACGTCCGTTTGTCATGATCAGCGGATAATCTAACGGTTGCACGATCGCGTAATACCGGTCGACACTAATGCAGCACAGATGCAATATCGATACGGTCGAGAAATACACGTCGAACGAATTCCAAACGTCACACATAAAATAGCCAAACATCCACTGGCCCGTCAGTTCGACGCTAGCGTTAAACGACATTGCGCATAAAGCGACCAACATGTCGGCCAATGCCAACGAGACCACAAAATAATTGGTTATTATACGAAGCTTAGAATGTCTCATCACAGACACTATCACTAAAAGGTTACCGAGCAGTGCTGCCAATATTATAAAACCCATTACAAAAGATTTCAATATCAAACATAACACAAACAACAATTCGTTTGTTGATTCTAATCCGGTAATGTTGGTGACATTGCTACTTTGATTGTTTAAATTATCACTATGATTTGTACTGATTGCACTGTCGTTTGCAAACGTATTAAAAAATATTGTCGACATCGACGCTTGAATACTATATGTTAATAATGTGGTATTAAAATGTACTTGAGAATAATCGTATATGTTCAAATCCATTAGGACGAAATATTATTTAAAAACGTGTTCAGTCAAATTTCAATACAAAAATACAAATTTATTGTATAATATAATTTATTATTTGTTAGCTTCTTTATTTGTTTATTTGTGTAGTTAAAGTGTCTCATAACCATGTTTTAGTTTTTTAATTTTCTTGGTTATTAATTCTCCAGTCTTCATTTTAAAATTTTCTCAAACTCATATTTTTTCTTGGTTTCAAAAAAAGTTTGTTTGAAAATTAACTACTGTAGAGTTTCCATTTCCAGAGGTAGAAGATTGGTTTTAAGCTGCTCTAGTTGTACTTCTGAAACATAAGAAACATTATTGAAATAAAACTGGGTGGTAAATCATACATTTCAATTTAAAAAAATCTGATTTTGTCTTAAAAATTGATGATGCATTTTGGACTCTGTAATAACAAAAAAATCGGTCAAGTGCAAGCCGAACTGTTAAGATTTTTCTTATTTCCTCTCTACTCTCCTAAATAAGGATAGTTTTCTGATAAACAAAAATAGAAAATTCTCGAAAACGGCTCAAACGATTTCCATCATATTACATCATAAATCAGTATGTCATTAATTATAACTTTACTCCAATAATTTTAGACATGAAAACGACCCATCTACGGTATTCAGCGCTGGGTAAATTGTGGGGTAAAAGAAATAGGTCGATCACCGTGTGTTTTAAAACTAAAAATTATTGAATGGGAAGAGAATAAGGAATGTAATTAACAAAATTAAGAAAAATCGCAGGATAGTGGACAAAATATTTGATTTATTAAATTAAATGTACGACGTTTCGTCTATATATTTAGACTTTTTCAAGTACATAATCACGATGGACACGATTTCTAATATAAATGTAATTAACTTTAAATTCAATTTACTCAGCCATTTGTCAGCCGCATTCCCTTCATTTGATACCCATCTCAATAAGTTTTTCTGATTTTTTTCCAAGTTGGACAATACGGTGGCTTTTGGCCGCCATATTGGAATGATCGTGACATAATAATAATAATAATATAATAATAAACTCTTTATTTCATTCGATGAGAAAACTAATATAGAAAACGTCATACAGATACAATAGAACAATCGAAATTACAAATTAAAAAATTTGGACAAATTATAAAATGTGTTCCCCAGAAGAAACGCTTTTAAAAAACGAGAGAAAATATTTAGATTCTTACAATTCTTAATGTGACTTGGAAGATTATTAAAGATTTTTACACCTATGTTTAAAGGAGAATTTTTACTAACCTCAAGTTTGCTAAAGGGGGAACTCAGATCATTTCTAAAACGCGTATTATAAGAATGGTAATCGCCATTCGTGACAAACTGGTTAAAGTTTTTAAAAACAAACAAAGAAATTTCGTAAACGAAAATTTGACAAAGAGTCATAAGTTTAAGATTATTGAAAGAATGGCGACAAGATACATTAGAAGAAATACCAACCATGGCACGAATTATTCTTTTCTGAGAAATAAAGACGTCATTAGATAAAACTGAGTTTCCCCAGAAGCAGATACCATATTTTAATCTAGAAACAATTTGAGCATTGTAGAAATTGATTAGTTGAATGTCCGTTAGTACATTTTTTAGGTATCTAATAAGATAACAGATGGAATTAAGCACTCGGAGGCTCAAGACTACACTAACGATATCTCATTTGTCCAAATCGGTCCATATGTTCCAACTCTATAGTCTATTCATTTTTAAGATTGAGTGATCTGTGTGCGTGATCAGCTCGTGTTCGCTTGTTTCTTGAGTTGTGATTGGTCGGTCGGGAAAATTTCAAATTTTTCAAATGTACTGGACCATTTTTACCCATTTATTTTGTTGTAAGCTGTAAGTAAGTGACACTGTTGGAACGTATGTTTTTCAAATTACTCTATTTTGGAAATGAACAGACTATAGAGCGCAACATCCGGACATAAACACATGAATAAAGACAATATCCTTCCTTCGAGTCAAAATGCAGGGAGGGAAGCTTTGGAGTAAAGATGCATATACTGTGTGTGCCTACTCGTATATTGTGTCGATTTTGACAAAAATAAAAATAAATCTTAAAAAAACTAAACTTCGACTATGAAAAATTAGAAAACAAGCTTCCAACATATTAAAATAAGTTCCATAAGTAAAACTAACATCTTTTTAACACGCTTTTATTAGCTTCACTTGTATGTTTGCTTGTTTGTAACCGACTTCTTTGAACTTGATTTTGACCAACTTTGAACGGTCAGATTGAACTAAAAGTTTGCACACTTATCAAGGACCGACGACAATACAATAATTCAATAAGTTTGTCCCATTATCCTGACCAGGATCTCCAGGACTTAAAAAAAAAGCAAAAAACTTCAGATTGAACTGAAACTTTGCACACTTATCAAGGACCGATGACAATACAATAATTCCATAAGTTTGTCCCATTATCCTGACCAGGATCTCCAGGACTAAAAAAAAGCAAAAAACCTCAGATTGAACTGAAACTTTGCGCACTTATCAAGGACCGATTACAATACAATAATTCCATAAGTTTGTCCCATTATCCTGACCAGGATCTCCAGGACTAAAAAGCAAAAATAAATTATAATTTAAAAAAACTAAAAAACACGCTTTAATGAACTAAAAAGTAAAAAATAATTAATTTTATTGTAAAAAAGCGTGGGGTAGTATGAAAATATGATACAAAGCACCCCACGCTTTTTTACAATAAAATTAATTATTTTTTACTTTTTAGTTCATTAAAGCGTGTTTTTTAGTTTTTTTAAATTATAATTTATTATCCGACTACTTTCCATATTGGAACCATGTTTTAACTACTGTTTCATAGTCGGGCTTTAGTTTGTCAATTAAACTTTTCTTTTTTATTTAACAATAAATTTAAAATATACTATTGATGCTGACATCTCAGATTAAAGGTTGAGAACTGAGGGCTTGTATTGCTTGTTTAAATTGGGTAAGTTTTTAAAGATAATTTTGACGGTGAATTTTGGCAAATATGTTATTACAATTGAAATGTTTCTCTAATGCCTGATGGATTTGCCTCGTAGAATTTTCTTCTTTACTCTACCTAATAATAAGATAATAGCACTGCATTGTCATTTCTTAATATCAAATGTGCGACTTTCATGGAGTGTAGATGGCAGATGGAATCCTGACATCTATATTTTATGGATTGTGTATATAACATAACATTATCTTCATTCGTGTTTTATTGAATGTAAAATATTCATTCACTGAACTTGTGGAACGCTGTTTATGACTTTATGTATGAGTGACAGAGCTATAATATCGCCTATAGTACCTATACAGGGTGCAGAATTGCTTTGCGGGTAACAGGGATTAAACCCGTAAAATCAAACTTTTGCGATTTTCTGCTTCCCTAATTATTTTAGGAAAAATATCTTCGAATAAAAGTGTTAGAATATAAAATTCTGCATCTAAGTCATTAAACAAAATTAATTTTGCATGCTTTGTAACGGCAGAAATTTGATATGAAAATGTCAAAATTACCTCAAAAACAGATAGCGATAGCCATGGAACTTGACCAAAATGATGACGTTTTAACTGTCAGAATAATTTCTAATCATTTTGTTCAAGTTCCATGGCTATCGCTATCTGTTTTTGAGATAATTTTGACATTTTCATATCAAATTTCTGCCGTTACAAAGCATGCAAAATTAATTTTGTTTAATGATTTAGATGCAGAATTTTATGTTCTAAAACTTTTATTCGAAGATATTTTTCCTAAAATAATTAGGGAAGCAGAAAATCGCAAAAGTTTGATTTTACATGTAAAATCCTTATTACCCGCAAAGCAATTCAGCACCCTGTATACTCTATATACCAGTCTTCTCTAAACTTTTTCGGACTATCGCTCCTTTTAGGACATAATACACATTTTAATCAGGCTTCCGCATAAAGTCAGTCTGAAATGATACATTTAATATTTTTTGCCATACCCACTACAAAATAGCTACTTTCGATGTATGTATAGCGGCCATTAGTGACCCATTTAACAGCCAAGTGTGCGGAAAATGGTTGCATTAGCGTAGAAAAAAACGGTTGCCATAGCAACTTCTGTTTATTCGCTCTATTGGGATCCGTCAAATGGGTGGAGCTTAAAAAACATGGCGCAAAGGGGAGGAAATTTTATATACGGGGTATACTCTTGCGTGTAATTTTGTGATTTTCAAAGTAATAAGAAATAATAAATATAAGTGCAATTTGCGATTGGGCCGGTACGAATCCTAAACAAAGGAATTTCATTGAAGGAGAACGGATTCTCAAAGCCGGACATATTATCAAATGTGTGAAAAAAACAAGATAACTGAGCTGTCAAAAGTAGTAACCTTTACGGCATATCAAAATTAAAAGCAAATCTCCACGAAATTAATCATCCGTTCAATGCTTCTTTAAGGCAGGGTTGGGTGAATAATGTAAACACATAACTGCAACATAATAATTATGTTATATTGTAATAAGTAGGTAAGTTACTAACCTCAAAATATTTGTATACAAAGTTAGTCCTATAAATTTGTCAATCATCAAATGATTTTATTATTGTAGTACAGTATGATAATAAGTACATCTTATTTTTTTAATAAAATAATTTTTTTTTCATAAATACAGTTTTTCCACATTTCATTAGAAAATAATTCGCTGTAAAGTAAGTTTTACAAGGCAATAACTGATAGTGTTTAATGCCATGATATTAGAAAACGTCGCAAATTCCATTTTCGATAAACTTTTTGTTTATTTTACTTATTTTATTCTTGTAATAACCAATTTTACGATAAATTTGCAATGTTAGCATGTAAAATTTTCCCCCGTTTTGATACAATTTTCTGCCACCAGATGTCATATGCTCATTTGACGGATCCCAATACGCCTGCGTACACTTGCGTGCACCTGTCATTACTTACTTGCACGAACCTCGCGGTACACTGTGGAACGAAAGATAGCGACGCAAATGAACTGTCAACATTTTTTGAAAATGACGTGAAAAGTAGGTATTTTGCAGTGGATATGGCAAAAAATACCATATATATGTCGCGTACGTAATGGTATTACGGCTCTTTTTTACATACGCTCTTTTTTACATACTGTCATCACTCGCCGTAATATGCCCCATTACGTATCTAGACATACAATCTACCATTTATTTATTTAAAAAAATCAAACAAATCATTTATCTTATAAAAGGAAATGTAACTGCACTTAAAATAGTTACTTGATTAATTAATATAAAAATAATTATTGTCAAGGATATAAAGTCATATGTCTGAAACTGTTGAGTAGAGCTGCTGGATGTTCAATGATAAGTGTTTTGTTTTAAAACGAATTAAGTTGATTTAGTTCTGATCAAGTTATTTAAATAAATTTATAAAATTCTTTTTAAAAACAAAAAATATCCGGACGTCAATGACTCTACTGTAAAATCAACTATTCAGACGTAGAACTCTGTGCATAAGAATTATCTATTGATAATCTTAACCCCTTTTTAGCAGGCTAGTGTCACCTTTCCGTCTTTTTGCCTTCTAACGCACCCCCTAGCGCCCCATTGAGGCTTCTAACGCCCCAAGGAAGCAGTAGCGCCTACATCTTTGGACATCACTTGTCTATACCATGACTGCTATAAACACCAATGGGATGAAATAACAGCAACGGTCATTTTTAGGGTTCCGTACCTCCAGACGGAACTCTATTACTGAGCTTACGATGTCCGTTTGTCCGTCTGTCACAAGGCTCTATCTCACAAACGGTAAACATTGTAAGAAATGGTTGTAAAAATACTTTGAAAGTTAAAGTAGAATTCGTTCGATTTTCTAAGTGATTTTACATTATTATTTATTTTTACACAGAAAACTTCATAAAAGCTTGGACTTTTACTTTAAAGTTAAACAAATTTGTGATTTTTACGTAAAGTAAATTGTAAATTACATAATTTGTGTAATATTCCAATAATTAGTGTGTAAAAATTACAAAATAAAATGTATAGTTACATATATAAAATGGATGAATACAAAACAAATTAATGTAAAATTAGTAACCACGCATGCGCAATGTGTTTTGCGACGCCATTGTCTCTTTGTGTGCCTATTACCAGATTAATCGCTGGCTACAAATGGACCATCGATAATCTATGTAATCGGCCTTCTCATTTCTTACAGTGAGAGGTAGTTAGTTGACATTTTCACAGATTGTGTGTTGTTGTGGCATGAATTCTGGCAAATAATAGTCAGAATTATACAATCAATTATTTTTAATAAATTAATTTTTTTTATTTTACTACAACACTGACTCCAGTCGTCTTCTATACTGTACTATAGAGCGTCTAGCATCATCGTTCGACGGGCTCAGTTGGTAGAGCGTTCGACTGAAGATCTAAAGGTCCCTGCTTCGATCCCGGGTTTTGAATCGCAATATTTTTGTTTTTTTTATTCATCAAATATTCTGCTAATATACTTCTTTACTTAAAAATTAATTTAATTAAATTTCATACGAAAAAATTTTGAAACACTAAAAAAAACTAGGCATAATATTCACGTCCACTAAATATAATTAAAATAGAGGTTAACGGGTATGTTGACAACAAAACAATTAAACTATTGTTGAAAATGCGACGTTTCGTCTTTTATTAAGACTTTATCACGCAACTGAAAAATAATTATAATATACATTATATAAACAATAAAATAACGTACAAAAGGTATAAAAAATATAACAAATAATACCTCAACGTTGTCAAATTGTATGTTAAATTACCTAGTAGTTTAAATTCGTATATGTTTCATAATATGGTCAAATCAGTAGCTTAAAAAAAACTTTTTAAAAAAAAGCTTAAATAAATAAATCTATTAATTTTTACTTCCCACCTCTACTATGGTAGGGAAGTAATGGATTCAGTCCGAAAAAAACATTTCGAGATTTTAACAGATTTCACGTTTTGAGACCCTAGCAATCGTTCAAGATCATTTTCTGACTGATGTCTGTATGTGTATATGTATGTATGTGTGTGTGTGTGTGTATGTGTGTATGTGTGTGTGTGTATGTGGTCAATTTTTCGCCTTCGATATCTTAAGAACGGAACAACATACGGGCATGCCGATTGTTCTATTGTGTTTATCAGCCTTTAACTTAGATCTGATTAGAATTTGAGTCAAATCGGTTTAGTGGATCCTGAGATATTCAAAAAAACGTTCTCAATGTCACGTATTAACATAGGTAAAAAAAAATATAAATGAATTCTAGATGTTATAATATGAAAAAAATGTAAATATTTTTTTTCTCTAAAATGTATAGTTTTCGAGAAAAAACATATTTTACTAAAAAAATAAAAATTGTACGTAAATCAAGGTAACCATGATTTTTGCTATATTAAGCTAGCCATCAGTAGATCACCAAACAAAAAAGAGGGCCATGCTTTTTTCAAAGAATAAAAATTAAATTGTGTTTTAAAGACCACCAACAGCTAAGGTTATTTGGGCCTAGTCAAAGAAAAAAAAGAAAAAAAAGAGTGTTTATTTTTTGCAAATATTTACTAGGTGGGAAGTATAGGACTGGTCATCAGTCGAATTTTTTACCCCCACTTAACTCCTTATTTTTATTATTGTACGGAACTCTCGGTGCACGTATCTGACTCGCACTTGGCCGGTTTTTTTGCGTGGTATGCTTATCGAGTTAAAACGTTTAATCACCACCAAATCAAAGGTTTGAATGAAGCTACCTAATTTTCTTTGATTAAACTCATTGAGCCCTACAATTTAGCCATAATTAGGTATTTAAGTTTAAAAAAAATTATTAATTTTTTAATTTTTTTTAATAATTTAACATAAATAATATTAAAAATCGAAAAGAAAAATTTTTTTAAAGCTATAGATAAATTACTAAAAATTAATTAAAATGTATAAAAATTTAAAAAATATCACGTGACTTCAAAACGCGCCAGGAATGTTTGTGACGTCGTTATGTTAAAATGTGTCTGCATTTGTTGGTATTTGTGTATATGTATTACACATACTATCAAAAATAATAAATTTTTAACTTGGTAACCATGGATACAAAGACCATAGATAACATAATGACGTCACACGCGTTCGGATTCTTTCGGCGCGTTATCGGAACTGAGTTTAAAAATTAATTTTTATTTAAATATAACTTTTTAATTAGTAAGCAAAAAAATTAAATAAAAACAATTTTGCTATAAAACTTGTATGTGGTCCTTCCATTTAAGTAAAAAAAAAAATTCATTTAAAAACCCAATTATAGGCTTCAACTGGATCGAACAAAATACATTATACACTCATAAAATCGTATCTATAACTTGGTCGCGTCTTCGCCTAATATACGAATAAATTTATGCAATAATATGTCATCACCGCATCAGCTTCCCCCCTGCATTTTATAGAAGTCATGCCATTTAATACTGGTATTAAGGAGTATCATTTAGTGATGCACCGAAGTTGAGATTCAGGTTAAATGTTCGGTTCAGAAAACTGCCGAAGTTGACATTCGGTTAAATGTTCGGTTCAAAAAACTGCCGAAGTTGACATTCGGTTAAATATTCGATTCAAAATTTTTCGAAGTTGACATTCGGTTAAATTTTCGGCTCAAAGTTCGGCCGAAGATGACATACGGTTAAAAATACTGTTACAAAACTGTTTTCTGAGTTGGCGGAATAAATATTTATTTACAATAATTAAAAATACAATAACAATAAATGCAACAACAAAAAGTCAATTCTAAAAATAAAAAAAACTCGGGTCGCAGTGCCAAACCCTGCCGACAATATAGTGTATTTGCTAATGCAGGCCTTGTGGCTTTATTATGTAAACTTAAGTTTGTTTTTGGACAAAATAAAAAATTTAACCCCTTAATACATCCCTTAAAATAATGTTTTTTTTCTTAATTTCAATAATATTATCAATGCAATCTTTGTACCAAATTAAATACACCCTTCAGTAAGTAAATCACTATCCGCTAACCAGTGTTTTCATAAAATTTTTGTAAGTCCGGTCCTGTCGGGCCGATTTTATTAAAATTTTAACAGCACATTTTAATCTTTACTAAAGGGTTAAATTTCAATTTTGAAACGATTCTGAGAATTTTTTCGGTATTTTTGGGCCCAAAAACTTTTTTCAACCCCTAAATACTACCCTTAAAATGGTCCAATCGGGCCCATTTTAAATAGGCTTCGTGCGGTAATGGGTTCCAATGTGTGTACCAAATTTCGTTTAAATCGATTAAGTGTGTCGAGAGTTATCGTGTACACACATATATATATAAATATATATATATATATATACATATATACATAAACATTTTCAAAAATGGTGGCAAACTGTTCAGGAGGGTATGAAACGTCGAGAAATTTTGGTCCGACCCCTAGGTCCCACCATCCGACCGACGCCAATAGTGTATGTGCCATATGGCAAATACACTAAAAACTTAAACGGCAATTATTGAACTAAACGAGCCACTTAAATAACACTTAACAAATAACTATATATACAAGGATTATTTATTTGTAATTATTTATGTCACTGTATTTATATCAGATTTATTTCTAACGTTTATTTATGTCGGTCATTTACTCAGTTACTTCAGTACTATTTATTTACATCCACTCCACTATTTATATCACTGTACTGACTGATTCGACCGTTGATTGATTAATATTTATATCACTGATCCACTTGATAGCACGACTCACCATTCACTGATCGCCCCAACACGACACACTCGCCGTTTATATACCTGCGTGCGGTGTACGCTCAGTGCGTCCTCGTAGTCTCTAGCGTTGTCTAGAATCTTCGATACCATTCCACGCTTTACTACTCAAACTGTGACCTTTCTTTCTCGTGGTTTCTATTGTAGGCAGTGGCGTAACATCTTGGGGTTTGCTACAATACTGTTCTAGTTTTTTTACTTAAAAAAGTTATTATTAATAGTACTAAAGGTAATTTTTATTTATTATTTTCAAGACATTCTTTATAATTACAGTAACCAAAATTCGGTGGCTCATTCATCATCATACGCATACATTCGGCCGGATTCGAAGTTTGTTAAAATTTGGTGCGCACATTCGGCCGAATCTAAAGTTCGGGAAACGTATATTCGGCCGAATCCGAAGTTCGGTAAAATTTGTTACTGACATTCGCCCGAATCCAAAGTTAGGTAAAACCTGTCGAAATTCGAAGTTACCGAATGTGAACCGAATTTCGGTGCATCACTAGTATCAATGTCTAAATCTAATCAAAATTGTTAGATACATTTTCGAGGAAAAATATTCTTACAAAACTGTCTTCTGAGTTGGCAGAATAAATATTTACTTACAATAATTAAAAATACATAACAATGGACGCAACAACTATATACAATAATTCGTAACAATTAACTATAAACAATAATTCGTAACAATTAACTACATAGGTACAAGGACTATTTACATCACTGTATTTATTTCAGGTTTATTTCTAACGTTTATTTATGTCAGTAATTTACTCAGTTACTTCAGTACTATTTATTTATATCCACTCCACTATTTATATCACTGTAGTGACTGATCGACTGATTAATATTTATATCCACTTGACGGCACGAATCACCATTGACTGCCTAATATTTATATCAGACGCACTTGATTGCACGAGTAACTATTGACTGCCTAATCTCCGTTGAACCGATTACTTGCGTGAGTCACCGTAGACTGACTTGATTGCACGCCTCACCATGGACTGCGTATTCGACACTACACTGACTCCCGTTGACTCCTCTCCGGTGACTGACTCCAACACGACACACTCGTTGGTTATATACCTGCGTTGCCTACGCCCAGTGTGTGCTCGTTCTCTCTAGCGCTCTCTAGAACATTCCTGCAGTTATTCGTTGTTCAGCAAGCAGACACCGCTTCTCGATTTCTCTATTGGAGGCAGTGGCGTAACATCTTGGGGTTTGCTACAATATTTTCTAATTGTTTATTCGATTTTAGGGGGCTATCTTCGATATTTGAGCTAGGACCGATTTTGCAATTTCGCTCGAGGTGTGACTCTTTTGAACACGCGTGTAAAATTTGGCTCTAGCTACGGCCCTGACACCGTCTCATCACTATTTTAGATGATACAGCACCTTTGTTCTCAGGTTTGTGAATACACTTGTGTAATACGATACGATATAGTACATAGATATGTATGAAAAAAGCGGTCGCCTATATATAACAGCATGACATTCCAGCTCCTTCCATCAAGATTTAAATATTTAATCAGCATTTAAACTCAGAAAGGAAAAATAGGTACATTCCTGCAAAGTTTAGTTGATACTTAAACGACGCTTAAATTAGACGCCCAACATCAAGCTTTTAGTACTTGCACGAGTTTACGCGAAAATTTATGTCGATAATAAAAAATGTTACAACCTATTTTTTCATAACCATATTTTAAAATTGCTGTTGATCAAAAACACTTGCTTTTAAACATAATATAATATTAAGTTGGAAGAATTTCACGGAATTGTTTTTTTATAGGTATATTGTATATTTGCACAGGGTGATTCAGTTTTAACATTAAATATTTTGACAAAATATTCTCCTCATCGTTCTGATTCTGAAACATATAACAAAAATCCTCTCACTTGTTCCTAAATAAGATACAAGGTGTCTAAGTTTAGAAAAATAATTCATTTTTTTATCATAATATTGTTACAAAACTGTTTTCTGAGTTGGCGGAATAAAATATATTTATTTACAATAATTAAAAATACAATAATAATGAACGCAACAACGAAAAGTCAATTCTAACAATCAACACAAGTAAACAATAACTAAACAGTAATTACAAAGCAAAACAAAACAACTATATACAATAATTCGTAATTATTTCCACTACACTCGTATTTATTTAACAATTTGGTTATTTATATCACGGCGCTATTTATTTTACTGCTTGAATGCGTGACTCACCGTTGACTGACTCTCACTCACGCGTACTGCTGTTTATATAGGCTGCGTAGCATAAGCCTAGTGTGTTCTCGCTTTCTCTAGAACTTTCGTGCAGGTACCAGTTGTTACAGTAAGCGGACCCCCATTTCTCAGAACTCTTGCCTTCCGGTTATATACAGGGTGATCCGTAACAATATATTACGGGGAAAAGCGGCAAATCGAACAAAATTTTGCATGCTTACCTTCTATGTAATTGGCTATTTTCTGCAGATATTTTCAACTAAATGTGATACACTAATGGCGTGCAACCAGGTTACGACTGAATTTTAAGAGAAAAATACACGACAATGAATTAAAAAAATTGACAAAACAATAGAGTTTTGTCAATTTTTCAAAATCTTCATTTAATTTGGAATAATACAGGTTTTTACAGATCCTTAATAAAGGGCCTAATTCCAGAGATTTTATCATTTATCAGAAGAAAGTCTGGAGGTCAAAGATATAAAAGCTGTCATTGTAAATCAAATTACGTGTGGCACGCTTAAATGCCGCTGTAAGTCTGCAGGATTATTATGCAATTCAAAATATCATTCTAGCTAATAAATATTTTTTTGCAACTTAATGGGATAAAACGGGATACTTAGTGTTCTTAGTCTCACAACTTTTTGGATGAAATAATGCAAAGGACTATTTTTTGGCTCCTGTTTCCCTTATAAATGGACTTTTGATTGCCAACATCCTTTATGAGAAAATAGAAGTCACATGAGAGAAAAAAATTTTTTTTTGAAAAAGTAGGAAGTATCCCGTTTTAGCTACCTAGTCGGATAAAACGGGATGCCCATACTTTTACAAGTACCATAACGTTTATCCTTCAGGAAAAAAGACACAACATGGTAAATTTAAATTATATTGTGAAAAATACAAAAAAAAACGTAACAAAACCCACTTCTCATAAAAAAACCAAGTAGTTGGATAAAACGGGATACCTCGCGGTATTATATTACCCGCTATTATATTACAACGGGAGGTATCCCGTTTTAAGCAATCAATAAGTGTCCGATTTTACCCAACTGTTGATTGTGAAACACGTGACCATATTTTAGTAAATAAACAAAGCAAATTCCTAAAAACTGTTGTGCATAACTATAGTAAACAAACATAGAAATTCTCTAAATCTACTCATTTTCGGTTAATTTTGCCTTTAAACTGAAAAATCGACTTTTGAAAACACGCCAAACATTTTACTTTAACCTAACTTTTAGACACTTTCACCTGTTACGTCATCTACAGTGAATCTAAAGTAGATACATCACTTGCCGGGCATAGGTAGACATCGAGGGTTATTAGTTCCGCCCCTACCCGATCTGGGGCCACGGTAGTGGCCCCCGCCAAGTCGAGCAAACAACAGACGGCCGCTACCGTGTATACCTTTTCTCGAAGCAACTCAAGGCACTTTTCAACTTTCTATATCTCTGTTATAAATGCAAGCAGAAGGCTGAAAATTTCGCTAGAGATTATACCTAACGGTCTTAACTAATTCCCCAAATTACAAGTTTCTAATAAATATAGTTCAGAAAATTTCAACCCTCAAAATTGTCTATTTTGTCATCGTTCACTCACTCACTCACTGACATAGCGATCATCAAAAAGCTAGGGCACTTTCAGTAGTCCTAGAAAGCTGAAACTTGGTATGCAGGCTGGGTTTCACGTACAAGTAACGAGAAAATTCCAATATCTGTGTTTTTCCTCCTCCAACCCCTAAAAAGGGGTGGTGCATATTTCTATTATTATAGGCTAAATCCGTAGTCAGAGAAAGCTGAAATTTGGTATGCAGGCTAGGTTTCGCGTACAAGTAACGAAGAAATTCAAACATGTGTGATCTTCCCCCTCCAACCTCTAAAAGGGGGTGGTGCATATTTCTATTATTATAGGCTAAATCCGTAGTCAGAGAACGCTGAAATTTGGTATGCAGGTTAGGTTTCGCGTACAAGTAACGAGGAAATTCAAACATTTGTGATCTTCCCCCTTCATCCCCTAAAAGGGGGTGTTGCAGATTTCTATAGGTCCTTAGTCAGAGAAAGCTGAAATTTGGTATGCAGGCTGGGTTTCACGTACAAGTAACGAGAAAATTCAAATATTTGTGATTTTCCCTTTCCAACCTTACAAAAAGAACTTGTCAATCACGTGGCATAGGTGCACTGTGATGAGATATTGTTTTTATTAAAACTTTATCGCACGGTATCATATATCCTGATTCCACGTGATTGCCAAGTTCAAAAGGTACTACAAGTTTACAGTCATAAAATATTATTTATAAATTATTCTTTATTTTACCTGTGTAGTTTTAAGACAACTATCGAGCAATTTGCTAACTTCATAGTCAAAGGTAATAGAAAGGCTGACTTGGTACTTTTCGGGATCTCAAAACTTTTTACGGCGAAAGTGTTGCGAGACTTGGCATTTTTTTTCTTTACAAGAATAATTTTGATGGGATACTACTTGTTTTGAAATAAAACGTGGTATCCCGTTTTACAAGACCATCCTGTTTTATTCAACTCTCCCCATGTAACAACTATTATAATTTTTACTTTTCAGAATGTTTGATTTACCTTGTTTTACAAAAAAAGTATTTCAAATGTGTTTTTTGGAAAAATTCGGCATTAATTTTTGTTCAGACAAATAAAGACATTTGCTTCTGAATCGACGTTTTTTAATATCCTACTACTTACGATATAGATCCCATATGTTTCAATCCTACGTTATTTAGCCGTTTGCCATTGGCTGAATCTAGATTTACCCGGATAAAGCAAGAAATCTGTTACGGATCACCCTGTATATAAACGGCAGGCAAGAGTTCTGAGAAACGGGGTCTGCTTACTCTAACAACTAGTAAGAAAGCGAGAACGCGCTAGGCTTAGGCCACGCAGCATATATAAACAGCCAGTGCGAGTGAGTGAATCAATCAGTCAACGGTGAGTCACGCAGTCAAGTGTACGGTGGATCAGTGACATAAATAGTTCCGTGATATAAATAAATAGATTGATAAAATAAATACTAGTGTAGTGGTAATAATTACGAGTTATCAGTTAAGTGCTATTTATTGTTTTGTTTTGCTTTGTTTAAGAATTACTGTTTTGTTATTGTTTACTTGTGTTGATTGTGTTTTTAATTATTGTAAATAAATATTTATTCCGCCAACTCAGAAAACAGTTTTGTAACAAATCATTGAATCGTCTGCGTTTTATCCAGCTAGTTTGAATAATACGCGAAATATCCAGATAAAACTAGCTTTATTCAGTTTCCGGTTTTAACCGTAACATATATATATAGCTTCCAGTTGGAAAAAGCATAATTAATGTAAGTCTTTGCAAAATTCGTTAAACAAATATTTGCGACTGATGCTGACGCCATCGTAAAACAGATTATTCACATTTGAATAAAAATATTATATGTAAAATACCACTACTAACATTTTTTCTAGGTTTCCACTGCCAAATTGAGTAGCATCTAACGAATAAAGGTACGTGCAGTACGCAGCTGGGATTCTAGATGGTAGCATGTATGGTAGATGGTGACTGAAATTATAAGCGCTTATAGGTTTGCACAACGAAGCTTTGATACTAGCATTGATACAAGCTTAAGTCGCGTTTGAAATGTCAGATAGCAAAGACGAATATTTGTGTTCTTCTGCTACAAAGTGGTATATTTTAAATACAAATTTGGGTAGGAGCTGTCATGTCCTTGTCCACCCTATTAATAGAAAACGATCTAAACCTAGCGAATTTCATCATTTATACCAAGAATTAAAATTTTACCCAAACCCATTTTTTGAATATTTACGTATGGAACCTAACACTTTTAAATACGTCTTAGAAAAAACTCAAAACAAATTAAATAAAAACTGGCAAAATTGCACTTATTAAACTAGTCACATCCATTGCGAAACTTGTAACGACCATTTGACAGTTGTCACACGTTGATTGTAGTAGTCAGCGCGCTGAAAGAATGATGAGATACATTCTTATATCTAGCAGCTCTTGAAACAGCGCTTATACCTGCTACACTCACTGCTTCGTTGTGTACGCTCGCATATTATATAACAATGCATTAATTTAAGCAAGCCCTGCTATGATCTACGCTACCATCTAGAATCCCAGCTCCATACTGCACGTACCTTAAGGATCAAAATATAATCGTGAACCGTCAAACGGAACAAGCTGGAGGCGTATTTAGTAAATACCTTAAGTTGCGCATATTTCTAATTAGAAAAGAAATAGGTACATTTGAAAATCAACAAATTGCTTTCTCTCCTCAAGTAACAAACTTCAAAAAATTGTCAAATTGTGTTTTAAAGACCATCAACATCTAAGGTTATTTGGGCCTAGCACCAATTCATATTTTCAATTCACTTTTTTTGTTTTAATAATAAATTGAAAATCCAATTGACACTTTTACCAGCTCTCGGGCTAGAACCCGAGAACTGGGGACTTGTAATAGAGGAACCATAGCAACGCCATGTAAACAACAGCAATGCTACACAATATTTATTTGCAATTTCTGATTACCCATTTAAGATTACACATATAATTTGAATGTATATTTTTACTGAAATATTATTCCTGCATTTCAAATCCTGTATTCAAATCTGCTCACTATAGCGGATTTAATCCGATTTTCACCCCGACGAAGCCGGGACGGACAGTTATTACAGACTTTCCCCGAGCTATCGAATGATAAAAACTGCATTTAGATCCGTTCAGTTGGTCTAGACTCTAGAGAATAGCTCATGGTAAAGACAAGCATACAAACAAGCACCTACCGACATTTCCTTTTATAATTATGTTTAGATATTGGTGGGCAACCAAAGGTCAGTGTGCGGCCTAAGTTGAGTGGACGGGAACGATGTCTCTACCGTATATATTAGAGATGCCACGAATATTCGGCTACTATTCGGTATTCGACCTTTTCGGCCACTTTTTTTATATTCGGTATTCGACCGAATACTGCGTACTATTCGGCTGAATACCGAATCCCTAATCATGAAAAAAACGAATATATTACTCAAAAATGTATTTATTTCAATAACAATTAGGCAATTTTTTATTTATAAGGTACTGGTGCCATTTTGTAAAGCTTTTGACTACATAAAGTATAAACACTAAACAAAGATATTTTTAGTAATAACGGTTAATAATTATAAGTTATATTTTATAACACAACGTGCGATCAGAAGAATGTAATAAATAATGCGTGTCGTGACACGATCTACTCACAAATGAACCAAATACGCCCGCCTCGTCGTCCCCGCACGCACCGCATTTTAAAAAAATAATTAACCACACCTGAAGATGGCAACTCGTTGCTGAATCGCGTAGTGTAAATTCACAAGAAGTCACAAGACGGACATAATACCTGCAAGGTATTTCTAATACGTCTTCATAATATACCTACATAATATATACGGATGAAAAACATAACTCTCTTTTGCTTTCGAGCAGTCGCCTAAAAATTATGTTATACATGTACAGGATGTCCCAAAATTGCTGGGACACAGAGCTACCACGTGTAGTAGAGGTCAAAATAAGTCGATTGAACCCAATTTATTTATATACCAAAATGTACCGTTTGCCCGTGAAAAGAGTTCAAAGTTTACATAAAAAAACACATTTTTGTACGCTGTTCAGAAATGAGTGAAACAAATTGAATGAAATTTGACAAAAGTGCATTTTAGAGGATTACTCTTCTTTCGGTAATCAAAGAAACTCAAAAGAAATTGTAGAAGGGTTAAAACCACCCTCACCCCCTGACATTTTTTTCAGAACTTTCTTAGGGGTGGTAATACGGTTCTCAAATTTGTTTAGCGAGAAGACTGATTAATTATCTTCATTTTGTTACTCTTGTAAAAATTTCGTGTTCCGCATAGTTCCCAAGGAAAAAAATGTTTTCTTAAATAATGCTAACAGATATTCCTAGTACAAGTTTAATAAAATTGTAATACAACATTTTTTATACAAAATTTTATGTAAACTTTAAACTCTTCTCACGGGCAAATGGTACATTTTGGTATATAAATAAATTGGGTCCAATCGACTTATTTTGACCTCTACTACACGTGGTAGCTCTGTGTCCCAGCAATTTTGGGACAGCCTGTATACCCAATATAATACCTATGCGAATTGATTATGATTAAGCTAGACCTATTTGAAAGTTCACAAAAATAGATCAGATACGTGTAGGTACCTACCACATTTCAGTAAACTTGATATACCTAGACACGTAAAATACTCGTTTATGAGATCTGGTATATCAACAAAAAATACCAACACGTTACACTGGATGCTATAATGAAAATACCGATAAACCGCAAACTCATCCCGAGTTGGAGGGTAAAGAGAAGGAGCGAGGGGAGCGCATCGAGCATTGAATTCCGCTCAACCAAATTCACCCAATGAAGTGTACAACTGACTGCGTTTACATGGCAGCGCGGTGGTGTTTTTTTACTATTCTTAATATAATGAAATTGAAATCCAGGCATATCCAAGTCGGGCAGCTAGTATAGTATAAGGGCTTAAAAATAGCCGAGAGTGTATCGATGCTGTTGTTTACATGGCGTTGCTATGGTTCCTCTATTACAAGTTACCGGGTTCTAGCCCCAGAGCTGGTAAAAGTGTAAATTGGATTTTCAATTTATTATTAAAAAAAAATAATGAATTGAAAATATGAATTGGTGCTAGGCCCAAATAACCTTAGCTGTTGGTGGTCTTTAAAACACAATTTAACAACTTAGTATAGTATAAATATAAGTAGGTTGACTGATGCTGGGTTGCAGAAAGCATTGTTAGAAAATCTGATTTAACAATGATCACACAAATTTTTCCATAAGAAAAGCATTTAAGAATTTCAAATCGATCTTGCTAAAAAAATAATTGATCGGAGGAAACGGTATTTCTTTATATATCTATTTAACATAGTTTTTTTGTACAATTTCCACTTCAAAACAAGCCGTGAGGTGGGTCGTTTATTAGGACTAAAGTGCGACCCTTGAGGTCCACACGACGAACTTCCCAGTTTGATAAATATTTAATAATAATAATTAAATTAGATATTACACAGAAAAGTAATCATTTTAATCATTAAAACATAATTATTATTTATTTTTAACAATAATTAGAAAAAAAAAACGGCTGAACCGATTTTTATAAAATTTATGTCGGATCAAAATGACGTTAACACGCCTCGATTGACACCCTTACGAAGTCGATATAATTTTTTATTCGCAAGATATTGTGTAAAATCTACTTCTTTGGAGTCTATTTGGTTAAGAAAAAAGAACGGCTGAACCGATTTTGAAAAAATTTCTTTCAGATCATATGTACGTTAATACGCGTCGATTGGCATCCTAACGTAGTCGATATCATTTTTCATTCTCGAGATTTCGTCTTAGAAAGAAATGGACACATACGTACGTAGGCACGTACATACGTACACACACACACACACACATACACACACACAGACATCTTTCTAAAAATAGTGTAAAAATAGTGTAGTGACCTTGAAACATAAAAATTTGTTATACATTTTGATTTCGATTTTCGGACCCATTAAAATAACTTCCAATGGGAAGTTAACAATATTTTTCTACGCGTTTTGATCCAAATTTTGCTTGAAAAGCGATCTGTTTCTATGTATATCAGTTATTTGTTTTTCTGGGAGCACAATCTAATGTTCTGTGTTATGAAAGTTTGACAACGACATTAGACTGTTCCTGCACATATAAAAATTGTAATGATCACAATCTAAGGTCATTGTCAAATCAAATTTTTTAACAATGCTTTTTGGCTGATGACTCATCAACGCACAGCCGAAACTGCCGAGTCTAGGAATTTAAATTAGAGGTGTTTTTAACTTCCCATTGGAAGTTATTGTAATGGGTCCGAAAATCGAAATCAAAATTTATAACAAATTTTTATCTTTCAAGGTCACTACACTATTTTTACACTATTTTTAGAAATATGTCTGTGTGTGTATGTATGTGTGTGTGTGTGTGTGTACGTATGTGACCATTTCTTTCTACGATGAAATCTCGAGAATGAAAAATGATATCGACTACGTTAAGGTGCCAATCGACGCGTATTAACGTAAATATGGTCTGAAAGAAATTTTTTTAAAATCGGTTTAGCCGTTCTTTTTTCTTAACCAAATAGACTCCAAAAAAGTAAATTTTACACAATATCTCGCGAATAAAAAATTATATCGACTTCGTAAGGGTGTTAAAAATAAATAATAATTATGTTTTAATGATTAAATTGGTTACTTTTCTGTGTAATATCTAATTTAATTATTGTTATTAAATATTTATCAAACTGGGAAGTTCGTCGTGTGGACCTCAAGGGTCGCACTTAGGTCCTAATAAACGATCCACCTCACGGCTTGTTCCTTATGACGTGACGGCACACTAGAAACGGATTTTTGGAAATTTAACCCCTAAAGAGGTGAAAAGATGTAAAATTAAATATTATGATTCATTATGAAAATATTAATAATTATCTAATTAATTATGATTTATATGGCAACATTGTTAACAACTCGTCCAATAGAACATTGGTTTCCAAATCATTATTCACGAGCTACCGGTAGCTCGCGGCAAAATTTTTGGTTGCTCGCGTAAAAATTAATATTAGTTTCAGATTATTACAAAAAGCCTCTTCCCGATCAAAATTTTTGAAGTTATACTGCTTTTGGCGCGTTATGAAAAAATAATGAGAGTAAATTTTTACGATGCTCGCGCATCGCGTCACGAAAATTTAACAGGATGAAGTTGCAGCATTAATGATTTCCATAGTTACCATATAAATAAATTCACTCCAGTCCTTTTATTATTTTATATTTTAATAATTTATTTGCATGCAAATTAAAAATTAGTTCTTAATCGAGTGCAAATCGGATTGAATTTCAATTAAATCGGTCCAGTAGTTTTGAAGATTAGCGTCTACATACAAACAAACAAAATTGTCTCTTTAAAATAGTATAAGAGTATAGATTATAACTTAAAATTTACTGTATAAATTACACGGAAAAAGATACAAGATAGCTGAGAATATGTCCCTACCGACAAGTGCTCTATCTCTCGCGGCAAATTGAGGTATCGCACTCATGAAAATGGTTCACTCTAGACCGCACCACTAACGTAGGGTTAACTACAGCGACCCGTTCCCACTGGAATACGCCGCCTTTGGGCTACCCACAAGCCTCATTTCCACTAACAGCAGATGTGTTAACCAATGATGTATATTATGTAGGAAGGAACGTAGTTTGAACGCGTTTCGTCCACCGGTTCGTAAATGAAACTAATAGCGACCGGAAAAAACAGTTCCGATAACATGTGTTGCTATTCCTGTTCTTTAATAAAAATAAAAGTTTAAATAAAATATTAGTAAAAAAACTTTTTAGAGACAAGCTTTTATTGAAATGTACTAAAAAGAAAAAAATAATATTTACTAATATATTTCAATTCATAATTTCTATAAAAGCGTGGGTTGTAAACTCTATGATAGTTTATTAGTCGCAACCCACGCTTTTATAATAATTATGAACCTACATTATTAAATATTATTTTTTTCCTTTTTTGTACATTTCAATAAAAGGTTGTCTCTAAAAAGTTTTTTTAACTAATATTTTACTTTGTTCATTTTAGTCTTTCAAAATTTTATCCCCCTTTGGCACCCGTATAGGTTGAATTCCGAAAAATTCTTAGTGGATGCTTACGTCAGAAAAGGAACCAACTGTCCAAATTTCAAGTTTCTAGATTCAGCGATTTGGCCTGCGCATTGATTAGTCAAAAAAACCCTACATCCCTGTTTGAACCCTTTAGGGGTTGAATTTATTTCTAAAAACGATTTATTCATGTATTGTCATCGGGAATACATATGTGTACACAATTTCAAATCGATCGGATACGTGGAAGCCGCTCAAAATTGACTTGTAAGTTTTGACCTAAACAAACAAACTAACATACAAACATTGCAAGTTAAATAAAAGCTTGTAAAAACTGAAACCCGACTACGAAAAAGTAGAAAACAAGCTTCCAATATGAAAAGTAGTCAAGTTAAAGGATGTTAGTTTTAGTTACCCAATAACATTTCATATTGGAAGCTTGTTTTCTACTTTTTGTAGTTGGGGCTCAATTTTTTAAACATTTGTTTTTATTTAGAACTATTTAGTTTTGGAATCACACGATGTTCATTTCTATTTCTTTTTTTCCGTATGATTTAAACAATATGACCTACGTTGCTATGGATACATTTATATATTATAAAATATAAATGTATCCATCGCAACGTAGGTCATATAATTTACTTAAAATTGACGTCACGCTGTGTTTGAAGTCACGTGACACATAGATTAAAAATCATGATTTTATTTATTTATTTAAATATGTTTACGAATCATAATTAATATAAATAAAAATTCTTATAAATATTTTAGAGCATAAATTTTCAATATAACAAAGTTTCATATTTTATTTTGATCACTGGCAAATACCCTAATGATCCCTGCAGATCCATCTCAGCAGGTGGTGTCGTGTATAATGGCTTTTAATACATTCACTCGTCACCTCCATGTGATTGATCTGATTCTACTGCCTATATATCTAGGCACACCGCGACCTCTACTCAATGCGCTGCCTTTCACATGCTATCTAATAAAATTGACACCTGACCCGTTACCTCCACCAAACACGAATCTTGTTACACTTAAGACTCGTGACTTTTTCTTTTACACATTCGTGTATTTTTGTATTTCATATATCATAATAGTAGTTTTATAATAATTTATGTATATAATATTATAATACCGCGGGGTTAGAATAACAAGGTTCTAACTGCACTTTAAAAAAAATTATTGTCATTACGTTTCATGTATAACCTTCACAAATCTCATATTTGGCGCCTAAAGGTACGTGCAGTACGCAGCTGGGATTCTAGATGGTAGCATGTATGTTAAATGGTGGCTGAAATTATAAGCGCTTATAAGTTTGCCCAACGAAGCTTTGATACTAGCATTTATACAAGCTTAAATAGCGTTTGAAATGTCAGAGAGCGAAGATGAATATTTGTGTTCTTCTGCTACAAAGTGGTATATTTTAAATACAAATTTGGGTAGGAGCTATCATGTCCACCCTATTAATAGAAAACGATTTAAACATGACGAATTTCATCAGGTTTTTGAATATTTACGTATGGAACCTAACACTTTTAAATACGTCTTAGAAAAAATTCAAAACAAATTAAATAAAAACTGACAAAATTTCATTTAATAAACTAGTCACATCCATTGCGAAACTTATAACGGCCATTTGACAGTTGTCACACGTTGATTGTAGTAGTCAGCGCGCTGAAAGAATGGTGAGATAAATTCTTGTATCTATCAGCTCTTGTAACCGCGTTTATACCTGCTACACTCACTGCTTCGTTGTGTACGCTCGCATATATAACAATGCATTTAATTTAAGCAAGCCCTGCTATGATCTACGCTACCATCTAGAATCCCAGCTCCATACTGCACGTACCTTTAAGCGAGATTCTGAAAGTATAAGGTGGTAACTGCAGGTACGGGTTGAGGTACGGAGCTATTGTCTTGGAACCGCGGCAGCATTCGAAAACGTGAAGGTGCGCAGATAGAACCTTATACTTTGGTTTAGCTGCAGTTAGAATTTTTTTCTTTCATTATTTAGACGTTATATTATGTTCTTTATTGTAAGTTGTCAGAAATTTTCTTTTGTGGTGAATTATTATGTAAATGTCTCAACAACTACTAATTCATTAAAATAAAAATTATGTAACTTGTCTTTGTTTTAATGAATTTATAATTAATACAGCTTCAAGCAACAAGATAGAACCATATCATCTCTGTTTAAATTAAAAAAATAGAGGAATCAGGTTCTATATGCACTTTCTTGTCTCAAAAACTTTAAAACTAACCCAAAATGTGTACATTTTTTACTAAACAATTGTAGTTTGTACTCTAAAATGATCAGTTACATAATTATTACAATAAGAGTGTTTTAATTTAATTATTTAATGCCCATCTAACATTGATCACCCATTTTCTCGAAATCATGCTTGATGCAGTTAGATCCTTGTTATTCTAACCCCGCGATATAACTGAAATATATTATAATATCTATATTTCAGTTATATTAGTATTTGTTTATCATCTCTGATTCTGCGTTTTAAAAACAAACCATTTGGATGAACGACGTGCTATCTCTAGGTGATTTAGATCTTTATCTGTTTGATTCATAATGTACACCCGACCCGTTACCTCCACCACTACGTAATATACTGCAGTCACACTCTGATGGGTACAATTCACCTGATCAATAGCTCAATCTTGTACACTAAATAAACCCGATCGACATAAGAAAAGTTTTTAGTTTTCAGCATGAATTGAAACCGAATTAAAATAACGTTCAGGTTACGATTTCAGTTTGAGAAATTAATAGGCTTCGTTCCGGTTTCGGTTTTTTGACGATTTACTTTTGAAAATTAATAAAAACTCAATTACAAATAATAATTTTATATTCATCATATTTTATTGAACAACGGAAAAAATAAAAAGTCTATGTTAATAAAAAAGTGTGTGTGTCAGCTCCGACGCACGACTGGAGTTTACTCCTTAAGTACGATTATCTTTGACTATACAGTAGGAAAACACACATACTTACATGCGTCAGCTGTCGCGCAGCATACCCTGTACACGTCGGCTGTATACAAGTATACAGTATTGAAAGGTGTGCAAGGTACGTTACTCGAAAAAAAGTCATGAAATCGAATTTATTTACATATAAGTTCAGGAATTGTTTTTACTTACTCTGTAGCACTAAAAAAATTTAAGAAAAGAAAAATATACAGTATTGCCATTTATTATGAAAAATACTTTATAAATTGATAAACGGAAATGTTTTTTTTTTTGAGTTTACTCCTTAAGAATCGATTTTCATATAAGGCCCCCGGTATGGAAAATTTATGAGGAGTAAAATTTATACAAGCGTTAACTAAAAAGCGTTACGTTTTCTGCGCAACGTACCTTGCGCACCTTTCACTTTGAAATCATGTATGTGTTTACTTGTATACAACCGACGTGTACACTGTACATTGCACACGATTCGCTACCTCCACCTTTTTTTGGACCGTTTAACCCGTGAAATATTTAACGCTAACAAATCACATAGTATTATACAGGATGTATCATTAAAATTGTAAAAAAATCCAATAGTAGATTACTTGCTAGAAAATAAGAAAATATAGTTCTTATAAACTTTTTTCCAAAGACCCTTAAATTTTTTTTTAAAACAACATGTTTTTTATCAATTTACGGAAAAACCCTTCCTTCGATTTTTTTGAAATTTGGTAGGTTTGTATGCACACTTCTGATGTAATTAGAATTCGTTTAATTATTCCAGTGGCTTCCTAGGAGGCGACTCAGTTAATAATAATATGAAAAAAATATGTCACGCCACTGTTTTCTTCAAAATATAAAATTTTTTAACATTGAGCAATTCAAAATACAACTTTTTGGGCATATGAATATTTTTCGTATCTTGCTTTGTTTAAAAAAAATAAAAAACATAACTTCTGCACGCCTCCGAACCAAATGAAAAAAACTGTGATAAATTTTGAGTAAAAACCCGTTTTTTCTGAAACCTTTGATACCCTGTGTCTCGAAATTTAAGGATCTTTGGAAAAAACTTTATAAGAAGTACTTTCTTATTTTCTAGCTAGGAATCTGCCCTTGGATTTTTTTACAATATTAATGATACACCCTGTATAATAGATATTACGAAGATATTATATTTTTCTGTAAACGTCAATTTATGACATTAGAATTAGATGCAGATTTTGCTTCGGCAAGTTTAACTTCCTGTAGCGTATAGCGAAAACGACATATATCACTGTTCTACATATTGTAGCAAACCCCAAGATGTTACGCCACTGCCTGCAATAGAAGCGTCGAGAAGGGAAAGTCACAGTGGCGAGGCGTGGAATGCTATCGAAGATACGAGTACCTGCTAGACGTCTGGAAAGTGCTAGAACGCGCTGTGTTTAAGCCACGTAGCTCTATATAAGCAGGGAGCCAACGAAAATTAGGCAGTCTGTCGTGAATCAGTGTCGTGTTGAACTGCGAAAATAAATACAGTATATAAATCTAGTTATTTGTTCAGTGTTATTGAAGTGTTTCACTTTGTTTAAGAATTACTATTGTGTTGATTGTTAGAATTGACATATAGTTGTTGCGTTTATTGTTATTGAATTGTTAATTATATTAAATAAATATTTATTCCGCCCACGTAGAAAACAGTTTTGTTACAATATATCACCGTTACTTTGCACAAACTTGCGTTTCAGATCGCTGACTAAAATCACTGTTTGCCGAACGACATTTTTATAATTCGGCCGTCGCCGGCCGAGCTATATGACTTAATTGTTCGCTTACAAACTTGTGTTGCATATCACTAATTAGAGTCACTGTTTGCCGTACGTATGTAGATTGGCTTGAGTAAATTTAACTTCCGTAGTGTGTAGTGTAAACTACACGTTCTTATAAGTAAACTGAATTTTACTACGTAATATACTACGTAATATACTACGTAATATACTACGTAATATACTACGTAATAATATACTACGTAATAATATACTACGTAATATACTACGTAATATAAGAAGTTAAACTTCCTCTGAGTGTCACACAATTTTTAACTTCCCATTGGAAGTTATTGTAATGGGTCCGAAAATCGAAATCAAAATTTTTAACAAATTTTTATGTTTCAAGCTCACTACACTATTTTTAAACTATTTTTGAAAAGATGTCTGTGTGTGTGTGTGTACGTACGTACGTACGTACGTATGTGTCCATTTCTTTCTAAGACGAAATCTCGAGAATAAAAATGATATCGACTACGTTAGGGTGCCAATCGAGGCGTATTAACGTAAATATGATCTGAAAGAAATTTTTTCAAAATCGGTTCAGCCGTTCTTTTTTCTTAACCAAATAGACTCCAAAAAAGTAGATTTTACATATAATATCACGCGAATAAAAAATTATATCGACTTCGTAAGGGTGTCAATCGAGGCGTGTTAACGTCATTTTGATCCGACATAAATTTTATAAAAATCGGTTCAGCCGTTTTTTTTTTATTATTGTTAAAAATAAATAATAATTATGTTTTAATGATTAAAATGATTACTTTTCTGTGTAATATCTTCTTTAATTATTATTATTAAATATTTATCAAACTGGGAAGTTCGTCGTGTGGACCTCAAATGTCGCACTTTAGTCCTAATAAACGACCCACCTCACGGCTTGTTTTTTAATATTAGCATGATGAAAATCTATTCGTTCGAAATCCGATAGCCTGAACAATCTTAATAAATCGTGCAGATTTAAATTTCGCGTGATTTCTTCTTTGACGTTTAATATCCATCTATATTCGCGAATTGATGAAATTCCATTTTGCTGTTCTAAGGTCACCTACGTACAAGGTTACGTGAACTTTAAATATATTTATTTTTTAAAGAAAATAAAACATCACTTCCTTTATTTTACCGATTCTCTTACTAATATTTGAAAATTGGAGGTTTGTGACAGATAACATAACACTGTTAAATAAGCAATTCCCAAGCCTTGTTTAGTTATGAAATATTCATTCATTTTATATTCAAAAAGTAATAAATGTTGTAACCGTCTAGCAATCGCGTTCGTGTATTATGTAGACGGAGGTCACTTTTTGGTGAATACGATTTGTTTTATTGTTACAAACGAACTTGAAATACTCAGGTATTCTTATACAGGGTGTTTCGGTCGCTTATTTTATTTTTGATAAGTATTAATTTATTATAAATTCGTGCGCACGAGCGAAGCGAGTGAGTAGCGTATTAATTAATTAATATAAATTAATGCAATACATATAAACGGTTAACCCGAACATAGGGAAAATAACATTGAGAACATTTACAATTTTGTAGTAAACTATGGGCTATAAGATTCAATGTAAAATAATATGGTAGTAGATGCTTTCTTTTTTTTTTAACAGGTTCCAAGTTACACTTAATAGTCAACTGTTTAAAAATTTTACGGTACTATTTTTTTCTACGTAATCCACAGCATATTTACATTAGATATTATGATCCATAGCCAACTACAAAACGTTCTTAATGTTATTTTCCCTATGTTCGGATCTACCGTTTACCAGTGGCGTATCTACCACAGGTGTTCCAGGTGGCAATCACCGGGGCCCCCTAACCTCGAGGGGCCCCCAATTTTTGGGTCAACTACTGATTGATTAATCCTTACACTCGATTTTTTTCTCAGTCCAATTATATATGATCTAAGCGCAAATTGCATTTACTTTCTAGATTCAAATACTATTGTTAATTCAATCAATTGCTTTTTAATATGAAATTCGCCATGTTTGATTTAGAGTGTACCTTATTTGGGATTTCGACAGGGCGCGCACTCAATATTTACCGCTTGTATTTGATGAAGACGACTGGAGGATTTATTTATCCTTAAATATAAAAGAGCGCAATATTATTATCTGAAGAATACCAGTAGAACTTCTTTTAATTACAGAATCGTTTATATATTATGACGTAGAACATTTTGAGAATACAATCAAATGTTGATGGGATGATGATGTCATGAATAATTGGAAATTTTTCTTAGTTGGGTAAAGTGGGGGAGGGGGGCCCCCAAAAAAAATTTTACACCTGGGCCCCGCGAAGTGAAGTTACGCCACTGCCGTTTACACACTGTATACGTCTTAAGAATAGCCGAGCGTGTAGCAGTGCTGTTGTTTTCATGGCGTTGCTATAGTTCCTTTATTACAAGTCCCCAGTTCCCGGGTTCTAGCCCGAGTGCTGGTAAAAGTGTTAATTGGATTTTCAATTTATTATTATTAAAAAACAATAATGAATTGAAAATATGAATTGGTGCTAGGCCCAAATAACCTTAGCTGTTGGTGGTCTTTAAAACACAATTTACAATTTTACACACTGTATAATTACTAACAGCATAATGATATAAAATGTACAATGTAAACCTGATTTATGTGTATGTGGACACCACATTTCATCAATGACAGTAAACTTTAATATTTTAATCGATAATTAAGCTAATTCTGGTTATTTTTCCATATTGTGTAGGTAAATTATCCACAATTAGCTCAGCGGTCATTTAATATTTCGTTCATTGTTTGTTATAATTGTTGCGTGATACGTAATTTCTATGTTTATTATTTATTTACGCTTTTCCAAGCTATGGCTGATAATATTTTCCTTTTTTTGACGTAAAATCAAACATTGGAATTGAAATATTTTTAACGTTCTCATCATTTTTTTGTTTTAAATTAAATTTTCAAACACAAACATTGTGAGTCACCTATCTGTTATCTAGTGATTCCCAAAATATCAGTTTGATAAAGGTTTCTGTTTCGGTTATACTATCGAATTCTAAGTAATTTCGAAAAAAACTTAAATAACACAAAAACTGCTAAATTTTCGAGCATGGCTTCCTTTATAGTTTTTTTTTTTGACAATTAGGTACAAATTTCAAAAAACAAATAAAAACAGAGTACTGCATTAAAGAAACTGTGGTCTGTCACCCTTAAAAGACCTGTATGATTGAACATATTTTCCAGTTGTAGAATTATAGATAGAAATTAACATTTTGGGTCTAAAACATTTTTTCATTCTCTCATTCTCGATATAAACTTGCCTATTAAGATCGCGTGAACATCCTATATAATAAACAAGCTTCATTAAAAAATTATTCAAAAAACTAAAGAGCGTACCTAATAAAAAGTTAGTTTTAGTATCATCTCACTGTACACTAAAACATTAGATAATATCTTTTTACCTGACTATTTTTAACTTCCCGCTAAGAAAATTGAAAATTTTCAAAAATAGGGAAGTATTGATTTCACCCCGATTTTCGAAAATCGAGATTTAATCAGATCTCGACGTTTTGTGATCCTAGGAAACTATTCTGACTATTTTTACGATGACGTCTGCCTGTGTGTGTGTGCGTGTGTGTGTGTGTGTGTATAAACCTCTCATAACTTTTGAACCGGTTGACCGATCGAATCGAGATTTGCGGCATTAGAAAGGGTTCCACTGAACTTAGATTTTCTGAAAATTTGAACCGATTCGGCCCAATAGATTTTGAGAAATTCCAAAAAAAACGAAAAATAAAGTTGTTAAAACGATGTTTTTTCAAAATAACTTCTAGAATATTGTAGATTAATTTCATTATCTAATCAGCTCTTCTTCTCAGAAAACTGCGTCGAATGCCGCTAAGTGGATCAAAGTCGGTTAATCCGTTCGAGAGATATCGTAGTCAACAGATTTCGAAAAAAGTGTTTTTTCAAAATAGCTTCGAGATTTCTCAACCAATCGATCTTGTACTTCGAATGCCGTTTTAAAGATCAAAATCGAACAACGCGTTCAAAAGTTATAGCTTTTCAAAAATTAAAATAGTGTTGTTATCAGCAATTTTCAGATTTTTGAGCTCAAGTGTTTCGAACTCAAAGCGCTTGAAAATAGCGGGAAGTTCCAGAGATGGCCTGCAGGGTCAACCGATTTACAGATTTTTTTATATTGGAAGCTTGTTTTGTACTTTTGTGTTACACACAGTCGAGTTTTTTTGCCCCTTTTCTTTTTTTTATTTGACTACTTGCACACCCCTATTATTTTTTAATGAATAATTAAAAAGGTAAATATAACCCTATCATGAGCGCTTTTTCAGTTTTCCAAATTTACATATTGTAATAATAAAGAATTTATATTATGTATAAATTATCACCTAAATTGTGCCTAAAAATCTATAAATAATTTATTGTGTGGAAGACTCGTATGTGACACCCTTAGTTTAGTATTAATTTAAGCCAGTTACTGCTACTGCATTAAACAAGCCGTGAGATGGGTCGTTTACCAGGACTAAAGTGCGACCCTTGAGGTCCACACGACGAACTTCCCAGTTTGATAAATATTTAATAATAATAATTAGATTAGATATTACACAGAAAAGTAATCATTTTAATCATTAAAACATAATTATAATTTATTTTTAACAATATTTAAAAAAAAAACGGCTGAACCGATTTTTATAAAATTTATGTTGGATCGAAATGACGTTAACACGCCTCGATTGACACCCTTACGAAGTCAATATAGTTTTTTATTCGCGAGATATTGTATAAAATCTACTTTTTTGGAGTCTATTTGATTAAGAAAAAAGAACGGCTGAACCGATTTTGAAAAAATTTCTTTCAGATCACATTTACGTTAATACGCGTCGATTGGCACCCTAAAGTAGTCGATATCATTTTTCATTCTCGAGATTTCGTCTTAGAAAGAAATGGACATGTACGTACGCACACACACACATACACACACAGTCATCTTTCTAAAAATAGTGTAGTGACCTTGAAACATAAAAATTTGTTATACATTTTGATTTCGATTTTCGGCCCCATTACAATAACTTCCAATGGGAATAATTAAATAGTAAACTCCTTCACAACTTGCGTATATGATAATAAGTGATAAATATTTATCCACACAAGATATCGATTAACAAAAGTTAACACGAACTATGGCGACATGTTTCGGTACTTTATTACCATCTTCAGGCCCAGCGTTACAAAATATTTTACAGAAGAAACATTTAAATATATCTAAAATATAACAGCATTAATTGAGTAGATAAATGGTGAATTACTTGACTGTGATATACAAAAAATTACCTGGATTGTAGATTACATATAAAACTTAAACATATAATATAAATTATTATTGTACAATAAAAACAAGAACTGAGTAAAATTATGTGACAATCTCATAACTAGATTGCAAATGTCTGTTATTATAAAATAAGTTTAAATTGTCAAACTCAAAATTTAAAACAGCCATTATGACATTGATATGACATTTAAGAAAATTAATGTGACCAAATACATACAACACCGTCCATCATTGGATGGTGTTGTTGTATGTATTGTATTGTATGTTATTCCAAATCCAATTCATAATTATTTATTTGTCATAGTTTAAATAATAAAATATTTGGGTCGGCGCCAATTTAACTACTAAAACTTTTTTTATATCATTATCTACTTTTATTTTATTAAAACGGCACTGACCTCAACATTTTATTATCTTCTTCTTTTTAGTAGTTTTTTTAAGGGAGTTGTATTTTTTTATAATTTTTAAAGTGAAAACTTCTTTAGCGAAGTATCTATTTGAAATCGTATGTAACGATAAAGGGGAAATGCTTCAATAGAGGGGAAATTTGTATCAATTAGGTAACCTACCTATTTTGACATTTAAGTCAAAATTATATGGGACCACTCCGTAAACATTCTGAACCCAACGGCGTCGAAATTATTCAAATTGATTAACCCCTCGTGAAGTTAAGGCTGATATAATGATGATAAAAAAAATATACATGTGGAATTGATAATCACTGTTTTTTGAAGTCGGTTTAAAAAAAGCTTTAATCATCTTTAAATTTATATTTTCAGATGAAAAACTAGCTGACACATTTTTAAAATTAGGATTGATTTATTTCAGCAGCAGACAAATTTTGATCATAATAAAAAATCCAAAAATATTTTTTTTTATTGGATAAGCAGCCAATTATACAATCATGTCACGGTTGAGTACTGTAAGCTCATTTCGCCGCGAAAGTGGAAAGGTTCAGGTTAGATTCCTGACTGTGACTATGGTTGGTAAAATGATTTTTTCCAATATGTCTGGTATCAATTATACAATTGGCTGCTTATCAAAAAAAAAAAAATGGGTGTGTGCTTATGACCACACGACAGAAGTGAAAACTTCAAATTTTCTAATTTTTGGTGTCATCTATTATAGCGCATTTATAAACTAAAAATAATTTATTATACTAAAATTGTATTTTTAATTAATTCCACCTTGGTTTCAAAATAATTATAATTATTGTCAAAGAAAGAATATAACAAAAATTAAAAAGTATATAAATAAATACCATGTAGAATTTAGAAAAAAAAAATATATAAATAAATATCATGTAGAATTTAGAAAAAAAACTACGTCGAAAATTCTACGATGCCATCAGGTTTCGAACCGAGGTCCTTATGCATACAACTCCAAGACGCTGTCAGCCGGGCACAGTTGTAAGAGAGCGATCAGTCAGTTGAGACGCGGCATACACATGGAGGCTAGACAAGGAGTACAATCTCATATGGGAAAATTTGACAAAATTTGTCAACAAATCGTCCAAATTAATGTTTACATTTTGTACCACCAGAGCGTCATGGATTCCTTCCCGTACTGACGTGAATTTAGTATCATAAATATTTCCATCTGACAGCTGTAAAGTGTAAATAAACAAGCTTCTGATTACATGGAGTTTATATTCCTTGTGTAGATTCCATGGGCATACTGCTAATACGTGTTAGCCGAGTAACCCCGATTCAGCGAACTCTTACCGTCGGGTTGCGAATTCTCACCGTCGGGGTACGACCGCTTCACTTTATTTCAGTACCCAGGCAAAGAGTGCCTAACGCGCCTAAGAAAGTTTTCCCTTCAAAAAAATTTAATTGAAAATCAACCGTATAAATCTATTAAAAATATGTTTGCCATACCCACTACAAAATAGCTACTTTCGATGTATGTATAGCGGCCATTAATGTCCCATTTAACAGGCAGGTGTGTGGGAAATGGTTTACTTTCTGCACTAGCGCAGAAAATAACGGTTGCCATAGCAACTTCTGTTTATTCGCTCTATACGCCTGCGTACGCTTGCGTGCGCCTGTCATTACTTACTTGCACGAACTTCGCGGCACACTTTGAAAGGAAAGATGGCGACGCAAATGAACTGTCAGAATTTTTTGAAAATGACGTAAAAAGTAAGTATTTTGTAGTGGGTATGGCAAAAAATACCATATATGTCTCGTACGTAATGGTATTACGGCTCGTGTGACTGTAAAAACTCGTTTTTACATACTGTCATCACTCGCCGTTATATGCCCCATTACGTATCTAGGCATACAATCTACTATTATGTATAGGTAATTGTAATCTGTAAAATATTACTGAAAATTTTAATGAACTTTTATGTTAGATACAAAGTTTACAAGCAAAAATAATATTATTAATCCATTCAGAAATCTCGTTAAGAACTAAATGCAAACCTAAACCGTTTTTAATTGACGAACCTTTTACCACAGTACAGAATCCCTACACTGAGACTATAAATTCAGAAAGGGTCGGCACCTTCAATATTTATGTCCGCAAGTTTTGTTTTTTTATCAGACGAGTGCGCACTTCCATACAATCATGCTGGGTTGCAGAAAGCATTGTCAAAAAATTTGATTTGACAATGATTGTGTCCAAACACATTTCTCCATGAGAGAAGTATTGTAGAATTTTAAATAGATTCTGATCGAAAAATAATTGATCGATAGAAACGATATTTTTTTAAACTGTATATACAACCATTTAACATAGTTTTTGTACGATTTCACTTCGAAATAACATTTTTCTTCGCACTTTGATCAAAATTTAGCTTGAAACGCAATCTTCTTCTATATACAGGGTGGTGAACGTAACTGCTGCACATAGGAATTTAACTCGTAAAATCAAACTTTCGCGATTTCCTGCTTTCATAATTATTTTAGGAAAAATATCTTCAAATAAAAGTTTTAGAACATTGATTCCCAAAGTGGTCCAGGTGGACCCCCAGGGGTCCACGGGAGACTCGACGGGGGTCTACGTTGGCGTGACAAAAAAATGGGGGTTCACAATTCGTAAGCGGGGGTCCACGAAAATTTATCTGGTTTCGATAGTGAAGAACTAAAATGTTGGCTTGACTTCACCTATCAATTAATAATGTAATAATTACATATTTGAATAAATACAACACAAGAAAATATACTATTTTTCTTTTTATTTTTACCACTCCGAATGGGAAGTTTTCTAAATAAAATAAGTGAGAATTGATTGGTTTCTTGTGCTGTGAGTAGATGTCAAAAAAGTAAAGTTGGATGGAATCACTTTTTTGATTGGCCAACTTTACTTTTTTGACATCCACTCACAGCACAATCAATTAATTAATTAACCAATCAATTCTCACTTTTTTTTCGAAAACTGTTAATTCGTGGTTGGAACTCAGCCGCAACGCAAATTTCCATAGTTAGATCTAATCTTCACATTTTTTGTCAAGTTTTGGGAATATGGTAGTAATGTAGCTGCAGGAAGTCCACCGGAACCAGCAAAATTTTTAAAGTGGTCTATGAGAAAAAAAAGTTTGGGAACCTCTGTTTTAAAACATAAAATTCTTCATCTAAATCATTAAACAGAATTAATTTTGCGTGCTTTGTAACGGCAGAAATTTGATATGAAAATGTCAAAATTACCTCAAAAACAGATAGCGATAGCGATGGAACTTGAACAAAATGATGACGTTTTAGCTGTCAGAATAATTTCTAATCATTTTATTCAAGTTCCATGGCTATCGCTATCTGTTTTTGAGGTAATTTTGACATTATCATATCAAATTTCTGCCGTTACAAAGCATGCAAAATTAATTTTGTTTAATGATTTAGATGCAGAATTGTATGTTCTAAAACTTTTATCTGAAGATATTTTTCCTAAAATAATTAGGGAAGCAGGAAATCGCGAAGTTTTGATTTTACAGGTTAAATCCCTGTGTGCAGCAGTCACGGTCAAAACCCTGTAGATCAATCATTAGTTGTTTTTGTGTGAGTACAATCATTAATTCTTCATGACAGAGAGTTTTACAACGACATTAGACTGTGCCTGCATGTATAGAAACTGTAATTGAATCGATTATTGTTGAAAGGAACTAAGTAGCATTTATTAAGTTCTTGGGAAAATGCAAAAAACTCTTTTAAACTAAAACTATGATTTTATATAAAAAAATTTACCTAATATGCAATATAAAATATATGCAATTATGCATATACCGACAAACAAACATAATCGTACGGCGAAATTCAGTTTCTAAAATACAAAAAAACTCAATTTGTTTTTGTGTACTTAGTTCCATTCAACAATTAACGAAAAAACAAGCCGTGAGGTGGGTCGTTTGTTAGGACTAAAGTGCGACCCTTGAGGTCCACACGACGAACTTCCCAGTTTGATAAATATTTAATAATAATAATTAAATTAGATATTACACAGAAAAGTAATCATTTTAATCATTAAAACATAATTATTATTTATTTTTAACAATAATTAAAAAAAAAAAAAAAAAAAAACGGCTGAACCGATTTTTATAAAATTTATGTCGGATCATAATGACGTTAACACGCCTCGATTGACACCCTTACGAAGTCAATATAATTTTTTATTCGCGAGATATTGTGTAAAATCTACTTTTTTGGAGGTTATTTGGTTAAGAAAAAAGAACGGCTGAACCGATTTTGAAAAAATTTCTTTCAGATCATATTTACGTTAATACGCGTCGATTGGCACCCTAACGTAGTCGATATCATTTTTCATTCTCGAGATTTCGTCTTAGAAAGAAATGGACACATACATACGTACTAGTGATGTGCCGGATATTCGTATCCGATCCGTATCCGCGGATATCCGAGGGAAAAGAAAGATCCGTATCCGTATTCGTATCCGTTAGTTTTTTGGCGGATCTTTTACGGATCTTTTACCTTATTATTTTCAATTCATAGATAAAATTTTATATATATAGGTGATTAGGTAATAATGAAAAACAGTTAAATTCCATTCAGATTATTTTTTATTTTTTAATATCGTGGTCAATAACTTTTTCCCATAACAGATAGTCTCTTTCCAAAGGTCGATGTGCAATATTTAGTATTTACCGCCGCGTACTCTAAGAAAGTTAAGATCCGTATCCGTATTCGCGGATCTTGAGACCAAATATCCGTATTCAGATCCGTATCCGCGGATATACATTTTTAACGATCCGGCACATCACTAATACGTACGTACGTACGTACACACACACACACATACACACACACAGACATCTTTCTAAAAGTAGTGTAAAAATAGTGTAGTGACCTTGAAACATTAAAATTTTTTTTCCTTTTTGATTTCGATTTTCGGACCCATTACAATAACTTCCAATGGGAAGTTAATAAACCTTAATAAGAGGTTTAAGGACTTTATTTTCAAATTAATAATTATTTAATTATGTAATTTACGAACTTGATGACTTATTTAATAGATAAAGTAAATAAATAACAGTTTAATACAAAAAAAACCCAATCTGTTTTTGTGTACTTAGTTCCTTTCAACATTTTACGAAAAATTGAACCCTAAATAGTAAATATACTGTATATAACTGACTATACTTAGCACCTTTCAACAATATATTGTTACGGATCACCCTGTATATAAACGACAGGCAAGAGTTCTGAGAAACGGGGTTCGCTTACTGTAACAACTAATACCTGCACGAAAGTTCTAGAGAAAGCAAGAACACACTAGGCTTATGCCACGCAGTCTATATAAACAGCAGTGCGAGTGAGTGAAGGAATCAGTCAACGGTGAGTCACGCAGGTCAAGTCGATCGGTGGATCAGTGATATAAATAGTGCCGTGATAGAAATAAATAAACTGATAAAATAGATACTAGTGTAGTGATAATAATTACGAGATTGATTGTATAGTCAGTGCTGTTCTGTTTTGCTTTGTAATTACTGTTCAGTTATCGTTTACTTGTGTTGATTGTTAGAATTGACTTTTCGTTGTTGAGTTCATTATTATTGTGTTTTTAATTATTGTAAATAAATATATTTTATTCCGCCAACTCAGAAAACAGTTTTGTAACAATATAAATATTTTAAAGGAATATATTTTACTATTACATATATTGTACATGGTTCCTTTCAACACTAAACGATCGGTCTACGGTCACATATAAAGAATCCATCATAAAGTCGATTTCGCCAAAAATAAACGATTCAATTATATTATGATCACAATCTAAGATCATTGTCAAATCAGATTTTTTGATAATGCTTTCTGCAACCCAGCCTCAGACTAGCTCGTTATAGAGTTCGCTAAGCTAATAATATTATGCGTGTTGATTTATTATGCCGTTGATTATCAAAAGAACAGGGCCCTGATATAATACATTTTTCGAAGTCAGTGTGCCAGTCTCATAGAAATATTATGGTTGAAATTGTATTTTAAAAACCACCAACAGCTAAGGTTATTTGGACCTAGCACCAATTCATATTTTCAATTCATTATTTTTTTTAATAATAAATTGAAAATCCAATTGACACTTTTACCAGCTCTCGGACTAGAACCCGGGAACTGAGGACTTATAACAGAGAAGCCATAGCAATGCCATGTAAACAACAGCATTGCTACTAGGGTTACCAGATGGCCGGGATTTCTGGGAATGTCCAGGAATTCGTTGGTTTGTCCCGTGTCCCGAAATGTAAGTCTTCTATCCCGGAAATGCATAAGTTCAACTAATTCGTGCTCGCGATCGCAAGAAACGACACTAAGTTACATGCTAAGTAGTACTTATTTATTTAGCACTATCTGCAATTTTAATATATATTACTTGTATTCTTCGGACTTACTCTATGTAAGTAAAGACAAATTGGGAACAATAAAATGAATTATTAAAGATTCACACGAAATTATGTGTGATTTACACACCCAGAAGCGCGTCCCACATCTAACCGTGTTCTGGTGTGTGATAAATGTATAAAATTAGACAAGTCTAATGATAAATGCAAAAAATAATAAAACTTTTTTTTCATAATAACTCCCTCCTCTGAAATAAATTGTCTTCGCCTTAGAAATGTCCCGAAAATCTTGGTTTTTGATCTGGCAATCCTAATTGCTACACTCTTGGCCATTCTCTAGAAATATTATGGAACTTTGCTTCGTGCGTAGACATAAAATATGCCGGTTCTGGCGATCAACGCTATTACCTACGCATATCACACATGAGTGGACTTGCGCACTGCATTTCTTATAACAAAATATTGCCGAATGGGAAAACAGCTTGAATTTGCCCTTTAAACTGTGCCTTTACATTACGTCATCGCGTTTCAATTATATCATATTCATTATTCAGAAAATAACATGCCAGTTATTTCATAAAGCCTTAAATTTTACAAAACGCAGAGAGAATCAAACGCAGCGTTTAATGAATGAAATGGCATTATTGCCTCTGCGTGCCCCAGTTACATGCAATAAAGGTTTTGATAATATATTTTTAAGCTAATTTGAGTCGAACGCTCAAACTGTCATTGCCTTCTAGGGTTGTGCGAGTACTCGGAAATTTTAAAACCGGTTGAGTAGTCTAAGTGCTCGATCGTCGAGCAAAGTAGAAAAAATACACAAAAAACAAATACCCTGTCTTTGCTATCGCGCAGTCGGGTAAAAATTCATGTGGAGTGTTTAGATATAGACAAAGTGTATACATTATTCTTATTGGGTTTTTTGGAAGTTTTTTGCAGCCAATTTATTTATATTAAAAGAGTTTTATTTATACTACACGTTTCGCCTTTTTAGGCATCATCAGTAATATTCTGAAATGTTATACATATATACATTAAAATGAACAAGTTATAATACAGTATTTGAAAATAAAGATAAATGAATGAATTAGATTCAAAATACTAATTACATTTTATAGTGAAATTATGATTTATGAACATTATTCCAATTAAATATAATAAAACAAATACACCCCACATTAAAAAAAATACTCCATCTATACAATAGTACCTCTAAAACAATAGTACATTACACTTTCTAAAGTTATTCCTTTATCTATACAATTGGTACAAATACAAATACAACAATACACTTACAATAGCTTCCATAACTTTTTTTCATTTTAAAAATAGAAACAGTTGTCTAAAATTCATGCTAATAACAACATCGTTCAAATAATGTTCATAAATCATAATTTCACTATAAAATGTAAGTATTTTGATTCTAATTCATTCATTTATCTTTATTTTCAAATACTGTATTATAACTTGTTCATTTTAATGTATATATGCATAACATTTTAGAATATTACTGATGATGCCTAAAAAGGCAAAACGTTTAGTATAAATAAAACTCTTTCAATATAAATAAATTGGCTGCAAAAAACTTCCAAAAAACCCTATAATATCCTCAGCCATACTAAACTCACTACGCATTATTCTTATTAGTAGCACGCATATCCAAACTAATAATAATGAAATGGGGGTTTGTCTGTCTGTCTATTTGTTACCTCTTCACGACTTAACCACTGAACCGATTTCGACGAAAATTGGCAAAGAGATTCCTTGAATTCCGATAAAAGACATAGGCTACTGTTTATCCCGGAAAACTGTTCCCGAGGGAAAACATCCACACTTCCACATATTCACACTATTGTGCATACCGGAGTTGGAAAGACGGAGGTCATGAATTAATACACTTACGCATCATATATTATTGTGTATTTATATTAGAAATCGTGTCCATCGTGATTATAATAAAATTAAGCAAAATCGCAGGATAGTGGACAAAATAATTTGATTTATTAAATTAAATGTACGACGTTTCGTCTATAGATTTAGACTTTTTCAAGTACAATAATTGTACTTGAAAAAGTCTAAATCTATAGACGAAACGTCGTACATTTAATTTAATAAATCAAATTATTTTGTCCACTATCCTGCGATTTTGCTTAATTTTATTATTGTGTATTTTGGAAAACAGATTATTGCATTTTTAACTGTCAACCCGAACTATTACATGAATATGAGCGACCTACAGTCTATTCATTTTCAAGATAGAGTGACAGATGTGTATGATCAGCACGTGTCCCTTTGTTTCTTGAGTTATGATTGGTCGTTTGGGAGAACTTCAAATTTTGCAAATATACTGGACCGTATTTATTTATTTATATATTTATTTACTTATTGTGTGGCTGTAGGAAAAGTTACTCTGTTTGAATAATAGCAGGTGATGAGTTTTACGTTTTTAAGGGCAACAGTGTGAAAAAAATAACATCTCTAACAAATGTCAAATTTGTTTATAGTCATGTAATGTAGTTCTCCCTGTTTTTTCCTAAATTATATTTAATAAATTAACCCTATTTCAAATTTTAGTTTTTACAAAAGACTAGTTTTTTTACACATCTTTTAAAACGCCTCGACGCCAGGTGTCGCAACCGCTGTCTCTCTGACTGTAGTATATTTATTTACACCTTAAATACCTATACTGAAAACCAAATATATGTGAAATTTTAGTAGCTTTCTTAGTAACGAAAATACACTCTGTAATACACATAAAAAAAATTTGAGCAATCTGTAGATTACTAAAAGCAAGATTATTAACTGTCAAAAATATTTCTATAAATATTTTAAAAATTCTAGACATGTAAACTGTCCGTTTAAATTTCTTTTTCAAGATTTTTTTTAATGCATGTTTTAATAAACTAAAAAGCGTTGTTACTTTTTATAAAATTAAAAATGAACTGTTGTAATATTATTTCTTAAATTTTATTTGTCATAAAAATTAACTTAATGTCTTAATTATTAACAATGATATTACTAAAAAAATGTAAATATGGTTTATTAACAAAAATAAGAACTGTCCGTTTAAAATAATATACCTAATTATTGCACTTGCACATTGATTAAGAAAATATCAGCCACTGTAAATTTACCGAAAGCAAACTTTAAAAAATATTTAGTGTTGCCGACATAAATCAATTATTATTATATAACTAAAATTTCACCTAGATTTGGTTTTTAGTATAGGTATACTAGCTAATCTCAAATTATTAACCTTTACAAAAATTTCCCAATTTTTGGCCACGAGCTCTTGGACTAGACGTATAGAACCCGAAAGAGAACTGCTAGTTCAGCTTCAGCATACAATCTATATAGGGAGAAAGACTGACTAGCATCGAAGGAGACCTAAGGTTATTTTCACCTCTACGAAGTAATCCTTAATGAGCTCGTAAACGATTTTTTTATTATGTCACTAGAAAGCTAGAGCCCCGTCTACCTTAAATTATGCCGTTTAATTTTTTGTCCAGCACAATAAATGGCTTCACAATTAGGGCATGCAATTCGAATATTCGAATATTCGAATATAGCGAATATTCGGCTGCATTTATTATTCGAATAGTAATTCCTATTATTCGAATATATTCGAATTATTTGTTAAGAATTAAAATTGTTTAAAAACGGTTTACGACGGCGCTAAAACATCTTACAAACGCTACACTAGCTCTAAGTTCGCGCTAGGGCGTGGGAGGGGAATCGAAACGGGGCGAGGAAAGTTTTTTTTTGTTAATTATTGCATGTTTATTTGATATAACTACTTACTTACGTTACGTTACGTACGTGTACTTAAATGCTTGATTTACTCTTCGCACGTGCTAATAGACGTATTATTTATTTGTGAAGTATTTTTTTTATAGGGGAGCAATATCCCATACTTTTGTGGTACTAATTAATAAAAATTCGTCTTAAATGCTCATTTAATATTTTTGTTTGAATAGGAAAAACAGAAAGAAAGAATTTTGAATTTTTTTGATTACTTAAATATGTTCATTTGATCTATGGTTCTCGTAAGCTATGTGCGCTCTAATATTTAGTTGATTTGATCTGAATTTTTACGTAACTAAGTAAAGTAAAAATGATTATTTGATCTCTTTTTAATTAGAAGTAAGCTGCTTTTGTTGTTAAAATATTGATTGGATTTATGGACGTGCAGTAGGCGTGTTAATTTTAAATAATTAAAAGTCAGTTATTGAAGTTCCAGTGTTTTTATTATTTTTACCAATTATTCGAATATATTCGAATATATTCGAATATTGGCTAAATTTTGAGCGAATATTCGAATACCTGAAACATCCGAATATTTGCATGCCCTATTCACAATACATTTTTGAAGTTGGTTAAACAGACCACACCTTTATTTCTCCTTTCGAGCGACTGACGTCACATGCCCCAAATGTCACGGCTTACTCTACAGCACATATATATTATTTAATTCAAATTCAAATTTTTATTCCTCAGTAAAAAAAATATACAAAATATACAACTGTTTTACAAAAAAAGGATTTCCTGCCCAACTTGAAAGACCAGTGCTAGGGCAGGAGTCCAGAAATACAATTTCATGAGTTTGTCAGGTGTGTGTGTATGTGTATGTATGTGTGTGTGTGTATTTGAGTATGTACGCATAATATGTGAGAGAAGGAGGTAGTGTGTGTTAGTGTGAATATATACCGATTGTTCAATTAATACGGTGAACATTCTACAGTCACCAATTAATTAATTCATTCATTCATTCATTCATTCATTGAGGAGATGTTCATTTGTGGGGGTATGTGTATTGTTTATGCATGTTCGGTATTTTGGTGTATGAGTAGCCACTTCGATATTTGTTTCTTGTATGTGTGTGATGTTTTTGATTTCGAGAGGAAGTATAATATTTTTGGCGCTTGGTAATTAAAGTGGTTCTGGCCAAATGTTTTTGTCGTTTCTGGTACTGAGATATTTTGAAGTTTTCTGCGCCTGGTTTCATAGGAATGGAGAATAGGTGTTTGTAAGAAAGGTCGTTGATGATATAGGATAAGAATGGACTGTCAGCAGTGGCTGCTCGTGGTATTTGAAAGTAGTCAGGCACAGTTGAAAAACATTTTTTTTAGTAAGGTTAGATTTTAAAGTTAGTCTAGTGGTCAGTGGTCACTCTACTTCGTCAGTTGTGTAATACCTTTTGTAAAAAAATTATAATATTAAATTTAAAAAATTTAAAAATAGTTAATAATATTTTAGAAAAATCATTTCCCACTGTTGGAAAAAAAAGCAAAACAAAAATCAGTACGAAAAACCACAAAAGTATTTACCGAAAACTATAATAACACACATTAAATGTCGCATTAAATTTACGTAGAGGCTTGCCTCAAAAGAATGTTTTTATGCGCTACTTAAAGCTAGATTCGACTGGACTATTACGGTATCATAAACACCACATTACTCACATTACTAACACGCTAGACAAGGAAGTGCGAGGCGAGCCGCATGCAGAAATGAGATGGATGATATAAGAACAAAAACAGGCAACCGCCCATGAAAGACAAGGAAGCGCGAGGCCGGCCTCTATACCATATACGACCGCATGCAGAAATGAGATGGATGATATAAGAACAAAAACAGGCAACCGCCAATGAAAGACAAGGAAGCGCGAGGCCGGCCTCTACCATATACGACCGCATGCAGAAATGGGATGGATGATATTTCTAGCGAAGCGCGTTAAGATTGACGGCAGGCCCATATTTTACTGATTTCTATGAAGCCAAATATTAATTCTAATGGATATGTTTATGCAAATAGTAAAATATTATAAATTTGTTATTTATTTAATTTGCAAAATTATTGGTGAGGCACTGCCTCACCTGCCTCATAGGAGAAGCCGCCACTGACTGTCATTAGGTACAAATACATGTCCCATTTTGATAGTTAATTGATAACAACGGTGCAATCGGCCTTAGGCAGTCTGGCTGTAGAGATTATAAAGCCCGCCTCGCGGCTGTTGTACCGTAAGCGGCATTTAAAATTAAAAAAATTCGACTGATGACCAGTCCTATACTTCCCGCCTAGTAAATATTTGCAAAAAATAAACACTCTTTTTTTTTATTCCTTGACTGGGCCCAAATAACCTCAGCTGTTGGTGGTCTTTAAAACACAATTTAATTTTTATTCTTTGAAAAAAGCATGGCCCTCTTTTTTGTTTGGTGATCTACTGATGGCTAACTTAATATAGCAAAAATCATGGTTACCTTGATTTACGTACAATTTTTATTTTTTTTAGTAAAATATTTTTCATATTATAACATTTAGAATTCATTTATATTTTTTTTTTTACCTATGTTAATACGTAACATTGAGGACGTTTTTTTTTAATATCTCAGGATCCACTGAACCGATTTGACTCAAAATCTAATCAGATCTAAGTTAAAGGCTGATAAACACAATAGAATAATCGGCATGCCCGTATGTTGTGCCGTTCTTAAGATATCGAAGGCGAAAAATTGACCACATACACACACACACACACAGACATCAGTCAGAAAATGATCTTAAACGATTGCTAGGGCCTCAAAACGTGAAAATCTGTTAAAATCTCGAAATATTTTTTTCGGACCAAATCAATTACTTCCCTACTATAGTAGAGGTGGGAAGTAAAAATTGTATCTCCGTAAATACGTAACTTATTGAAATGAAATAAACGTCATTGTATTTCTAGCAATGATTTCTAATAGGAAACGGGCTTAATATATTTTTAATTTGTTTTTTTTATTTATTTTTTAAAGCCTCATTGTGGTCTCATGGAGGGATAAATGGTAAATCCTACCTTCACACTGGCTTTGCCAAGCAGGTTAGATTAATTCCCTAAATTTTTTGTTTCTTTTTAGTGTTCCGTACCTCGAAAAAAAAACGAAACCCTTATGAGATCACTCGTTTGTTCGTCAGTCCATACAATCGCGGACTTAGGCACTGGTCTCTCTGAACAGCCGTTCCTGGTCGCCGACGACCGACGCACACAAGCCGTGCGCAACGTACGTATTGTATATGGGAAATACATAGGGCTGGTGGTCTGTCTGGTCGATCGCGTGCGACGTTCATTTCGACCGGCGAAAGTCAGCCGCTGCACGCGTCAGTCGCTATCATTTCGGAGCATAGCGACGTATAGACGCGCGACGTGTGGTTGAATAAACAATAGGTTTGACTAAATAAAATGATGATACGCTGATCGAACTAGTCCAAAGCAATTCGGTTTTTTATGATGAGTCACATACTAATTATAGATATAAATACCTAATAGTTGTGGAACGTTCCTTCTTTTTCTTTTTTTTGGAACATTTCATGAGTTTTTGTCTTTTTTTTTGACAAAATCATCACTTCGTCGCCTTCTTGTTCTCCCAAAAGTAAAAAAGTTCATATTTTTTTATTCATTTTAACTGCGGAGAAACCCAATGATAAGTTACTGCACGTCGTCGGTCGCGTGCGGCGATTCAGAGAGACCATAGCCTTACTAAAAAGTTTACTTTGACTGTCGCAGTCGAATTTTTCAGGACAAAATAAAGGTATCAAGCTATATAATTTGCATAGTTAAAAAGCTTACTAGCATGCATGTTAGAGCAAAATATAATAATCCAAATCAAAAGCCCGACTCAAAACGGGCAAAGTATTATTTTAACAAAATATAATATATCGCAGCGTCTCGTTCGCTGATCGACACAACATACTGATATCTAATCAGATATAAAGATCCATACCCTCTGTGTGCCCTTGTCTTAATGACCAGCGCTTGTGACGACACGAGTATTTCTTTATATAAACAAACATCCATAGACTGAACTTCTCGCAATGACGTCTTAGCCTTTCAATAATTAACTATTAATAACTAGACGGAACATAAATAATAACCAATAACCAATAATAATATTTTTCGCTAACATGCATATATTCCAATGGTCAGAACATATACCCAAAAAATACATAATATTATAAAATACGAACTTTTTCAAAATCAAAGTGGGCTTTACAAGAGATCTACTAAAGTTTCCGACAGGTTACGGTCATAAGTATATTTCGCTTATCGCAAACAAACTACAAGCGCGGGAAACACGTAATCACCAGTAGGTATGTTAAAATCGTGCCACTTCATCTTTTCAGAGTTTTAATAAAATTGAATACAAAAATAAACATTCAAAGTTATTGTGACATTTATTACCTTTCAGTTTCATGTAAACTTTTTTTAACTAGCCTGTATCCCGTCCTTGCAGAACGGTATTTAAGCTTTAAATAATTTACGGTTTATTTATAATAGTTCATTATTTATTTATGAAAAACGTTGGTTAAATAAATAGACAGTTGACATTATAATATGGCATTTGTTTTTCGTCACCATAATTACTTTTCTGATATCATCAAGTTGCAACTACCGTATATTCATTATTCATATATTCCTTACATTTACAAACACACGCTATACAGGGTGTCTTTAAAAATGACCGACAACGTTTTACAGTGGACTCATGGTATAATATTAGGCTGATTGAACCCAATTAAGTACACCCTTCCGAAAATACCGCCCCCGCAAATTTCTTTTTTTTAATCAAATCATCTTTATTTCCTCATTTCCAGTCGTTTTACATTAAAAAAAAAAATCAACTTTGCAGCATTTTTGCAATCGCCAAATGTGTTTCAGTAGTAAAAATTTATTTCAAAGTTATTCATTACAAATTACGTTTAAATTCGCTAAAAACATGTGTTTTACGTTTGACATGTCATTCTCTATATTATATTAGTAAAACCGTTATAGATCCAGCTACAATTTTGGAATATACCAACCACGGCACTGTTAATACTGACAGTGCAATAATTTTTGTATCATTTACTATATTCTTAAAAAATCGATAGTTTTTGTCTCTTAATATAATCTCTTATTTCTTGATTTTCCTGAAAATTGGTAAAACCAAATAAGAACATGTTCAAATTTTATCAAAAGTGAAAGTTTACTAGGAAAAAAACATTGGATTCCATAAGAAAATTAGCTATTTAACAATTTTGGACATTGTTGGATTCCACAAATTGTCAAAGCAGTTCCGATAACAATACAATAGTCCGATTTTTCGGTTATTATAGTATAAGTAATAGTTTATTCATGGAAAATATAATATCTATTAGTTTACATAAGTCATTAAAAAAGCATCACTAAGATTACGATATAAATAACAAGTTAAAAATGGAAAATATAGCATGTGGTGGAAGTCCAGGTGTTGGTGGTGGAAGAACGTGTTTCCAGTCGATTTTACATGCTTTTTAGTGTATTTGCCATATGGCACATACACTATTGGCGTCGGTCGGATGGCGGGACCTAGGGGTCGGACCAAAATTTCTCGACGTTTCATAGCCTCCTGAACACTTTGGCACCATTTTTGGAAATGTTTATATATATATGTATATATATATGTATATATATATTTATATATATATATATTTATATATGTGTTCGCGGCATAACTCTCGAAAGCCTTAATTGATTTGAATGAAATTTGGTACACACGTTGGAATCCATCACCGCACAGAACCTATTTAAAATGGGCCCAATCGGACCATTTTAAGGGTAGTTTTTAGGGGTTGAAAAATATTTTTGGACCCAAAAATACCGAAAAAATTCTCAGAATTGTTTCAAAATTGAAATTTAACCTTTTAATAAAGCTCAAAATGTGCTGCTAAAATTTTAATAAAATCGGCTCGACAGGACCGGACTTACAAATTTTATGAAAACACTAGTTTGCGGATATAGTGATTTACTTACTGAAGGATGCATTTAATTTGGTAGGTACAGAGGTTGCATTGATAATAATATTGCAATTAAGAAAAAAAATATTATTTTAAGGGATGTATTAAGGGGTTAAATTTTTTATTTTGTCCAAAAACAAACTTAAGTTTACGTATTAAAGCCACAAGGCCTGTATTAGCAAATACACTATATTGTCGGCAGGGTTTTGGCACTGCGACCCGAGTTTTTATTACTTCCCACCTCTACTATGGTAGGGAAGTAATGGATTCAGTCCGAAAACAATATTTCGAGATTTTAACAGATTTTCACGTTTTGAGACCCTAGCAATCGTTTAAGATCATTTTCTGACTGATGTCTGTATGTGTGTGTGTGTGTATGTGTGTATGTGTGTGTGTGTGTATGTGGTCAATTTTTCGCCTTCGATATCTTAAGAACGGAACAACATACGGGCATGCCGATTGTTCTATTGTGTTTATCAGCCTTTAACTTAGATCTGATTAGATTTTGAGTCAAATCGGTTCAGTGGATCCTGAGATATTCAAAAAAACGTCCTCAATGTCACGTATTAACATAGGTAAAAAAATATATAAATGAATTCTAGATGTTATAATATGAAAAAAATGTAAATATTTTTTTTCTCTAAAATGTATAGTTTTCGAGAAAAAAAATATTTTACTAAAAAAAATAAAAATTGTACGTAAATCAAGGTAACCATGATTTTTGCTATATTAAGCTAGCCATCAGTAGATCACCAAACAAAAAAGAGGGCCATGCTTTTTTCAAAGAATAAAAATTAAATTGTGTTTTAAAGACCACCAACAGCTAAGGTTATTTGGGCCTAGTCAAAGAATAAAAAAAAAGAGTGTTTATTTTTTGCAAATATTTACTAGGTGGGAAGTATAGGACTGGTCATCAGTCGAATTTTTTTACTTATATTATAATTGATAAAAAATTTAACAGGTAAAAAGAAATTTGAAAACAAGATTTTATTAAAATATGCTGAAAAGGCAAAAAAAATAATATTAATGAGACCGGTAGGTTACAAATTAGAATCGGACACACAGCCATCACCCACTCGCACATCATGAAAAAGGATCCTCCTCCAATATGAGATACCTGTTATGAGCAAATTACAGTGGAACACATACTTTCTACTTGCACTAAATACAACCGAGAACGGTAGAAAGTATGTGTCTGTAATTTGCTCATCACCCACTCGCACATCTTGAAATTACTTTAAGTGCAAATATCTTGAAAAAGGTAACTCCTATCCACTTTTACAAAGTATACCTTTTTCACGTAAAAATGACGGAAAAATCAATTTTTAATTCAAAAAAATAGTACGAGTACGTACAAAAAAGTTATGACTATTTGAATGAGTGAAAAGGTGTGTAAGTGGTGCCCCCTACAAGTAAGAGCCATACCAAGGTCATATTTGAATTATTCATATCAAAAAATCCCCATATACCAAATTTCATTAAAATGCCTAAATTATTTTAAAAGTCATTTAAGAAAATCAAAAATAAAAATTAAACTTTGACACCCTATATCTCTTTTAATATCAACTTTCGGAATAGACAAGTTGGGGTCTATCGCAATATTTTTTTGTAAGGAATCAGCTGTTACTTTATGTCCCATTCTTTTTGGGACACGCTGTAGAAAAGCATTGTAGAATTTTAAATCAATCCTGATCGAAAAATAATTGATTGTGTATAAAGAGTGAGGCACATAAAGTGTTACAAGCTAATATCTCAGAAAGTATTGGTTGTAGCAAATAAAGTTTCGCATAAAAACTGTTTGGTATCAAGGGACACGTATGTTGGTAAAATAGATTTTCTTCTCGACTGGTATGCTGAGGTTGGGTCAAGGTCACCTCCATTTTTTTAAATCAGGCTATGTGGATTTTTTCACGGAATCTCATAGCCGTTATTGAGACGAATTCAACGACCTAAGACCTGAGGTTATTAAAAGTCACTTCAAGGTCATAAATAAAGATGTTGTGTAATATGAAAATAACTAATTATTAATTAAAACGTTACTATAAAATAGCTATCAGGTTACTATAAATGTAAAAATGTTAAATGTAAACAATCGAATCAATTGCGAAACAAGGCTTCTTGATAGTAACATTTTAATTAATAATAAGTTCAACAATGAGAGTTGAGTTTTTTGTGGTTATAATATAATAATTATTAAAATAGACAATAGCCTAACCACAAATAAATACTTTTCTTAACGTAATCAGTCGGCGAACATGCCATCGTGATGGTAATCGTCAAACAATTAAGATATACAAGGAAAAAATCAAAGACCACTGTCAGGACTTGAACCCGAAATTCCCAGTTTCCGGCTGGTTGAGTTACCTCTTACTCACACAGTGCCCCGAGAGTGGGATCTGTTCTCTTATATACCTATAGGTATATATAGGAATATACTGGGAATTTCGGGTTCAAGTCCTGACAGTGGTCTTTGATTTTTTCCTTGTATATCTTAATTGTTTGACGATTAACATCACGATGGCATGTTCGCCGACTGATTACATTAAGAAAAGTATTTATTTGTGGTTTGGCTATTGTCTATTTTAATAATTATTATAATAATAAGTTATTTTATATTACACCACTTCTTTATTTATGACCTTGAAGTGACCTCAATAACGGCTACAAGATTCCGTGAAAAAATCTACATGGTTTGATTAAAAAAATGGAGGTGACCTTGACCCAACCTCAGCATACCAATCGAGAAGAAAATCTATTTTACCAACATACGTGCCCCTTGATACCAAACAGTTTTTATGCGAAACTTTATTTGCTACAACCAATACTTTCTGAGATATTAGCTTGTAACACTTTATGTGCCTCACCCTGTATATGTATTTAACATAGCTTTTTGTACAATTTCCACTTCGAAACAACATCTTTCTACGCATTTTTATCAAAATTTAGCTTCAATAGCGATCTTTTTCTATGTAGATCAATCATTTGTTTTTTGTGAGTACAATCTAATGTTCTACAATCTACTTGACAGGGAGTCTCACAACGACATTTGACTGCTCCTGCATGTATAAAAAACCGTAATTCACAATATAAGGTCATTGTCAAATCAAATTTTTTGACAACGCATTGTGCAACCAAGCATTATTATTTTATGTGAACAAGCCGTGAGGTAGGTCGTTTATTAGGACTAAAGTGCGACCCCAGAGGTTCACTCGACGAACTTCCCAGTAAATGATTATAACACGCCTCGATTGACACCCTTACGAAGTCGATATAATTTTTTATTCGCGATATATTGAGTAAAATCTACTTTTTTGGAGTCTATTTGGTTAAGAAAAAAGAACAACTGAACCGATTTTGAAAAAATTTCTTTCAGATCATATTTACGTTAATACGCGTCGATTAGCACCCTAACGTAGTCGATATCATTTTTCATTCTCGAGATTTCATCTTAGAAAGAAATGGACACATACGTACGTACGTACACACACACACATACACACACACAGACATCTTTCTAAAAATAGTGTAGTGACCTTGAAACATAAAAATTTGTTATACATTTTGATTTCGATTTTCGGACCCATTACAATAACTTCCAATGGGAAGTTAATAAAACAAATTTTTGCAGTGTTCCCGATGTCTCACACCTGCAATTATTCGAATACATGCGTAGAATAGGAATATTGTGACGCTCAGAACTCACTGTATAAGTGAGGACTTGTAATGATCAAAAACTGTACGGCAGAAGAGAGAAAGAGCTGAATGCGCTAACTCAACCAAAGGCTACTGCAATAGGCCAGTATATAAAAATAAGCTAGCTTTGATTTATAAAAACAACTTGTTACGACGTGACGACGTTACAATTCCAAACTACGAAGTGCCGTCATATAATTTAGTCCCTGGGCATTTAAAGGGTTTTTAGGTTTCTGAATGGAGTTGGACGATTGGAACATTGCAGAGGGCTTTTCAAGTTTCTTAGATTTTTTACTGTACCATCGCTTTTCATTTTACAGTGCGCATTATTTGTCAAAAAAACTTTTTAACAAAAAAAAACTCCTTCAAAAAGCCACTAAAAAGAGGAAAATAATGAAATTTTGAGGTCTGTGCCAATTTAATAAAATATGAAGTCGGTTGAAAAGTATAGTATAGTGATTAATATCTTCTTTTTAACCAACTTCATATTTTATTAAATTGACACAGACCTCAAAATTTCATTATTTTCCTCTTTTTAGTGGTTTTTTTAAGGAGGTTTTTTTTTTTTGTTAAAAGTTTTTTATTTTTTACTTTTTAGTGTCAAAAAGTGACATTTACCTTAAAAGAATCACACGCCGTTACTCACTTTTATTAAACCGACTTTCTTACGCTGCGTGATATGTCAAAAAGTGACATTTACCTTTATTTTATTTTATTAAAATCAGCCGAACTACTGCACCGATTTTGATGAAATTTCTATGGAATCAATCTGAAAGTATGTCCTTTCAAATAAAAAAAAATTTTCAAAATCGGTTTATAAATGACTGAGTTATGAGGTAACAAACATAAAAAAAAATACAACCGAATTGAGAACAACCTCCTTTTTTTGAAGTCGGTTAAAAAAGAATACTTCTTTATTTACATTGAGCCCATTGACCTCTACTGTACATTCTTTTAACACGAGACAAACTGAAAATTTGTACATTGAGTCATTCAGTACTACATTAAGTAGTAAACAACCTAGACATGTATGTCAAAGAATATAATATTATAATAATCTACCTTCTGATATTAGGCAAATTGCAAGTTACAGTAAATTTAAAAGTTCTCTAAAGTTCTATTTAATTGAACAGGCGTATTACTGTCTCCATGAATTCTTTGGGAATCCCAGTTAATTATCTTGAATTTGGCACTATTTGTTACTTTTAGATATGACAAATAAAGAGAATTTATTATTATTATTATTTTAACTATAGGAATTTAAAGGTGAGCGAGTTTTTTTCAGATCTCGTTAAGGAGTTCCTAAAAAATGATAAACATCGGTTGACATCTGGCATTCAAAGGGAAAAAATCCTTAAAAATGTCATTTTTACACATCCATCCATAAAAGTTAAAGATGTCTGTCTGTACCGGCTAATCTCGAGAACTACTGAATGGATTTGAAGCGGTTTTTACTATTCGATCAAGGTTAGTAGAGTATAGGTTGCCTCATTCCGATAGAAAGTAGTGGGGGGATGACGTCACTCAGAATATACCATGCTTGCTCACTTCAATAGAAAAGATCAGACCATGGACGCTGCTAATTTTTGGAAATAAAAATCACAGTAACCATGGTAGTTTGATATGTTTTTTCAATACCTAATAGAAACATGATTCTTCTGTTAGTGAAAAAAATATGATAAGTTGTCAATTTTGCGATAGCTGTTAAGTGTTATGGTGTTTTGTGGTTATTTTTAATATTTTGTGAATATAAAAGATAAAATTTTTGATTTATCAATTTGTTAGTTAATTCTATTCGTTTCTTAAATTTAAAAAATTGGTAATTAACAAGATCTACCATTTCTTGAGCATTATTTAATTTTTTGTTTGTTTACATTATAGATATTGAAACCTAAATTTTGTAATAAAAATAAAAATTATCCTATTTTTTAACATCTATTCTTCTGTTTATTGTCTCCTGCTAATTTTAAGAAAAAATCTGCACGAAGCACCTAATATAAATAAGTATAATCTTCAACAATTTTTGTACTTGATTTAAACTAAATTCTAGCTGACGTCATTCCCGCGCTTACGCTGATTGGTCAGATGGAATGAGGCAACCTGTACTCTAATAACCTTGCTATTCGATATCTTATTTCTTGGGGAAGGTTTAGACCAGGGGTTCCCAAAGTCGGAGTCGCGGTCTAATTTTTTAGGGTCACGGTCTGTTTCCGTGATTATAGAATTTATAACTCTTGTGATCAATTTCTATATTACTTTTACTGTACTTTTTTATACTTAAATTCTTGAATAAACGACTTAAATTTAAATTGCTGTATTTTTTTACTGAAAAATCTTTTTATAGACTATTTTGTACTTTGTGGGGAAAAAATTTTTAAGGGTCGTGAAGGCTTTTACATTTTTAAATTAAGGTCATGATCAAAAAAGTTTGGGAACCCCTCATTTAGATCAATAATAACTGCCCTACCCGGCTTCGCCCTGGTACAAATCAAATTGTTTCCACGTTGAATTTAAATCAAGTTTATGTGAAAAGTGGTACGTATAAAAACAATATTAGACGCAATAATAATAATTATTGATGTTCTTGGAGGAGCCAAATCGTCATTGTTGGCAAATATAAGCTATCCCGGCATGTCAGCGTAATGCTGAGTCACTATCCTGCCACATGCAAAAGGCTGTGCTTATTGGGTCGCTCCGTGTACTCCGTGCGCACGATCCAAACTCACTACAATAGTCCATTTCATGGTTTGAGGCGCGGTTATAGTTTCAAATTGCTCCGCAAGTGTCCCTTGTGTGACAGTGACGAATAGGGTGCTTGTGGATGCAAAATTCTTAAGAAATTATCCTCCACTATAATAATAATTATCGGTGTTCTTGAAGGAGCCAAATCGTCACTGTTGACAAGTATAAAAGCTACCCATGCATGCAATGCTGAATAACTAGTCTGCCGCATGAAAAAGGCTGTGCTTATTGGGTCGCTCCGTGTACTCCGTGCGCACGACCCAAACTCACTATAATTGCCCATTTCATGGTTTGAGATGCGGTTATAGTTTCAAATTTCTCCACAAGTATCCCTTGTGTGATGGTGACGAACCAGAAGTTTTGGGTGCTTGTGGATGCAAAATTCTTTAAGGAATTTATCCTTCGCATAATAATAATAGTAATAATAGTAATAATAAGTCGCAAAAGCTATATGTCTGTATATTTTTGCAGCCGAACGAAGGCGGATCAGATATCTAGTTTTCTATATTTTATGGAATTAGGAAGTTTCTCTTTTTTATTTTTTTGGTCTAAATCATTGTTCTAAAAATTACAAAATTAATGGC